>JAKOGI010001547.1:119211-179211 GCA_029747015.1 Carnegiea gigantea | reverse complement strand
ACTTGCCAAGCCGATTGGACCTGGCCTAAAGCCACGTGGATAACTGAAGGGCTATGTTTCTGCAACTGATAACTGCTGGGGTCACTAATTACATGATAAGTCACTAATTAAACGCATTCATTGGTGTACTTACCAAAACATTACAATTTTGTTAAATACGTGCTGATTTATAAAGATACAGGCAATTAGCGTACCTAGAATTTTTAAATGTAAGCTCACTGAATAATATTATGTGCAAAAGTGGAAGGAATGATAGATTAGGCCCTGATTCTACACAAAGTTATCATTATAGAAGCATACAGTTACCAAAAATATTTATTTCATAACTAATAACTTAGTAGAAGAAAAGTAAAAGCACAACAGAGGCTTAGAAAGAATGACTCATAACTTAATCATCTTACCTTTCATTCAGAGTCAAAACCAAAATATAGAAAGCTTAGGAAGTCCCAAATATCTTTCATTTAGAGCACCAAGCTTGACTCCTACAATAGAATTTCCAAAATAAGGTTAAAACACAAGCATGTTAGTTTTGGCCCATTCTATGTAGTTTTGATAAAATGACCATAACGTTTTCTATAGACCTTAGATTATGGTGATTCAAAATCCATTTGAAAGCTAACACACTGACCTATCTACGCACCAAAAATCATAATTTCTTAATGGGCCAATCATTACCAGTTTAATCGTGAACTCTATCCTGTTTTCCTGAAATTTTCAACCTCACTGTTTTGACTTTTCCCTCTCTTTTTTACACAAATTCTCACCTTAAACCATTCGTTAAAAGCATGTAACAAGCCTTGGTCCATCCCAACATCATACAAAATCATCACACTCAAATTCACTTCATAATCACATCCAATAAGGATCATTTTTCAATCTAATACACACATAAACCAAGCTTAAAGCTAGTTTAATCCAAACCTTACTCTACTTTCCAAAACCCTAGTTCGTGGCCATCTTGGATTCACTCTAGCTCATTTGAAATCACCATAAAATCATCATAAACACCAATAGATTAGAAGATGACCAAATTAAAGATAAAACAATCAAAATCCAACACTTTAATATTAAGCTTGCATGATCAACATCAACCCTAACCCTAGCATGATCCAACCTCAACCCCACCATGATCAACATCCAAACAACTCTTATTTCTTATCAAAACATCATTATAAAAGATCACAAATATCAAAACAAGAATCAAAACTAAAATAAAAAGCAAAACCAACAAAATCAAGTTTCAAGATTACTCACTTTGATTGAAAATAAGTAGAGATGGAGATGTGGTTTAGTGGTTTTGATGATGGAGGATGGTAGCTTGAGGTATTAAGATGTCAGAGGGGCGGTTGGAGACCATCGAAGCTGGCCAGAAAAGTGGCTGGAAATCAGCAGGAACAGTGATGGCCTACTGCTGCCATGGGGAGGGGAGAGAAAGAGGAGAGAGAAGATGAAGTTTTGGATTGAATTGTGATTGTTGACTAATCTAACTCTTTGGCTGAGTTTTAACTAATAAAGCCACCTTTTTAAGCTAACCATGGTTAAGTTTCACCATGGTAATTAGTTAGATCAATAGGCAACTTGTTGGGCTTCAAACTGGCTAAAATAAGTTGGGTTTGGGAATAAAATGTTTCGTAACGATAACATTTTACGAAACTTAAAATTAAAGTTTTGTAATGTTATGGAAAGCAAAATAAATTACTTAGATTAAACTTGTTAAGCCCTACCATCAGTTCTTCCAAAGTTTTCATTAATTAATTAATTAAACAAATAAAATCCGAATTTCCAAGTGAAGGGGTAAATAAAATTTCCCCACCGAGGAGAATAATAAATAATTATGCAAAAAAAATCATAAACATGAGGTAATTAAATAAATAAACATAATTAAATAATTTTAGGGTTGGGCTATTACAGTCTTCCCCTCTTAAAGAGTTTCGGCCTCGAAACTTATGACTTTTCCATGTAATGTAAGATTACCTCAAGTAATTGTGAATATTTGGCTTTCATTTCCTCTTCAGTCTCTCAAGTAGCTTCTTGGGAGGTATGATTTGACCAGAGCACTTCGACTAGAGATATCTGCTTCTTGCGCAACTGTTTAATCCTGCAATCTAATATTTGGATTGGTTGCTCTTCACATACTAAATCCACAGTGATTTCAACAGGTTCAGATACAATGGTGTGGTTTGAATTTGGGGTATACTTTCTAAGCTGAGATATGTGAAACATGTTATGCACGTGTTCTAGTTCTACTGGCAGATCTAGACGATAAGCTACAGGATTCAACTTTTCAATAATTTCATATGATCCAATATATCATGGACTCAATTTGCCTCGTACCCCAAACCTCTTGATACCCTTAATTGGATACTTTCAGAAAAACTTTATCGCCTATTTGAAACTCCAAGGGCCTCCTTCTCTTGGTCGCATAACTCTTTTGTTAACCTTTGGCAACCTTAATATGCTATTGAATCCTTCTTATTGTTTCCACAGTTTCTTGGATCATTTCAGGGCCTATAATCAATGTCTCATCCAAATCACTCCAGCACAGTGGGGTTCTACATTTTCTCTCATATAAAGCCTCAAACTAGGCCATTCTGATGGTGGACCGATAGCTATTGTTATAAGAAAACTGCAATAAAGGTAAATCATCTTCCCATTTCTCTTGGAACTCTAATACACAAGATCTTAACATGTCCTCTAATCGCTCTCTTACTTTGCCCATCTGTCTCAGAGTAATAAGAGCTGCTGAAGTTCAATTTGGTCCCAAGGGCCTTTTAAAATGCTTGCCACAAACGGCCTTGGAATCTTTGATCCCTATCTGATACTATATCTAAGGAAATTCCGTGTAGTCGAACCATCTCTTTAACATATAACTAGGCTAGCGTTTCAACTCCCCAGGTATCTTTGATTCGTAGAAAATGGGCCAACTTGGTAAGCCGATAGACTATAACCCCGATAGCATTCTTCTTCGAGGCAGAAAGGGGTAAATCTATAACAAACTCCATTGAGATCGAATCCCACTTCCAGGTGGGAATTTCTAAGGGTGGCAATTCACCACGGGGTGCTGATGCTTTGCTTTAACTTTTTAGCAGGTCATACACTTGTCTACATTCTTTGCAACCTCATTTTTCATTTTATTCCATCAGAAGTATTGCCTCAAGTCTCTGTACATCTTGGTGCCTCCTGGATGCACTGAGCAGCAAGTATTGTGAGTCTCCTCCAGGATCTGTTTCCTTAATTTCTCATTTTGGGGCACACATAGGCGATTCTGGATTCACAGGGTCCCATCCTCATGTACTACAAATCCGAAAGACTTTTCTTTCTTTAAATTTTGCTTTATTCTTTAGAGTTTAGGATCACTTTCTTGGCTCACTCGAATTTCCCCCACTATGGAAGGCTGTAAAGTAAGTACTGATAATTGAACATGTGCTTACCCATGGGACACTAGTCGAACTCCCAAGTCCTCAAGTTCTTTTAAGAGACTCAATTGAGTAATCACCACAATATTTGAGCTATGTTGCGTCTTCCTACTTAGAGCATCTACTATAACATTTGCTTTTCCTGGATGATATTGAATTTGTAAATCATAATCCTTAAGCAGCTTAAGCCAACGCTGTCGCCTCAAGTTGAGCTCCTTCTAACTGAAGATATATTTCAAACTTTGATCATCAGTATAAATCTTGCATGGTACTCCATATAAGTAATGTCTCTAAATTTTCAGTGCAAAGACCGTAGCTGCTAACTCCAAGTGATGGGTAGAATAGTTTTTCTCAGAGGGCTTAAGCTGTCGAGAGGCATAAGCTACTACCTTATCTTCTTGCATCAGAACACAACCCAATCCGTTCTTTGAAACATCATTATAAATGGTATACTCCTTACCTTTCATTGGTAGCGTTAAGATTGGGACGGTAGTTAATGATTGCCTTAGCTCTTGACAAACTTTATCACATTTTTTAATCCATTCAAACTTGTTTGCTTTCTTCAGAGATTAGTCATCGGTGAGGCTATTTTTGAAAAGTCCTTGATGAACCTTCAATAGAAACCTACTAAACCCAGAAAGCTTCTAATCTCAGTGATGTTAATAGGCCTTGACCATTCTGTGATTGCCTTCACCTTCTCGGGATCAACTTTGATTCCCTCTTTTGTAACTACTTGCCCCAAGAACACCACTTCTTCCAACCAAAACTCGCACTTCTTTAATTTACCATAAAGTTTATGCTCCCTCAGTGTTTGTAACACCACCCTCAAATGATCAGCATGTTCATCTCGTCCTTAGAATAGATAAGAATGTCATCTATGAACTCTACCATAAATTTGTCTAGGTAGGGTCTGAAAACTCTGTTCATAAGATCCATGAAAGCTGCGGGAGCATTGGTGAGGCCAAATGGCCTCACCGAAAACTCATAGTGACTATACCTAGTTCTAAACACAGTCTTGGGGATGTCTTCAGGTTTAATCCTAAGTTATTGGTACCCTGACCTCAAATTAATCTTAGAGAAGACTCCTGCTCCTTGTAATTGATCAAACAAGTCATCGATTCACAGCAAAGGATATTTATTTTTGATGGTGATCTTGTTCAACTTCCTATAGTCAATACACATCCTTAAAGTTTCATCCTTTTTCTTTACGAACAGCACTGGGGCACCTCATGGTGACGCACTTGGCCTAATAAACCCCTTCTGCAATAGCTCATTTAATTGAAGGTTCAGTTCCTTAAGCTCAGGTGGAGCCATACGATATCGGGCTTTGGAAATAGGTTGGGCGTCAGAGATTAATTCAATTACAAAATTGATTTCCCTCTGTGGGGGTAATCCTGATAACTCTTCAGGGAAAACATCCTTAAACTCACAGATTACAGGAATATTTTCACCTTTCTCTTCTTTTGCTTAGGTGTCAATAGCATAACACCAATATCTCATACATCCCTGACATAATGGCTTACTTGCTTTCATAGGAGAAATTAAGGGATAGGATTTTTCCTCTCTCTGCCCATATAAGGATACTTCTTTCCTTTTTCATCTTTCAAAATAACCTTAAGATCCTCACAGTTAATCTTAGCTCCATAGGTGTGCAACCAATTCATTCCCAGAATGATGTCAAAATCAGACAAATCAAATCGAATCAAGGCCACAGGAAAGGTGGTTCCACCAATGGTAATGGGAACAAGTTTATAAGAGATAGGGCATTCAATCACACAATCATTGGGTAACTTGATCCTATAATTGATTTCCGTCCTTCTATCTTCCAGGTTCAATTGCATGGTAGATCAGGTACATATAAATGAATAAGTAGCACCTGAGTCAAATAATACACAAAATGGCTTTTAATTTAAAGAGAGAGTTCTAGTGACTACCGTACCAGAGGTGGCAGCTTCCTTCTTGCTCATTACATGCGCTCGTCCTACTACTGCAGGCCTTAATGGTGGGGCCTCTTAGTGAGGTGAGGCTAAGGGTTTTGCTACACCTTTGTCTACAGCCTTCATCCTTCGGGGGCATGCAGCAATCAGGTGTTTAGGGCTTTCACACCCCATGCACTTATTAGTTCCTACTTGACATTCAGGGGTAGTGTAATTTGCTCTGCCGTATTTCGCACAGGGTGCTGTTGAGCCTGCAAAATGGCTATTGAGGAAAGCAGGAGTAGGTCTCTTCTGGTTCACACTCTCACTCGGAGTTCCTTGCTCAAACCTCTTTCTCTTTTGGTTGATTGGATTTAGTGCTCTCAACTCTGTCTTTACTTGTTTCACTTCAGCCGCTCGCTTATATAGTTCTTGGTACGTCAAAATTGATTGCCCAGCTAATTGGTTCCGAATATAGAAGGCCAAAGCCTCTTCAAACCTTCTCATCTTCAACCTTTCAGATGAGGCAAACTCAAGAACAAACCTAGATAATTCTGTGAACTTACTGCCGTAGTACATCACAGTCATGGTGCCACTCATCTTCAGCTCCATGAACTCTTTCTCCTTTTGCCTTTGGACCGCAATTGGGTAGAGTTTTTCCCTCAACATGCTCAGGAATTTATTCTAGGTACATTCAGACCCTACAAGCTTATCCTTAACAGTATTACACCAAATATCAGCTTCACCGGTCAAATAATACGTCCCAATGTTTAGTTTCTTTTCTTCTAGGACTTCGACCACTATAAAGATTTTCTCCATTCACCTTATCCATTCCTCCAATACTACTGGATCATATGATCCATCATAAACATTAGGGTTGCATCATGCTACACTCTTTGCTAACTTATCCTCTTTAGGAGGGGTTTCAGTAGGTACTTGGGGAATCCGCTTCATCAATTCAGCTACTAAAGTCGACCAGTAGTTCGGGTCCCCAATGTTGTTAACTAACTTAGAAGGAATCGGTGGCATTTGGCCAAAACTTGGCGGCACGTGATGGGAGGTTTGATCACTCGATCCCTGCCCATTGATCCGAGACTTCCTCTATATGAATCTCTGCATTGTTGGGCACTGATTCGGACATTCTGATTATACATTAACGAAACAATTGAATCACCAGAATACCCAAACATATAAGTTAAGTATGCCCAATAAATACATTTAATATAACTCAAAGATTATTGAAAACAAACCCAAAGCTTCATTATATCATTTCTTAACTGCTTATTTACATACATAAATGCCTATTTATATACATGATCAGCAAAATATATTACGTCTAATTGACTAGGCAAAGTCGATTTTCACTCCGACCTTAACCGCAAACACTAACTAGCCCTAAGATACTAGGTCCGCCACATTACCAAAAAGAGATACAGACCATATTATCACGATCAGAGAGGATTGGACTGACTATATAAAATGTCATATCCTACACAAAATACATCCATCCAAACCGACCATACCATAGATAAATAGGGCTTAAAAGAAAACTACTAACACCAACTCCTAGAACCACCTAATGATCCCTAGATGGATCGTAATCCGGGTTAGACTCGTCATCAGGCTCTTCACCTGAATCGAAACTACTAGTTGATACCTCTGATTTGACATCACCAATCTCCTGCTCAGCCTGTTGCTCTACTATTATCTCGTCAATCTCTTGATTCCACTTCTACTCTACCTCTGCCTCATTAATGTCCTGATCCTCCTCCTCCTGATGGCCCTCATCCTTAGAACTAATCACCCCTATCTCTAGTGTATCAGGGAGGTCTATCATCGTATGAGCCTCCCCTGGACTATTAGGCATCAATGGAGTACCTAGTGTGGGCGAGGAGAGTGGCCCCTGTACTGGTGCTAGGCCTGCAGGCGGGGGATATGCCTGATGTAACGGGAAGACATGCTGTAGAGTGTCCATGGTAATCCCCCTCTGCTCAAATTCCTCCCTCAATAAAAATTCTGTAGTGATAGTAGTCCAAGCCCCCTGGGCCTAAAACCTAGACCTGTCCCAACCTAGGTTCCCTGTTACCATATAGTGATGATAACAGAGCCTAAACTCCATCCACAGATGAACTGTAGGTAAGGATCAGAGTAGTCTATGTGCACGGACCGTAATACTGTGAAACTCAGTAAAAGGGTCCTATGCGTGAGCCTCTATACTAGCATGTAACAGTGCTATATGAGCAGCCATAGATGCACCCAGTATCATGTTAACACCATAAGGGTTCATCTAACAAGGAAAAGACATATATGAGAGGCATACATAACCATAATTAAGGAACATGCAAATGTAAGCAACCTGCATTTCTAATATCGTTACTGCACTTCTAATATCACTCTAGCAGTATACAATGGCCCTCATTAGCAACCATTCCCACCCTCTTATTTCTAAGTTCTACATTCCACAAAGAAAATCTGAACCTGGCTTTGATACCAATTCTGTAATGCCTAAATGTACATAAATTATTATTTGTATTTCTTCCATTAATTTTCCCAATTAGAAATGATAACCCAAATGATTATGCATTACCGCCGTCCAACAAGGATAAGGCTTTGCTTGTATATGATGAACTTATCCATAATAATCAATGTTTATCAACAAAGGCATCCATACCATCACAACCCATTAGATCATTTAGATAAATATAGAAATTGTGCTAATATCAAAACCATCCAAACATCTCAAGTATTACTCCAAAATATAGAATTCTGATAAGATATACAGTCTCAATACCAAAATATGTCACAATATGGTGTTATAACATCTCAACGATAATACACCACCATTCCATTTAGACTTCCTAGCTCACTTATCATCTTCAGCCATCCAGCCCGCCTCAGGGCGATTCACTGAACACTTTCCTAAAAAAACATGAAAACATTTCGGACTGTGAGCCAAAGCTCAGTACATGCATTCCTGTATTGCTAAACATTCATGAAAAAAAAAAACTTGTTGAGCCCGAATTGCAATTCATTTTTAATAAAAAATAACGAATGAGATAAATATGAAACTGCATCGTCAATTATGATCTGATAGTGAACCCCTAGTAATTGTTATGATCTGAAGATAGGTATACACCTGTCAAGCCGATCGGGACCTGGCCTGAAGCCACGAGGGTAACTTAAAGGCTATGCCCTGCAACTGATAACTGGTGGGGTCACTAATTATGTGATAAGTTACTAATTAAACGGATTCATTGATGTACTTACCAAAATATTATAATTTTGATAAATACTTGCTGATTTATAAAGATACAGGTAACGGACGTACCTGCAATTTTCAAATGTAAGCTCACTGAATAATATTATGCACAAAAGTGGAAAGAATGATAGATTAGGCCCTAATTCGATACAAAATTATCATTGCAGAAACATATGGTTAGCAAAAATACTTATTTCATAGCTAATAACATAGTAGCAGAAAAGTAAAAGCATAACAGAGGCTTGGAAAGAATGGCTCATAACTTAATCATCTGACCTCTGATTGAGACTTAAAATCCCAATATAGAAAGCTTAGGAAGTCCAAAAATTTTTTATTTAGAACACCAAGCTTGATTCCCACCATAGGATTCCCAAAATGAGGCTAAAATATAAGCATGTTAGTTTTGGTCCATTCGGCGTAGTTTTGGTACAATGATCATAACTGTTTCCACATACCTCAGATTAAGGCAATTCAAAATCCATTTCAAAGCTAACACACTAACCCATCTACCCACCAAAAATCATGATTTTTTCATCTGGCAATCATTACCAGTTTAATCATGAACTCTGTCCTATTCTTCTAAAATTTCCAGCCTCACTGTTTTGAATTTTCCCTTTCTTTTTCACCCAAATTCTCAACTTAAACCATTCCTTAAAAGCATGTAAATAAGCTTTGGTCCATCCCAACATCATACAAAATCACCACACTCAAATTCACTTCATAATCATACCCAACAAAGATCATTTTTCAATCTAATACACACATAAACCAAGCTTAAAACTAGTTTAATCCAAACCTCACTTTACTTGCAAAAACCCTAGTTCATGGCCAACTTGGACTCACTGCAACTCATTTGAAATCACCAAAAACATCATCATAACCACCAATGGCTTAGAAGATGATCAAATTAAAGATAAAACAATCAAAATCCAACACTTTAACATCAAGCTTGCACGATTAACATCAACCCTAACCCTAGCATGATCCAACCTCAACTCCACCATGATCAACATCATAATAACTGTTATTTCTTATTAAAACATCATGATCAAAGATCATAAACATCAAAACAAGAATTAAAACTAAAATAAAAAGCAAAACAATTAAAATCAAGTTTTAAGATTGCTCACTTTGATTGAAAATAAGTAGAGATGGAGATGATGTTTAGTGGTTTTGCTGACGGAGGATGGTAGCTTGAGGTATTAGGATCTGGGGGGGTCAGAGATTGTTAGTGCTGGGCAAAAAAGTGGCCAGAAATTAGCCAGAACAGTGATGGCCTGCTGCTGCTGTGGGGAGGGGAGAGAAAGAGGAGAGAGAAGATGAAGCTTTGGATTGAATTGTGATTGTTGACTAATCTAACTCTCTGGCTGAGTTTTCACTACTAAAGCCACCTTTTTATGCTAACCATGGTTAATTTTAACCATGATAATTAGTTAGATTAATAGGCAACTTGTTGGGCTTCAAACCGGCTGAATTAAGTTGGGTTCGAGAATAAAACGCTTCGTAATGATAACGCTTTTACGAAACTCAAAATTAAAGTTTTGTAATGTTACGGAAAGCAAAATAAATTACTTATATTAAACTTGTTAGGGCCTACCATCAATTCTTCTAAAGTTTTTGTTAATCAATTAAACAAACAAATAAAATCTGAATTGCCAAATGAGAGCCTAAATAAAATTTTCCCCATCGGGGTGAATAATGCGATAAATAATTATGAGAAAAAATCATAAACATGAGGTAATTAAATAAATAAACA
Organism: Carnegiea gigantea; assembly: GCA_029747015.1. Lineage (NCBI taxonomy): Eukaryota > Viridiplantae > Streptophyta > Magnoliopsida > Caryophyllales > Cactaceae > Carnegiea > Carnegiea gigantea. The sequence goes on along the minus strand of JAKOGI010001547.1, from coordinate 168,864 downwards.
TAATTAATAATTTTAGTGTTGGGCTATTACACTCTAGCACTCCTAGCCACCACCCTCAATCTTCAAACCACCAAACATCACCTTCGTCTTCTTTTTTTTCAAGGTCAAAGTGAGTAACTATAGCAACTATCTTGTTGATTTTGGTTTTGATTCTTGTTTTTGTGGGTTTTAATGGCTGATCATGTTATTTGGATGGAAACAAGAGTTGTTTTCATGTTTTTAATTATTGGTTAAACTTGAAGCATGCTAGGGTTTAGGGTTGTCCATGATCATGCAAGCTTAAGTTAAATGATGGATTTGGATTGTTTTGTGTTTGATTTTGTAGTCTTGAGTCTTATCGATGATTATGATTGTTTTTTTGCTAATTTTGGATGAGTTGAACATGAAATAAGTTGGTCATAAGTTAGGGTTTTGCTGATCAAGCATGGGTTAATTTATATCTAGCATCAAGTATATTATTTGTGTCTAATTAGATTAAAAAAATTGAATCTTAGATGTAACACCCTTAGCCCCTAGGGTCAGGGGCGTTACGTTTTCTTACGTCTTACTTAATTCCTGGGACGAAACGGGCGGAGTTTCCCCTAAAACTGACCGTTTCCAGGCTAAAAGCTTACAATAATCCCCTGTAAATCAACGGAAACACATAACATTTACAAGAAGCTGAACGACCACACGCCAGAGTTCATAACTCAACGAGCTACCCGCTTGGGGTACACCAAACAGAACAGTTCTTTAATACAACAAAAATAAAAGATACAACTCAATGGTCTACACAACCGGAGTACTGGGGTTTACATCCCAAAACACAACTAATTTCGAATAAAGACATCTAACTAATTAGATGGTTGGCTCACACGGCCATACAGAGCGATTCATAAACAATATGCATTATATGAGCTAGAAAACTTAGTTTACAACAATTACAAACTAGGAATAGGTTACATCACATCGTTAAACACATGAATCTACTTCTATATGGCACACATGACTCTCTTTCAAGTAGGGGTAGACTCCAGCTCGCGTAAGTAGCTTGACTTCCACCTGTCATAACAAAAGCCTGGGGAAAAGGGGGAAAAAGTAATGGGATGAGCAACCACATGCTCGGTGAGAATTCCCTTCCTGCTTAAAACCAAAACAATTACAGGCAATAATACTAATAATAGCCACATATCACGCATTCATACTTTACTATCATATTAGGCAATCAAAATCCCCAAGGAAAGATCACCACCCTTAAAAACTTCATTCTAACCCATTAACTCATTTCCAGGCCCTAAAAGGCCAAGCTTCCCTACTAACAATTAGTTAGGCACATAATCAAACAAGCAGCAAGAATTGAGTATAAAGGCCTTCAAACTCACTTTTAAAAATATAGTGACTCTCGATAAATGCCAAGAATGGTTTATAATCCACACCAACTCCTTTAAAGCTTATAATTCTTTCCAAAAGTTCTCAAAACATCTAAACTGGTAAGAAAGACTTGTCAACAACATACTTTCATAGAATATGCACATTCAAATGAATAATGTAACATTTGAAACTTCATTTGACTATACTTGGAAATCCTTTTATAAAAGATGAACAGGAGGTGCACATTTAAAAGCTTTCTTTCTTTTCGCAAAAACACTTTACTCAGCCTCTTGCGGCTCGTATTCTTTATAAGAAACTTCTTTTCTTACTTATTAGAAACTTACTCATAGTATAAAAACATCTTATTGTGCTGGCTAGGGAGGTTAACACCGCCCTTAAGTGAGATCGTCACTTTTAATCTACGTTATCCCTGGGGTATACGTACTTAACTTTTGGCTAAAACGCGTCTTAGCAGAGCAACTCTAACCTCGATACTATCCTCTGTGGGGCAACAGCTCACACAAGGATAATTATATCCTGAATCCAATCCCCCTCAAGGTTTTCTTGCGCGTCACATATCACAACTTATCTGGGGAACGGCTCACACCAAGGCAATTCATATCTTGAGTCCAGTTCCTAGGAATAGCTCACACCAAGATAATTCATATCTTAAGTCCAGTTCCTAACATTTCTTTAGGGGGAAACAGCTCACGCCATCTTTGCATCCAGTTTCTAGGAACAGCTCACACCAAGATAGCTTATATCTTGAGTCCAGTTCCTACCCTCTGGCCAATTGCCTAGCACTTTCTTTAGCCTTTAAGATCATATTTCATATCTCTTTTTCAAATGCTTACTTTGTTGAAAACTTACTTTTTAACAAAACGACTATAATCTTTCTAAATGCTTATAGCCCATTTTGTTTTTAATTTAAAAACTTCTTATAGATGTACTAACTCGTAAACCGACTTTAGTTTTAACTTCAAAAGTTTCGTATAAACGTAATACGTTTGTTAGCATGTAAATCGACTTTGTGAATGACTTAAAAGCTTCATATAGACGTGATAGGTTTATTAACATGAATCAGCTTCCTTTGAAACTTAAAAGTTTCTTAAAAGCGTAATAAGCTTGTTAAATCATAAAACAATTTCGTTTTTAACTTAAAAGCTTCGTATAAACGTAACACGACTACTAACTCGTAAAATGACTTCGTTTTTAACTTAAGAAACTTCTATAGACGTAAAACGTTTGCTAGCTTGTAAAATAACTTCATTTCTAACTTAAAAGCTTCGTATAAACGTAATACATTTATTAACTCGTAAAACGACTTCCTTTTAGACTCAAAACCTTCTTATAAAGGCAATAAGTTGGTTAATACTTAAAACGACTTCACTTTAAACATAAAAGTTTCTTATAAACGTAACACGTTTACCAAGTCGTAAAACGACTTAGTTTCTAACTCGAATGCTTCGTATAAACGTAATAAGTTTGCTGAATCATAAAACGACTTCGTTTTTAACTAAAAGGCTTTTTATAAACGTAATAAGGTTGCCTAATCATAAAACAACTTTGTTTCTATCTTGAAAGCTTCGTATAAGCGTAATAGGGTTGCTAAATCATCAAAAAGACTTCATTTCTAACTAAAAGGCTTCTTATAAATGTAAAATGATTGCTAACTCATATAAACGACTTCACTTTTTAGCTTAAAAGCTTCTTTTAAATGTAATACGTTTGCTAAATCGTAGATTGAAACTCAATAGAGACTTAAGTAAGCAAAACGCATGCAAATAAACTAAACTTCATAATTAGCACCTTAAGGTACTCTTTTTCTGGTCGTTTAAATCCTTTTAAACACGAAGAGGGGTCATACCCAAACCAGTGCCTTAAAAACTTTTTCGAACTCACTTTTAGCTCATTTTTAAACTTCCTAAACCTATCGACTATTCAGTCTAGTCACTAACCGAATAGTTCGACGATTTAGGACATTTTTAGCATTTTAGGCATCCTAACACGCAAATAGTCAATTGATACATTTAAAAGCATTCTCAAGCATATAAAACGAGCTTTCTAAATGTCCTGCTCTTTTTAAAGACGTCTAAAATTTCAAGAATTAATCACATAGAACACTGCGCGAAAAGGGGTTTACACATAGCACATTTCTACACTTCATAGCACAACTCAGTAGAATAAGCCACACGTGGCCTCGCAATCCACACGATTGCAGCAATTCACAACCCGAACTTCCTCCACGCACAACAACGACCACAAGATCCTCGAATCACTCACTTGTTCTTCCTCCAGCCATCCAACTACTATACTCGGTTCAATATTGTCATACAAACGAACAAAACATAAACGATTATACATCAGTATAACATTCATGCTTAATAACCACCATAGTGTTTAAGTGTACCAATAGATGTAATCGAGGCTTTAAAGCGACAGTTTGTTTCCCAATTCACAAACCAACATCCATAGGCACCTTATTCCATTATAATTATTAGGAATAAATTCTAAACAAACCCAAACCTGATACCCTTAACCTTTAAACAATGTCTGACTTATTCCATAATTATTTCAATCAATCGGCTAGCATCCTTAGATTCCAAACATAATTTAACTAATGACCAATAATTGAATTACGCTAAAAGAACACTCTTTTTGCCAAGCACTCCTCCAATCTGCCAGGTCATCAATATTCAGCATCAATCTGACATGTACTTAACCTAAATCAATTCCGAACTTATAAATTGTCAATATGAATACTAATTCACTCAACATGATTTCCACGCTCAACTTCAACATATTGTAGCTAATTGCGATAAAAACATTGAAATTATTAATAATTTAGGAAGAAAGGAACCCTCACCTCGATTCCAAACTAGGTGTCCAGTCGAAGGCTTGGCCGACTTGGCTTTAGGGTTCGAACGACTCCAATTTCTTTGGCTTTTGTTCACCCACGCACGAACAGATACCACTCGTGCCTAATTTGCTCCCCAGCGCTCAAAATTTGAACCCTAATTCAACCCAGTTTCATACATACTGTAACAAGAGATCGAATTGGGTGTTTGAAGTACGAATTCTAACTCCAATTTATAGAAGATTGAAGCAACAAAGAGTGGAATAGCACAGCCTTACCTGGGCACACGTTCGAGTTTTAATTTGGCGTCCTAAACCCTCCACAACTGCGGCAAGGGCTTCGAATTTCAACCCAGATTTCGCACCAAACAGGAGCTGGCTCATAGGGGAGGCCGAATGGGATGATTTTGTAGCGAAAATGGCGAAAATCTCTTGGGATTCGAGCTTTGGTGGCGTGCGTATGGTGGAGCAGAGGAGGAAGCAGATGAAGTAGAGAGGGAGAAGAGATGTCATTAATTGGGGGGGCTCACGGGCAGGTGAGGGAGAAAGGAGGGACACGTGCAATTGCCAATTTGCCCCTCCCTACTCTCTTTTATTTATTTGTCCCAAGCTGGTTCATATTCGACACTGCTAGTCTAATTCATAACCCAAATCGATAATATAATAATTCATTAATTATTCATTCCCAAATCTATCTAAGTTCGATTAACATCGAACTACTTCTAAAGTTGACAATCTAATCGTATTCGGGTTCCTGCTTGAATTAGTACTCGCTAACAATCGTTAATAGCGCTTATTAAAAATCATTAAATGATTTTCAAAACTAATAGCAATAATATTATTACTGGTAACAAAAATATTCTTTTTAATGAAATCAACGCTCACATAGGACTTAGAAAATAATTTTAGCTCATATCGCTAATAAAATAGGATTTTTATAACGTAAAGAGGCATCACAAACAACTCGACGGAATATAAAGTTCGCGGGCCTTACATTAGATGTGTTGTTTAACTTGGAAAATGACTTGTTATGATTCTTGTGAAAGGCGTGGATGATGGAAATTTTCCCAATTGATTATAAGAGATCATTGTACTCGTTTATGCAAATGAGAAAGCTTACGGATGTGTTTTAAGTGATTTTGAAAAAGAGAAGAATTAAAAATTTGATGTAGATGATTATGGAGTAAATTGAGTAACATCACTTTGTAAGGTGATGAGAAGAAACAAGACTTTGTTAAATGATTTTAAGGAGTGATTTTAGAGCAGAATTATGTGAAGAGAAGGGAGAAAACAAGAACAGTAGGGCTGTGAACAAACCCGATATAAGGGTCTATTTGCTATTAATCTGGTACTATTTTGCTGGTAAAAAAATTCTGATTTTTAGTGGCTAGATAGATCAAGGAGTTACCTTTCAAATCCCTTATAAATCACTTTAATCTGAGTTTTGTGAAAAAAGCTATGGTTGGTTTTCTAGGACTGCGCAGGATAGACTGAAGCTGTGGATAGTTGTGCTCTAGCCCAATTTTAGGAACCCTTTTCTGAGAATTATGTTCTTCACTATGAATGAAATTTTAAAGAGACTTTTAAGGCTTTCATGTTGGGGATTTAGGTCCCAAGTTGAGGAAGGAAGTTTAAGTTATGAATTATTTACTTTTGCACCTGTTAAGCCTTTACCGTTTTGAATTAAATTATCACTATGAGAATAAGTTTTACTTTTGCTAACTACATATACTTACAATGACATTTTTTGAATAGAACTAGGCCTTAATCTACAGATCGTAACAGTTACCAGGGGTTCACTATCAGATAATAATTAGGAATGCCATTTTATATTCTTATCATTCCCTATTTTAAATTAAAATAAATTGCAATGCGGACCCAACTAGCTTTCCAATGATCATTTAACAATACAGGAATGCATGTACTGAGTTTCAGCTGACAGTTCAAAATGTTTTCATATTTTATCTAGGCAAATGCTCTGTGAATTGCCCTCAAGCCAGCAGGCTAACTAGAGGGGATAAGTGAGCAAGGAAGTCTGAAAAGAACAGTGGTCTTATTAGTTCTGAAATGTTTTTAGAACTGTTTTATGAAATATTATAGTGTTAGAAGTATACACTTTGCAGAGAGTTACTACATTTTGGTGTAAACGTTGAGATAGCTAGAAACTGTTTATGTTTGGTTTTGATGGTTTATGATTGTGTGAATGCGTTTTGGAGGTGAACGATGTTCAAGTTTGTTATGTTTATTGCTCACATGGAAGCCGTTCTGGACGGCGGTAATGGCCCTATCATTGGGTTATCACCTGTAATTAGTGAAAGTTATGGAGAGAATGCAAACTGTAGGTTATGTGCATTTGGGGTGTTATACATTTGGTATCAGAGCTAGGTTTTGATTTTCTTGATGGGATATAGAGTATGGTGTTTAGATATAGGAGGGTGAGAAGGTTTATTAGTAAGGGATATCGTATACTAGTAGAGACTTGGGATATCGTATACTATATTTCTTATCTTTTACATGCATCTCATTTGTGTTTTCCTTGCTAGGTGGATCCTTATCCAGTTAATATGACACCTGGTGCATCTGTGGCCGCCCATATTTCACTGTTACACTCTAGCATGATAGCCCAAGTGCAAGACCCTTTCTCCTAGTTCCACAATATCACAATTTGTGCATGTAGGGTATTATGGTCCTTACCTGCGGTTGACGCGTGCGTCGATTTTAGACTTCATCATCATGATTTCATGATGATAGGAAACCCAGGTTGGGATGGACCTAGGTTTCAGATCCAGGGGGCTTATGCTACAATCACCTCAGAATTGATGCATAGGGAGGAGTTTGATCAGAGGGAGGTCTCCATGGAGCCCCTACAACATGTTTTTCCTCTACACCAGGCACATCCCCCACCTGCAGCACTTGCACTAGCTTAGGGACCACCATCATCGCTTGTATCGAGCACTCCTCAGATGCCCAATAGCCCAGTGCCATTGATAGCAGGGGAGGCTTAGGTGGTTGGGGATCTCCCTAACTCACCAAAGGTGGTGATGATTAGCTCAAATGGTGAGCCTATGGAGGAGCTTGAGGTCCATATACCAGTAGAGGATGATCAGAAGATCGATGTCACAATGGGGGAGCCGCAGATAGATCAGGAGATCGATGAGGCAGTGAGGGAGCAGCAGGTTGATCAGGAGATCGATGAGGGAGAGTCATGAGCATCGGACCGCACCTTCGATTCAGGCGAGGAGCCTGATGATTATTCTGATCCAGATTGCGATCCATCTAGGGATCAGTAGGTTATTCTAGGAGTTGATTTTAGTAGGTTGCATTTTGAGCCCTATTTGTACATAGCGATTGGTTTGTATGAATGCATTTTGTGTAATATATAGCATTGTATATAGTTAGTCAGATCCTTCCAACTGTGTGGACTAGGCCGATTTCTCTTTTTGGGCATGTGATGGATTTAGTGTTTAGGGGGCTAGTTAGTGTTTTGGTTTGGGGTAGGAGTCAGAGCTGATCTTAGTTAGTCAGTTAGATGTGATGCACTTTTGTTGATCATGTATATAAACAAGCAGCTATGTATGTAAACAAGCAGTTATGGATGATATAATGAAGCTTTGCTTTCTATTTTAAATAATATTTGAGCCATATTAAATGTATTTGTTAGGTATACTTGTCTTATATGTTGGGTTATTCTAGTGATTGAATCATTTCGTTTAATTTATAACCAGAATGTCTAAATCTATATAAAATAATGTAGAGACTTCTGTAGGGAATAATTCGGATCAAGGTCAGGGATCTAGTATGCAAGCTTCATGTAAGATGCCACCACACTTTGGTGAAATGCCCCCAATTCACCCAGAGTTAGCTAACAACATTGGAAACCCAAACTACTGGCTAACTTTGGTAGCTGAACTAATGAAACAGATTCCCCCAGTGCTTGCTAAAACCCCTCCTTAGGATGATAAACTGGCAGATAGGGTAGCACCACGCAACCTTAAAGTTTACGATGGAAAGTATGACCTAGTGGAATTGGAGGAATAGGTAAGGGGAATTGAGAAAATTTTTATAGTGGTAGAGGTTGTAGAAGAAAAGAAAGTAAACATTGGGACATATTATTTGACTGGTGAAGCTGATATTTGGTGGTACACCATTAAGGGTAGGCTCTTAGGGCCTAAATTCACCAGGAGTAAATTTCTGGAGAGCTGAGGGCAAAATTTTACCCTGTTGTGGTTTAAAGACAAAAGGAGAAAGAATTTATGGAACTAAAGATAAGTGGTAGTATGACTGTATTGCAGTACACTAGTAAGTTTATAGAACTGTCCAGGTTTGTCCTTGAATTTTGCCCTCTGAAATATTGAAGATGAGGAGATTTAAAGAGGACATGGCACTCTACATTCACAACCAGCTAGTAGGACAACAAATCTCCACCTACCAAGAGTTATATGAGCGAGCAGCTGAAGTGGAGCGAGTGAAGACAAAGTTGAGGGCCCTTAACCAATCAAGCAAAAGAGAAAATGGATTGACCAAGGAGCTCCGGGAGAAACTGTGAACCAAAAGAAACCTTCTCCCACTCCTCTTAGAAGCCCTCCTGTAGGCTCAGCGAAGCCTTGTGGGAAATGCGGAGGAACCAATCACGCCACCCCATAATGCCAAGTAGGAACTAATAAGTGTATGTGGTGTGGAAGCCTAATAAGTGCTTAATGTACACATCATTTTAGGGCTATTTTGCCACATGTTTAGGAGAAATACGTGCTTTAAGTTACCATTTATACTCCATTCTCGTTTTATGCTGGGGTATGGTTGTTAGATGTGTTTTGCGGGATTTTAGGCTATTTTGACCCAACATTTAACCCTTATTGGATGTATTTTGACCTCCCCCACAGACACCCATGTGATACTATGCCCGTGGAGCAAGAGAAGAGCTGAAATTCGATTCCAGCCAAGACCACAGTTGGACCGTAGTGTCTGCCACAGACCGTGATGAGCTGTGTAGCTGTTGCCTCTTCGTCTTCCTTTGGTTGTGTGGCTGAAAACGTCCATGTTCTCCCATAAAACATCATTTTTCTGCCGCAAAAAGAGAGGGGAAAAAAGCACAGTTTAGTTCATTTTCTTTCTCAAAATTTTACTCTTTAGTTCGGATTTGTTTTTTGTTTGATTGGTACTTTAGTGAGAAATCTTCAGTATGAGTTCGATTTTGAGGCGGTTTAGAGCCCTTGGTAGAAGGCTGTCTTTGTCAAGCCCTTCTCCCCCAAAATTTTCGCTGAATTGCTGGTTAGTTGTTTAATTTTCGATCATGAATGAGTAGTTTATTTTGTCTAGGGATTTGTTAGTTTATAAAAGTGTAGTTGGATCATGTTTATCATTAGAATTGTGCTTTGATTCTTGATTGGTTTGATTTCGTTTTATCAAGTGATTTTCATGTTATGAGTGGATTTTTGGCCAAAGTTTGCTTGCATACTTGAAATAATTGAGTAAAAAACTGAAAGGTGACATTCGAGTGTTAGACTGCTTGATAAAACCTAACATAGCGTCAACTCAAAAGAGAGATTTGCATGTTAGGAGGACTAGAGAGCAATCAAAATATTTAACCTGGATTAAGACAAATTAGTTTGAAAGAACGACTTTTGCTTAGTTTAGGCAATTTGGTTGATTTCGACAGGATAGATTAAATTCTAAATAGATTGCAATTCCTCGAAATGATCCGATTAGAGAAGAGCACATGTTTATTATTTTAATCCAATCACCTTTCTCAACTGCATAAATCCCTAGGCGTTTCTTCTAGATTGAATTTAGAATTAGTAGATTTGAAGTTGTTGAATCAAAACCCTTTGACTTGGAATTTGCTTAGCATATTCTGATAAACAAAGCTCAACAGATTACTTTTGTCTCTGAAGATGATTTTTTTTATCTATACTACGACTACCCGTGCGCTAGCAGCAGTGGTCAAGTTTTTGGCGCTGTTGTTGGAGATCAATTTGTTAACTATTGAGTTAGTCTTACAAAAGTGACTAAGCATTTCATTGTCTTTTATTCTTTTTTATTATTATTTTCTTATTTGATTACGTTGGTAGTGTTGGTGATAGCGCTTATAAGAATCTTCCTATTTATGCAAAGTCCATTCCTCTATGAACCCGACCCCGAGATCAAGAGGACTTTCTGTTTAAGGAGAAAGAGGCAAAAGATTGAAGAACAAAGACGCGAGGCAAGAAGAATTCCAATAAACACGGCAGGAGGAGGAGATGACCAAAGAAGGACCCTTAAAGATTTCACTACCCCTGGAGTTCAAGGAATCACCTCAAGTGTTGCTCACCCTAATGTTGATGCTAACAATTTTGAGCTCAAACTGGCACTTAGTTCCATGATGTAACAATCCCAGTTTGGAGTAACTCTTTTTGGAAGACCCGAGTCTACATCTCTCCATATATGGTTGGAAAGCTCTGGATGTGTCCCAACTCTCCAAGTGGAATTACATATTTATGACTGCATTTGAGGGTCCAAAGGCTTAGAAAACTCAAACCGGTCCAAACCAGTTTGCAGCCTGCACGGTTCGCAAAAAGGACCTCGTTCATAAACTTGCACTCGGCTTAACTTGAACTTATCGATTGGACTGTGTAGATAACATCTTTAGGATCCAAGATACCCAAAAAAATCGGCACTTCAACCTCATGGAGGCCTAAATAATTAATATCAAAAACCAGAGTTGAAATCAGCCTTGAACCCAGATGCTTCCGTTTGTGTCCTTTCCAAAATGTGAGGCGTCGTTTGGACCTTGGACATTGATTTTGAACTTGCTGGACTTGATGGATCATTCTCATGGTCCTTGCTAGATAGGACTCCATCATCTAATTGGTGCATTTGGTGGTTTATGTCACTCCAGCCATCCAATCTTGTCAAAGCAGTATGATTTGGTAGTTAAAGGAGTCTTGGACACAATCATGGGGCAGTTGTAATACTCGCATTCTTTATTTTTATATTAAGTTGATAGTCTTGCCATATGGCATTATAAAATTGTATTTTATCATCTATATAAGTTAAAATATTATTGATGTGCTTGTGTGAGTGATGTTTGAGAATGAGTTTCCGGAATGGTCTTTATGTTTTGACCATATGTTGAGTACAAGTTGATTACCCATCACTCTTTACATGAACTTTGGCATATGTTTACTAATGAGCTGGTTATGACCTTGATAGATGTCCTATGAGGTTTTGACCTCTTAGAGACTATTCATCAATTGAGTCTCATGTTTCTTTCATGTATGACTCTTCCTTGACATCATTTCTCTAGAACTTACTTTGATTCTCATTCAAGATCATATTTCGCATATGCGTTTAGGCAATATGATTGAGGCATTCTTTGATTTGTTAAACCCAACGGCCAAATGGTCACCTTTGTTACATATTATATCCCTTGCTAGTCCTTTTAAGCCCATATCTGCTTTCTTGATTTGAACCTCCTACTATAGCCTATGGCCAAATGATTATCTCACCCTTAACTCAAGGCCAGAGGAGCATTTCATTCTTTTACATCAAGTTTGATTGGAAGCCAGTAAGGAGTATTGAGATCTTTTAGTGGATTTTGGTTGCCTGATGGAGGGATATGTGATCTTGCTCGAAAAAAAGAAAATCCCTTGTTCTTTTTGTATAAAGTTTAGAGAAGAGTTGGAATTCAAAGTTTGGTATAGATTTTCCTAGGCTAACTCTTTTGGAAAGAAAAAAAAGAAAAAAAAACAGAAGAAAGAAAAAGAACATAAAAAAAAAGAATAATAAAGAGAGTGTTAGCCTTGTTGGAATTATCAATCTTTATGTTCTTTCAACTTTTGTCTCTTCAATTAGGGATGTATTTTGTTCATTTGCATTGGTTTAGGGATGATGTTGTGTGATGTATTGTAGCTATTTAGCTCTTAGCCTATATCTTCTAGCTCCATATTTCCAAAATATTTGTTCCCCTCTTACCTTTATCCATGACCCCGTTACAACCTTATGAAAGTCCTCACGATTGTCTAGTGTGTTTGCATTTTAGTGATGGGGAATTTGAGGGTCTTGTCAAGCCTGTGGTAGGTTTGAGTCTAAGGAATAAGAATTAGGGGGACCTTTATATATATATATATATATATATATATATATATATATATATAATATATATATATATATATATATATATATATATATCAAACACATGAGTGATGAGTGTCACATAACTACAGTGAGGTTCTACCGGCTTTGCTAGCTTCATTTGATTCATTTGTTGAATGATTGTATTTGATGATTTAGGGGGATTGATTTAAATTTGACATTGCGGTTTATAAAGTGGTTTTCAAACTTTTCATTCCCTAGTCTGATTGCTAAATGATTTTTGTATCTTTTTGGGCTAACTTTGGATCGGCTTTCCCATTGGAACACTACCTATATCTATCCTAAGGAGGTTTTCACATAATTTTTGGTTTTAGCATTGCATAAGGACAAGCAACAGTTTAAGTATTGGGGAGTTTGATAAGTGCTCAAATGTATACATCATTTTAAGGCTATTTTGCCACATTTTTAGGAGAATTATGTGCCTTAAGTTACCGTTGATACTCCTATTCTTGATTTATGCTTGGGAATGGCTGTTTGATGTGTTTTACAGGATTTTAGGCCATATTGACCCAACATTTAACCCTCATTTGATGTATTTTGACCTCCCCTATGGACACCTATGTGATTTTATGCCTACGGAGTAAGAGAAGAGCAGAAATTCGGTTCCAGCCAAGACCATGGTCGGGCCGTGGTGCCTGCCACAGACCGTGGTGAGCTGTGTAATTGTGGGCTCTTCATCTTCCTTTGACTAGGTGGCTGAAAACGTCTATGTTCTTCTATAAGACCTCGTTTTTCAGCAGCAGAAAGAGAGGAGGAAAAAAAGCACAGTTTAGTTCATTTTCTTTCTCAAAATTTTACTCTTTTGTTAGGATTTTTTTTTTAGTTTGATTGGTGATTTAATGAGAAATCTTGAGTGTGAGTTCGATTTTGAGGCGGTTTGAAGCTCCTGGTTGAAAGCTATCTTTGTCAAGCCCTTTTCTCCCCGATTTTCGCTGAATTGTTGCTTAGTTGTTTAATTTTTAATCGTGAGTGAGTAGTTTATTTTTTCTAGGGATTTTTTTGTTCATAAAAGTGTAGTTGGATCATGTTTATCATTAGAATTGTGCTTTGATTCATGATTGGTTTGATTTCATTTTATCAAGTCATTTTCATGTTGTGAGTGGATTTTTGGCCAAAGTTTGCTTACACACTTGAAATAATTGAGTGAAGAACTGAAAGGCGACATTCGATTGTTAGATTGCTTGATAAAATCTAACATAGTGTCAACTCGAAAGGGAGTTATGCATGTTGGGAGGACTAGACAGTAATTGAAAATATTTAACCTAGATTAAGACAAATTAGTTTGAAAGAACGGCTTTTACTTAGTTTAGGCGATTTGGTTGATTTCGAAAGAATAGATTAAATTCTGGACAGATTGCAATTCCTTAAAATTATCCGATTAGAGAAAAGCACATGTTTATCATTTTAATCCAATCACCTTTCTTAACAGCATAAATCCCTAGGCATTTCTTCTAGATTGAATTTGGAATTAGTAGATTTGATGTTGTTGAATCAAAACTCCTTGATTTAGTATTTGCTTAGCATATTCTGAAAGATAATGCTCAATATATTACTTTGGTCGCGAAGAATGATCTTTTTATCTATACTATGACTACCGTGTGCTTGCGGCAGTGGTCAAAGCCCGGAACACCTTATAGTTGCATGCCCTCGGAGATTGAAGGCTGTGGATAAGATGCAGCAAAACCCTTGGCCCCACCTCGCAAAGGCCCCCCACCTCCAAGGCTACAGTAGTAGGGCACGCGTATGTAATGGGCAAGAAGGAAGCTGCTACCTCTGGTACGGTAGTCACTGGAACTCTCTTTTTAAATTCAAAGCCATTTTGCATATTGTTTAATTCGGGTGCCACTCATTCATTTATATCCATCGAATCTTCCATGCAATTGAACCTTGAGAGTAGGAGGACAGAAACCAATTATAGGATCAAATTACCTAATAATTCTATAGTTGAGTGCCCTATCTCCTATAAATTTGTTCCCATCACCAATGGTGGAACCACATTCCCTATGAATTTGATTCAATTTGATCTGTCTGATTTTGACATCATTTTGGGAATGAATTAGTTGCACACTTATGGAGCCAAGATTCATTGTGAAGATCTTAAGGTTATTTTAAAGGATGAAGAAGGGAGAGAAGTATGTTTCTATGGGCAGAGAGAGGGAAAATCTTGTCCATTGATTTCTGCTATGAAAGCAAGTAAGTAGTTATGTCAGAGGTGTATTGGATATTATTCTATTGGCACTTAAACAAAAGAAGAAAAAACAGAAAATATTCCTGTAGCTTGTGAATTTGAAGACTTTTTTCCTGAGGGGTTACCTCATAGAGGAAAATTAATTTCGGAATTGAATTAATCCCAGGTGCCTAATCTATCTCCAAAGCTCCATATCGTATGGCCCCAATTGAGGTTAAAGAACTGAAGATTCAGTTAGATAAGCTGTTATAGAAGAGAACTATCAGACCAAGTGTGTCCCCATGGGGTGCCCCAGTGTTGTTCGTAAAGAAAAAGGATGGAACCATAAGGCTAGATATTGACTACAAGGTGCTGAACAAGATCACCATCAAAAATAAATACCCTTTGTCATGAATAGATGCCTTGTTTGATCAATTGCAAGTAGCATGAGTCTTTGCTAATATTGATTTGAGGTTAGAGTACCATCAACTTAGGATTAAACCTAAAGAAATCCACAAGACTGCGTTTAGGGCTAGGTACGGTCACTATGAGTTCACGGGGATGCTGTTTAGCCTTATCAATGCCTCCGTAGGCTTCATGGATCTTATGAATAGAGTTTTAAGACCCTATTTAGACGATTTGTAGTGGTGTTCATAGATTACATTCTGACATATTCAAAGGATAGAGAGGAACATGCTGATCATTTAAGGATGGTGTTCCAGACCTTGAGGGAGCATCAGCACTATGGCAAATTAAAGAAGTGTAAATTTTGGCTAGAAGAAGTGGTATTCTTGGAACATGTGGTTATAAAAGAAGGAATTAAAGTTGCCTTCGAAGGCTGAAAGCAACCACGGAATGGTCAAGGCCTACTAATGTCACTGAGATTAGAAGCTTTTTGTGTTTAACGGGCCATTATCGAAGGTTCGTTCAGGATTTTTCGAAAATAGCTTCGCCCCTGACTAATTTGTTAAAGAAAGCGAATAAATTTGAGTGGACAGAGAAATGCTAGAGAGCTTTTCAAGAGTTGCTGCAGCGATTAACTATCGCCCTAATCCTAATGCTACCAGTAGAAGGTAAGGAGTATACCATTTATAATGATGCGTCGAAGAACAGTATGGGGTGTGTTCTGAGGTAGGATGATAAAGTAGTAGCTTATGCGCCCTGATAGCTCAAGCCTTATGAGAACAATTGCCCAACCCATGACCTGGAGTTAGCAGCTATGGTCTTTGCACTGAAAATTTGGAGACATTACTTATATGGGGTACCATGCAAGATCTGTGCTGACCATCAAAGTTAGAAGTATGTCTTCACCTAGAAGGAGCTCAATTAAGACAACGACATTGGCTTGAGTTACTTAAAGATTATGACTTGCAGGTTCAATACCACCCAAGAAAGGAAAATGTTATAGCAGATGCCCTGAGTAGGAAAGCGCAACATAGCTTAAACACTATGGTGATTACTCAGTTGAATCTTTTAAGAGAGCTTAAGGACCTAGGAATTCAACTAGTGCCCCATGGTCAAGCAAATGTTCAATTATCAGCACTTACCTTATAGCCCTCTATAGTGGAGGAAATTCGGATGAAAGGAAAGTCATCTTGAACTTCAAAGAATAAAGTAAAATTTAGAGAAAGGGAATTGCCTGTGTGTACCTAAAAATGAGGAATTAAGGAAGCAGATCTTAGAGGAGGCTCATAACACTCGTTACTCAGTGCATCCAAGAGGCACCAAGATGTATAAAACATGAGACAATACTTCTTATGGAATAATATGAAGAAAGAGATTGCAGAATACATAGATAAGTATCTGACTTGGCAAAAGGTTAAAACAGAGCATCAGCATCCTATGGGTGAACTATGACCTCTAGAAATTTCCACTTGGAAGTAGGATTCGATCTCAATAGACTTCATTATGGGTTTACCCCTTTTTGCTTCGAAGAAGAATGCTATCTGGGCTATAGTCGACTAACTTATCAAATCGGCCAATTTTATACCAATTGGGGATACTTGGGGAGTTGCAAAACTAGCTCAGTTGTATGTTAAGGAGATAGTCCGACTATAGGCGTAATAGTCCAACCCTAAATCATGTTTATTTATTTAATTAAGCCACTTTATTAATTTTTCACGTTTACTTATCTCATTTAATCATTCTAGTTGGGAGAATTCATTTTGGACCTCGCTTTGCAAATTAAGTTTCATTTACCGTAATAATTTTGGGTAAATTGACATTAGGCCCCAGTAAATATGATTCGGTGATAAATTATTTTTCATAATGTCACGAAAATTTAATTTTTAACCATGCAAAAATTTGGGCCCAAATTCATTAAATTTGCCCCAATTCATTAGGGCCTGAATTGCTGTCCGATTCATTTTGAGCCCAGATTATGGCCCAAAAAGGTTGGTATGCTTAAATTAAGCTGACTACCATCATTATACGTAATTATCATTAGCAAAAATTTGCTTCATGGAAGGATAAATATCAGCCAAATTTATCGAGATAAGTCAAAAAAAGTTAGCCAAAGCCTTGACCATTATCTCTTCCTCTTCTCTCTCCTCCATGGCTGCCTAGTGGTGCTGCTGCTGCTGCTTCTGGGTGCTGCTGCCATCACTGTTGGGCACCAACTGCTGGCCAGCCAGCCCTAACCCACCAGCCGCCGCCTCCGCCAGCTCCCACAACCTTCCAACACCACTTTCATCTCTTCTTTCAAGCTTCAAGTGAGGTAATTCTTAACCCAACTTTGTTCAATTCTTGGGTTTATGTTGAATTTGATTATGGATCATGTTATCTTGATATAAATAAGAGTTATTTTGATGTTTTAATTGTTGGCTAAGCTTGAAAGCATGCAAGGGTTGAGATCACACATGATCATGCAAGCCTGATGTGAAAATGATGAACTTTGAGTCCTTTAATTTAATGTTATGATCTTTGGCATAAAAAATGCATTTAAAGTTGTTGCTGATCTTATTAAATCCATTTATGGTGATTTGGATGGAAACCTGAATGTGGCATGACCTAGGGTTTCACGATTATAGATGGTTTAACTTGATTTTTAAAATCAAGTACGTTATTTAGATTGAATTAGATGCAATTTAAAGGTTAGATGTGTTATTGACTTAAATGGATGATGCTATATGAGTTTTGTCAAAATTAGTGGATTATGGAAAATTCCATAAGTGGCCAAAGGAGCTTGTTTGGATTATTAATGCAAATAAGTGAGGTTATGGAAGCACTCTAAGTGTTTTTGTGGAAAGAATGATTGTAAAATACATAAAGATGATCATGCAGTGAAATTGAGTATTTTGCCTTGGTACGGTATGGGAAGGACCCAAGCTTGATTGGATGATTTTAAGGAATTGTTTTGGATGGGGATTTATGTGAAAAAATGAGAAAGTAAAAGCAGTGTGGCTGTGCATTGGCAGAAAACAGGGTTCATTTTGCCAATAAATTGGTAATGATTGGCCCAGCCAAACATTACGATTTATGGTATATAGATAGATCAGTGCGTTAGCTTCCAAATGCCTTTTGAATCACCTTAATCCGGGGTGTTTGGAAACAGTTATGACTATTTTGCTATGACTACGCAGGATAGACTCAAGCTGTGCAGAGTTGTGTTCTAGCCCAATTTTAGTATCTGCATTGAGAGAATTATATTTTGTACTATGAATGAAAGTTTTGCGGAACTTCTTAAGCTTCCCATATTTGGGTATTAGCTCTCCATCTGAGGTCAAAGGTGAGAGTTATGAATTTTCTAAAGTGAACCTTGAAACGGTAACAACTTGGCTGTACTTAGATGCTTATTTGATTTGGAAGACTAAGTTGTATGGCATGTGCAAAGGAATTGGAGAAGTAGGAACATTGATAACTCAAGATCAGTGTTTATTGGTCCAAACTGATTTATCTAATGTTATTTTGAACCCGCTGCCGCTAGAATTTCATGTAAACCTTGATTATCCATCTCAGAATGTCAAAACAAAAATCCATGTCCAATTATAACCATCATAGTCTTCCTTTTATGATCCTAATTATTCTACCTTAATCAATTTTACTCCACATTATTCACTTTGAGCTACATTACCCTAATTTATTTAGCTTTCAAATCATTTTGGTGTAAGTTATATTTGATGGAATTATTTGAGTTATGGATGCCTTCTAATAAATTTCTATTACAGTTACAATTACGAAAGTCAGCATTGTTATCTTTCTTAAACAGAATCGAGACCTGATCTATCGTTTCCATTGTGCATAAGTATTATCAAGTGAGACTGAATTTTAAAGACTCCGGGTACGTTCATTGCTTATATCTTTAGATACCCGCACGTATTTATCAAAATTACAATGTTTTGGGAAGTACATCGATGAATTAGTTTAATCGGTGATTTATCACATAATTAGTGACTCTATTAGTTATCAGTTACAGGGCATTGCCCTTTAGTTACCGGCGCGGCTTCAGGCCAGGTCCTCAATCGGCTTGGCAGGTGTACACCTATCCATAGATCATAATAGTTATAAGGGGCTCGCTACCAACTAATAATTACCAATGCAGCTTTACATTAATCTCAGTCACTATTTTAACTTAAAATGAATTGCAAAGCGAGCCCAATCAATTTATGCAATGATCATTTCACCGTATGGGAATGCATGAACTGAGCTTCGGCTCACAGTTCAAAATGTTTTTCATGTTTTATTTTAGGCAAATGACCAGTGGAATGCCTTCATGATAAGAAACTAGCTGGAGAAATAAGTTGAGCAAGGGATCTGGATGGATCAAAAGTACAATCGTACATGTATAGTTTGGAGCTTGAGATCTTCAGTTGATGGAGATGTAAATTTCATGGTAATTGCTTAGTTGTGATGTATGAGCCTCATGTTAGTTATGATGTTAAAAGTACATAAGTTTGATTTATGCTCGACTATATCCTCGCTAGAGCATTTGTTTTACATCTTATCCTTTTTGGGACAGCGGTAATGCCTTGATCATTGGGCTTATCGTCTCTATCATTGAATTTATTGGCCCATAATTTAGGGATTTATAAAGGAGAATGCAAATAGTGAAACATGTTTATTTTGGGGGCGTTACAGATGTGATATCAGAGCTTTGTTTGATCTTCCTTAATGAGATATGGAGTATGAAGAGTAGAGATTGGAGGGTGAGAAAGTTGCTTAGTGAAGGTTATTAATATATCATTGGAGATTTATGGTATTAAAGATTTATGATAGTGGAAATGCTTGTCTATCTTTCCCATGTTCTTTACTTATCTTCCTTCTTGTTAGATGGATCCATACGCGGTGAGTATGATGTCAGGTACTTCTATGGCCATTCACATCTCTTTACTATATGCTAGTGTGGTAGCCCATAGGAAGACCCCATTTTTGAGTTTCATAGTGTTATAGCCCATACACATAGGCTGTTGTGGACCTTATTTAGAGTTGGCCCTCAAGTCGAGTTTAGAACCTGATATCATGACTTTTGGATGACTCGAGCCTTAAGATGGGACAAACTTAGATTTTTGTTTCTCAAGGGTTGGGCTAACATTATCACCGAGCTGTTATTAAGGGAGGAGTTTGTGCTAAGATGGAATAACGTGGACATTCTACGGTGCATATTTTTATTACACTTTGTATCTCCCGCACCATCACCACCTGTACCGGGCATTTCTCAGCCGCCGGACAACCTAGAGCCGTTAGGACCTAGAGAGGGATCCTTGTATCTGATGGATTGAATGAGGCCTAAATTGCTATGGATCTCCCTTTAGCTTTGATGGTGACCTCATGGAAGACTCAAAGAAGGATCCAGAAATGGAAAGAGCATCAGCCTGATTATGATAATGAGAGTATAGAGATTGGTACTTCAGACAATAGTTTTGACTCGGGTAGAGAGCATGGGAATGAGTCTGACATAGATTATGATCCATCTAGGGATCATTAGATTGATTTATATTATGTGTTGACATCTCAGATAGATTACTTTTTGAGCCTATATATATATAGTATAGCCAGTTGGATAGATGAATTTTGTACAGGTTTATGACATCATATAAGTTAGACAGGTTTTTCTGATTGTGTTGACGAGTCCCGCCTACTTCTGGGCATGTGTCGGATTTAGTCTATCGGAGATAAATATTGTTTTAGTTAGGAGGTAGGTGTAAAGGTTGACCTTGGATGGTCAGTTGAATGTGATATTGTTTATGAAACCATGTATATGTATGTACGCGAGCAATGATATAATGAAGCTTGGTGTTATGTTTTAAGAATACTTTAGTCGTGCTAATTATATATGTTGTGTGTATGTATTTTATATATTGGTTGTAGTTAGTTGACTAAATTACACAACTGAATGGATAGTCAGAATACCAGAATATGTGTAAAACAACGCAGAAACTCATATGGAAGAAAATTTAGATTATAGTCAGGGGTCAAGTGACTAAGTTTTGTGTAATGTACCACCAAGCTTTAGTGGAATGCCCTCTCTTCCCTCTGAGCTTGCTAATAACATTGGGAACCCTAATTATTGACATACTTTGGTGCCTGAGCTTATGAAACGAATTCCCCCAGCACCTACTGAAATCCCTCCTAATGATGGTAAACTAGCAATTAGGGTGTCCCGGCACAGCCCAAAGTCTATGATAGAATGCATGACCTAGTAGAACTTGAAGAATAGCTTTGAGGGATGGAGAAAATTTTCACTGCAGTAAATGTTCCAAAGGATAAAAAGGTGAACATTAGGATGTTTTGCCTAACTGACGAAGCTGATATTTGGAGGAAGAATGCTAAGGATAGGCTCTTAGGGCCTGACCTCACTTGAAGTAGATTTCTAGAAGAATTAAGAGCCAAATTCCACCTAGTTGTGGTTCAACAGCAAAAAGAGAAAGAATTCATGGAACTAAAGATTAGTGGTAGTATTACTGTGATGCAGTATGCTAGCAAAGTTACAAAACTTTCTAGGTTTGTTCTCGAGTTTGTATCATATAAAAGGCTAAAGATGAGAAGATTTAAAAAGGGATTAACTTTCTATATTCACAGCCAGCTAGCTGGTCAATTAATTCTTGCCTATCAAGAGTTATATGAACGAGTAGCTGAAGTGGAACAGGTGAAGACTGGGTTGAGGGCATTGAACCTGATCAATCAGAAGAGGAAGTGGGCAGAACAGGGAGCTCCAAGCCAGAGTATAAACCAGAAGAAGTCTACCCCCACTCCTCCCAAGAGTCATCCTACAGGCTCAGTAGAGCCCTGGGGGAAATACGGAAGAACAAATGGTACCACCTCTAAATTACCGAGTAGGAACCAACAAATACATGTGGTGCAGTAGTTAGAGCACCTCATTGCTGCATGTCCCTAAAGACTGAAGGCTGTAGACAAGGGCTCCCACCTTTAAGGCTCGCTGCTGTAGGAAGGGCTTATGTGTTGAACCAAAAAAAAAAAAAAAAAAAAGCTGCCACCTCTGGTGCGATAATCACTGGAACTCTCTTTTTAAGTTCAAAGCCATTTTGTGTATTATTTGATTTGGGTGCTACTCATTCATTTATATCTGTTCGATCTGCCATATAAATGAACTTAGAGGGTAAGAGGATAGAAACAAATTATAGAATTAAGTTACCCAATGACTCTATAATTTAGTGTCCTATCTCTTATAAACTTATTCCAATTACTGTTGTTGGGATAGTATTCTCTGGAGTTTTAATTCAATTTGACTTGTCAGACTTTGATATCATTTTCAAAATGAGTTAGTTGTGTACTTTTGGAGTCAAGATAAACTTCAAATGCCTTAAGGCTATTTCAAGGGATTAACGAGGGAGAGAAATATGTTTCATGGGCAGAGAGATGAAATGCCTTATCCTTTAAATTCTGTTATGAAAGCAAGTGAGCTCTTATATCAAGGATATATTAGGTATTGGTGTTATACTATTAACATTCAACCGCAGGAAGAAGAAGCAGAAGATATCTCTATAGTTTGTGAATTTAAAGTTGTTTTCCTAAAGAGTTACTAGGACTGCCCCGCAAAGAGAAATTGATTTTGAGATTGAATTAATCCCTAGTACCCCACCTATTTCTAAAGCCCCATATCGTATAGCCCTAATAGAGCTTAGAAAACTGAAGATTCAATCAGATAAGCTATTCAAAAGGGATTTATCAGACCGAGTGTGCAACCATAGGGTGCCCTAGTTTTATTTGTAAAGAAAAAGGATGGAACCTTGAGGTTATATATCAATGGCAGAGAGATGAACACAATTACCATCAAGAACAAATATCCATTGCTCTGAACAGATGGTTCATTTTATCGACTGTAAAGAACATGAATATTTTCCTAGATTTATTTGAGATCAGGATACCATCAACATAGGATTATACTTGAAGACATTCTTAAAACCGCACCCAAGACCAGATTTGGTCATTGTGCATTCACCGTGATGCCTTTTGGCTTGACCAATGCCTATACGGCCTTCATGGATCTTATGAATAGCCTATTTACATAAGTTTGTGGTGGTATTTATAGATAATATCTTTCTTTCCTCCAAAGACAGAGACAAACACACTACCCGTTTGAGAATGGGGTTGCAAACCTTGAGGGAGCATCAATTATATAGCAAATACAAGAAGCGGAGTTTTGGTTAGAAGAATTAGAGCTTTTGGGAGATGTGATTTCAAAGGAAGGGATTAAGGTGGATTTGTAGAAGGTGAAAGCATTTACAAAGTGCCCAAGGCTCACCAATGTTACTGAGACTAGAAACTTTTTGGGTTTAGTTGAGTATTATTGAGTTTCGGGAAGGATATGCTAAAGACCATCTTCTCTAACCAATTTATTGAAGAAAGCTACAAAGTTAGCAAGAAGAAAAAGTGGTAGCTTATGCCTCTCAATAGTTCAAGCGTTATGAGAGAAATCACCATATCACCCAGGACTAGCGATTGTGGTTTTGCACTGAAAATTTGAAAGCATTATTTGGATGAAGTACCCCATGAGATCTATATTGATCATCAAAGCTTGAAGTACATTTCAACTCAGGAGAAGCTCAATTTGAGACAAAGGCATTCCCTAGAATTGCTTAAAGACAGATCCAATATCACCTAGGAAGGGCAAATAATATGGCAGATTGTAACACCCCCAGCCCCTAGGGGCCGGAAGCGTTACGCTTTCTTAACTTTACTTAATTCCTGGGACGAAACGGGCAGAGTTTTCCCTGAAAACTGACCATTTCCAGGATAAAAGCCTTACAAATAGTCCCTGTATATCAACGAAAGCTTAAACATATAAAACATAGCTCGACGGCCACACGCCGGAGTTCATAACTTGACGAGCCACCCGCTCGGAGTACACCAAACAGAATAGTTCATTAATACAGAAAAAGTAAAAGATACAACTCAACGGTTCACACAACCGGAGTATTGGGGTTTACATCCCAAGACATAGCCAAATTAAACCAAGAAGACATCTAATTAACTTGATGGTTGGCTCAGACGGCCATACAGAGCGACCTTTATACCATATGCATTACATGAACTAGAATAATCATTTACAGACCCTTATAAAGTAAGAATACACTACATGACTTCATTAAACACGTAAGATCCCTTCAAGTGGGCACATACGATACCTTACAAACAAGAATAGGTTCCTTCTGGACTTATCTGACTCAACTTCTTCCTGTCATAGAGAAAATCTGGGGGAAAAGGAAACGAGTAGTGGAATGAGCAACGACACGCTTA
This sequence comes from Carnegiea gigantea, assembly GCA_029747015.1. Classification (NCBI taxonomy): domain Eukaryota; kingdom Viridiplantae; phylum Streptophyta; class Magnoliopsida; order Caryophyllales; family Cactaceae; genus Carnegiea; species Carnegiea gigantea. Next base: position 144,665 of record JAKOGI010001547.1, on the reverse strand, counting down.
GTGATTGTTCCCCAACCCCCTTAAAACTAAAACATTTTCAGATAATACTACTCGTATTAATCACATACCAAGAATTTCGGTAATACCAATCATTATATTAAGCTATATATAGCATATACCTGGGCTATTCACATGCCAAACCTTCATTCATTCAATCATTTAAGGATTACATTCTCATTCATAGGTGTTAGACCCGTTAGGCTATTCACATGTTACACATACATTCATAGAACCTTTAATACTTTAGAAACCTTCTCATCCGACGCATGCAGGTTTAAGCAAATAAACTCAAGGTAGAAGAAGGGAAAGGCTACATGACATGAGAATCCCCATTCAAACATGCTTGAGGATCATTTCATTGCTCATTCATTGAAAGCTTTCTTTCTTTCGTTGAAAATGTTTTCTTAGCCTTAAAAGGAAGTTTCATTTCGTTTGGTCGTGTAACGACCCTTATAAGCTTTTCATACATTATTCCATATAGCCTTTTGGGCTCATATAAAAAGAACTTCATTTCCTTTTTAATCGTTTATAATGGCAAAGGCTAATTGCTTTTCTTAACTTAGTATGAAAATACTTCTGGCATAAGATCATTACAGGTGCTGATTGGGTGAGATCTATTCTCGACCCCATAGTGAGACCTAACGCTCACACTTAAGCTCTTACTTCCGGGATGGCTACATATAACATATCAGACCATTACATTAACCCTCGTCAGGGCCTCTAGGGGGTTCCGGATCTTTCCCCTAGGTTAACGTTGTTCTTTTCATCGTTCTTTTCATATAACATCGTTCTTTCATATGGTCCGAAGCACATTATCTTAGCCACTTTAAAGCGTATGGGCCATAACGGCTAATAATTTTATTGTGTCGTTTGGTAAAATTGTTTAACATTCAACTCACACCATTTCTAAAACGTTTTAGGGATTCCTCCCAAACGTTGTTTGAGTAGCTAAAGTAGGCCATTGCTCGTTACTAGACATGACTATTATTAGTTTGAAAACACGAGAAACGTTCTTTGTCAAATCACCACACTTTCAGACATAATGCATTTTAGACATAAAAGAGGGAAAGGGATTTACACGTTTCACATTCAAACACTTCACAATCATTTCAACAACACAATGAGCCATGCATGGCCTCGCAATCCACACGATTGCCGTTAATTCACAACCCAGGCTCCCTCCTCACAAGCACCGTACCACAAGGAGCTCGAACCACTCATAGTTCTTCCTCAAGCCATCCAACTGCCATCTCGGTTCCAGTTCATAATCCAGCGTCCTAATCATAATGGTATACTGAAAAGCGATACATCAACTTATGAAACTTACCAATGCTGGAATTATCGATTAGCCAACTAACATGCAAGCTAGGAGTCGTAAACAAGTCATTCTAGAGCCAAACATAACTTTCTAAATGGACAAGTATTGACTTCATGTTACGCTTACCCTATTACGTCATTTACATTTTCATGGTAAACACAAAACGACTCACGTATTATATGACTATCTATACCATTGAAGTCTAGCAAGAATATGATATCTAGCTAAACATAGAATGAATCATTTGTTTAGGCTAACATGATCAATTAGGCATATTATGACTCTAAACTTCCGTTTGTCATATCACTGTCGCTAATCAAACCCATTTAGATCATTTTAGACATATTACGCCTTCAAACATTCGTTCGTTTCATCGTAGTCATTTTCGAATCTAAATAAGTCGTTTAAGCATAAGTCCTTTCAAGGTGTTCGTTTCCTTTCGACACTGTCAACCGGGCACGATTTAACTAAGCATACATAATACGATTCTAAGCATTTAAAATGTGCTTCGAAGTTATTAAACAATTATAAAGTTAACTTAAATGTACATCCGTCGGTACTAACATTTATAGTTCATTTCAAAGGCAACAAGCGATTATAAATTAATTAAACATATATACGTTGGTTCTAAACTTTCATAATTCGTTTCGAACTAACCTTTTAGGCATGGATTAACTATATGCAATCGAATTAACGCTAAGCATATCTAATTCATTTTGAATCCAAAACTTAGGCATAAATTAACTAGATTGATTCAAATCGATGCCAAACATATTTAAATTACTTCGAATTAACACTTCAATCATGATTTACATCCATTGATTCGAATCGACGCTAAACATATTTAAATTACTTCGAATTAACACTTCAATCATGATTTACACCCATTGATTCGAATCGATGCTAAACATATTTAAATTACTTCGAGTTAACATCTCAAGCATGATTTACATCCGTTGATTCGAATCGACACTAAACACATTTAAATTATTTCGAAATAACATCTCAAGCATGATTTACATTTGTTGATTCGAATCGACACTAAACACATTTAAATTACTTCGAAATAACATCTCAAGCATGATTTACATTCATTGATTCGAATCGAAGCTAAACACACATAATTCGTTTCGATTTACAATCTAAGGCATAAATTAACCAAATGAATCGAACCTAAACATGAATAGCGCATTTCTTGACATTTCTAACGAATTTAACAAACCCTAACTTGACATGCAACATCAATCTGCTGAAAATTAATTTCGAAAACAGTAATAGCTTAGGAGAGAGAAACACTTACTAGGATTAGCCTAATTTCAAGCTCAAACAGTAAATACTAAATGCTCCCACTCTGCTAAACTCGAACCCTGGCCCGCTAGCTTGAAGACTCAAACCCTAGCCCTCGATTTGATGACGTTTTGGTCGCGTTTGAGGGTGTTGGGGGTCGAATCCGACCCACAGATTTATAGGGGAGGCCGAATCCAGTGTGGGTGACCGGATTCCGGCACGTGGTGGCGGAATTGGATGTGGTTGACGCGTGGGTTTTGAGTTGGCTCGGTTGTGTGATGTGGGGAAGGAGGATTGGTCGTGTTTGGGTGGCTGGGGATGCGTGGGTGAGGTCAGACGGCTCCTTCTCTCGCCAGCGACACGTGACGGCCAACGGTGACGCCAAGCGGCGACTGGTGACCCGAGAGAGAGAGAGACAGAGAGAGAGAGAGAGCAAAGCAGAGAGAGGGAGTGCGACCAGGAGAGGGGGGTTCGGGGTCTCTGGTTCCTGACTTCGACCCCCCCTTTTGTTTACTTTTTCCTTTTCTTTTTGCTCAATTAACATCATTCAACTGAATTCTGGTCCCTTACTCGCTAATGGTTAGGCTAAACCCGAATTGAAGCAACCTACAATTAACATTTTAGTTTAAACTTTGGGAATAGATCAAGCAAAACGAAAAATTATTTTAAAAACTCGATTTAGCGTTAATTCAATGAATTTATAAATAAGTAACGTCAATAATAATATAAATCATATAGTCGTTCTTTTTAATGAAATTAATCATTAGAAACGCACACGGTTGACTTAATACCCTCGTTGAAAAATAATTCAGACACAAATTTGCAAATTCAGCAACTAAAACAGTTAGTAGTAGGAGACCGAAGGTGCGGCCCTTACACTCTTCTCCCCTTAAAAGAATTTCGTCCTCGAAATTCTAAATCTAGGTTCAGTCTTTCCTAGAATGCAGACACAGAACTAGGATCTATGCGATCGGTTTTCAAAAGGTTTCATTTTGCAAACACTACTTCTTTTAAATCGAAAGGAAATGGTTTACGGTATCTAATCTCCTCCTCGCCAGTCCTCTTCACGCGTCTACTCACTCTATTCAGGCGCCGAGGGCAAATCGCTTCGAAGAGGGGCAACTGAGTTGGCTTGGAAAACCATATCGAGCTTGTTTTGAAAAAGGAACAAAGATTTTCGATAATCTAGACTCAGTTTGCATGGCAAGAAATAATTCTATGCAGATGCATCTATAGGTGAGCATCTAAAGGCATGACATTCGGTATAGTGACATCTTAAGGTCATGCACTAGTATCTCATTCTAAAACATGGATTTCAAGTCAAGCAATTACAAAAACTCACTTTGTTGGCACTTGATTACAAACACATCAATGGCCACATACACAATCCTATCTATAGGTACTCCTATGGTCTCACGAAAGGCATCTATGCAAGCGTGCATGAATACAACCCTCTTCTAAATTCTAGAGGTCGAGGTTGTACCCTGAGGTTTGTCCAAACTATTTGGAGTTGACGAGCAATCAACCAACAGGGGTAAGAGCAACGGTATTATTGGTCTTACAGCCCTACATAGAGGTTTCACCACATGATGTCTTGAAAAGGGGACTGTGGAGGTCTGAGGAACTCCTCGTACAGATGGGAAGGTTCTACTTTCTGCTTAGAGCATTCTTACATCTACACGTGGTGCTTGTGCTTAAGAAGGTGTTGGGAAGGCATAAATTGTCGTCCTAGGAAGTAACGAGGTGATGCATGTGGTTTAACAATTCCAAAGTCTGCCAGATTCTTCCTCCCTTGCGCTTTCTAGGTTTATCAGGGTTCAATCCAATTAAAACATCGTTACCGCATTCCCGAATGGCAAAGATGGAGAACAGTAGGTACACTTACGCGATGTTTAGCGAGGTCTTACCACGAGCATTCAGTCTTCTAAGCATGTGTACGAGGGCAGCCCTTAATATACTCAGGAAACTCAGAATTTGAAAACGAAAGGTACTATTTACTAGGATTATCAATCATAGCAGCTAGTTTTCAATCATTCCTTCCCTAGCTCATTACGAAGGATTTTATCGACGTACACATCATAGCACCTACACATTTACAAGCAACATTTGATAAACATAAGGGTGCGTATTTGGAAGTCTAAACTCCCTCTTCATTACTAACGGAAAGCTAATCCTTCGGTGTAAGATAACCTTGGCTCGATAGTCAAAATGACATTAACATTTCGAAACTTTGGATCCCAGGGGTGAAAAATAGCTGATTTATTTTGAGCTTCTTCTCTACCAACCTTTGAGTACGTCTGCTTACTTCATTATAGGGCCCGAGGAGCAAATCGTACTTGAGGGGCAAAGACGAGCTTAGAAAGGAATTTTCAATTGCTCGAGTCCAATTGACGTGCTTTAGCTATCGATCGCGCACGAAGAAAACATTTATCAATCAAAATATCACTTAGCTCACAGGATACAAGTGACTTGGATTCACTTCCTAACACACGACTCACATACATCCGATCGGCTCAACCGGATCACCTAAAAGTCAATCAGTGAAGTCAGTTAGCATGTTAGGAACATATTGCACCAATGAAGCACTTACTACGTCAGTTGAAGGTGTGGGGAGAGCTATTTGACTCCTATACTAACGCACAACTCACCACTTTCACTTAATCGACCTACTCGAGCCTTAGATAAGTCGAAGTCGGTCATACTATAAAGCACACTCGCACACAAAGTAGGTATATGTCACATAACTACAAAGTGTTCCTAAGCGACTATATGAAATGCAAGACTCAGGTCGCGGCCTATGGTCGCAGGACCTTTGCTCTGATACCATCAATGCAACACCCCCAGCCCCTAGGGGCCAGAAGCGTTACGCTTTCTTAACTTTACTTAATTCCTGGGACGAAACGGGCAGAGTTTCCCCTGAAAACTGACCATTTCCAGGCTAAAAACCTTACAAATAGTCCCTGTATATCAACGGAAGCTTAAACATATAAAACATAACTCGACGGCCACACGCCGGAGTTCGTAACTCGACGAGCCACCCGCTCCGAGTACACCAAACAGAATAGTTCATTAATACAGAAAAAGTAAAAGATACAACTCAACGGTTCACACAACCGGAGTATTGGTGTTTACATCCCAAGACATAGCTAAATTAAACCAAGAAGACATCTAATTAACTTGATGGTTAGTCAGACGGCCATACAAAGCGACCTTTATACCATATGCATTACATGAACTAGAATAATCATTTACAGACCCTTATAAACTAAGAATACACCACATGACTTCATTAAACACGTAAGATCCCTTCAAGTGGGCACAAACGACGCCTTGCAAGCAAGAATAGGTTCCTTCTTGACTTATCTGACTCAACTTCTTCCTATCATAGAGAAAACCTGGGGGAAAAAGGAAAGAGTAGTGGAATGAGCAGCCACACGCTCAATGCATGTTCCCTAACCCTCTTAAAACTAAAACATTTTCAGACAATACTACTCGTATTAATCACATACCAAGCATTTCGATAATACCAATCATTATATTAAGCTATATATAGCATATACATGGGCTATTCACATGCCAAACCTTCATTCATTCAATCATTCAAGGATTACGTTCTCATTCATAGGTGTTAAACCCGTTAGGCTATTCACATGTTACACATACATTCATAGAACCTTTAATACTTTAGAAACCTTCTCATCTGACGCATGCAAGTTTAAGGAAATAAACTCAAGGTAGGAGAAGGGAAAGGCTACATGACATGAGAATCCACATTCAAACATGCTTGAAGATCATTTCATTGCTCATTCATTGAAAGCTTTCTTTCTTTCGTTGAAAATGTTTTCTTAGCCTTAAAACGAAGTTTCATTTCGTTTGGTCGTGTAACGACCCTTATAAGCTTTTCATACATCATTCCATATAGCCTTTTGGGCTCATAGAAAAAGAACTTCCTTTCCTTTTTAATCATTTAAAATGGCAAAAGCCAACTACTTTTCTTAACTTAGTACGAAAATACTTCGGGCATAAGATCATTACAGGTGCAGATTGGGTGAGATCTATTCTCGACCCTATAGTGAGACCTAATGCTCACACTGAAACTCTTACTCTCGGGATGGCTACATATAACATATCGGACCATTACATTAACCCTCGTCAGGGCCTCCAGGGGGTTCCGGACCTTTCCCCTAGGTTAGCATCGTTCTTTTCATCTATCTTTTAATATAACATCATTCTTCTCATATGGTCTAAAGCACGTTATCTTAGCCACTTTAAAGCGTATGGGCCATAACGGCTGATAATTTTGTTGTGTCGTTTGGTAAAATTGTTTAACATGCAACTCACACCATTTCTAAAATGTTTTAGGGATTCCTCCCGAACATTGTTTGAGTAACTAAAGTAGGCCATTGCTTGTTACTAGACATGACTATTATTAGTTTGAAAACACGAGAAACGTTCTTTGTCAAATCACCACACTTTCACACATAATGCATCTTAGACATAAAAGTGGGAAAGGGATTTACACGTTTCACATTCAAACACTTCATAATCATTTCAACAACACAATGAGCCACACATGACCTCGCAATCCACACGATTACGGTTAATTCACAACCCAGGCTCCCTCCTCACAAGCACCGTACCACAAGGACCTCGAACCACTCATAGTTCCTCCTCAAGCCATCCAACTACCATCTCGGTTCCAGTTCATAATCTAGCATCCTAATCATGATGGTACACTGAAAAGCGATACATGAACTTATGAAACTTATCAATGCTGGACTTATCGATTAGCCAACTAACAATTAGCAGCGCTCTGCAACCAACGGTCATATCCAAGCACTCATATATATATATATATATATATATATATATATATATATATATATATATATATATATATGCACATGTAAGTGTAACACCCCCAGCCCCAAGGGGCCGGAAGCGTTACGCTTTCTTAACTTTACTTAATTTCTAGGGCGAAACGGGCAGAGTTTCCCCTGAAAACTGACAATTTTCAGGCTAAAAGCCTTACAAATAGTCCCTGTATATCAATGGAAGCTTAAACATATAAAACATAGCTCGACGGCCACACGCCGGAGGTCATAACTCGACGTGCTACCCGTTCTGAGTACACCAAACAGAATAGTTCATTAATACAGAAAAAAATAAAAGATACAACTCAACGGTTCACACAACCGGGGCATTGGGGTTTACATCCCAAGACATAACTAAATTAAACCAAGAACATATCTAATTAACTTGATGGTTGGCTCAGACGGCCATACAGAGCGACCTTTATACCATATGCATTACATGAACTAGAATAATCGTTTACAGACCCTTATAAACTAAGAATACATTACACGACTTTATTAAACACGTAAGATCCCTTCAAGTGGGTACATACGATGCCTTGCAAGCAAGAATAGGTTCCCTCTTTACTTATCTGACTCAACTTCCTCCTATCATAGAAAAAACCTGGGTGAAAAGGGAAAGAGTAGTGGAATGAGCAACCACAAGCTCAGTGAGTGTTCCCCAACCCCTTTAAAACTAAAACATTTTCAGACAATACTACTCGTATTAATCACATACCAAGCATTTTGTTAATACCAATCATTATATTAAGCTATAAATAGCATATACATGGGCTATTCACATGCCAAACCTTCATTCATTCAATTATTCAAGGATTACGTTCTCATTCATAGGTGTTAAACCCATTAGGCTATTCACATGTTACACATACATTCATAGAACCCTTAATACTTTAGAAACCTTCTCATCCAATGCATGCAGGTTTAAGCAAATAAACTCAAGGTAGGAGAAGAGAAAGGCTACATGACATGAGAATCCACATTCAAACATGCTTGAGGATCATTTCATTGCTCATTCATTGAAAGCTTTCCTTCTTTCGTTGAAAATGTTTTCTTAGCCTTAAAAGAAAGTTTTATTTCGTTTGGCCATGTAACGACCCTTATAAGCTTTTCATACATCATTCCATATAGCCTTTTGGGCTCATATGAAAAGAACTTCCTTTCCTTTTTAATCGTTTAAAATGGTAAGGCCAATTGCTTTTCTTAACTTAATACGAAAATACTTCTGGCATAAGATCATTAAAGGTGCTGATTGGGTGAGATCTATTCTCGACCCTATAGTGAGACCTAACGCTCACATTTAAGCTCTTACTCCCGGGATGGCTATATATAATATATCGAACCATTACATTAGCCCTCGTCAGGGCCTCTAGTGGGCTCCGGACCTTCCCCAAGGTTAACATTGTTCATTTCATCGTTCTTTTCATACAGTCCGAAGCACATTATCGTAGCCACTTTAAAGTGTATGGGCCATAACGGCTAATAATTTTGTTGTGTCGTTTGGTGAAATTGTTTAACATGCAACTCACACCATTTCTAAAACGTTTAGGGATTCCTCCCAAACATTGTTTGAGCAGCTAAAGTAAGCCATTGCTCGTTACTAGACATGGCTATTATTAGTTTGAAAACACGAAAAACGTTCTTTGTCAAATCACCACACTTTTACACATAATGCATATTAGACATAAAAGAGGGAAAGGGATTTACATGTTTCACATTCAAACACTTCATAATCATTTCAACAACATAATGAGCCACACATGGCCTCGCAATCCACGCGATTGCGGTTAATTCACAACCCAGGCTCCCTCCTCACAAGCACCGTATCACAAGGACCTCAAACCACTCATAGTTCTTCCTCAGGCCATCCAACTACCATCCCGGTTCCAGTTCATAGTCTAGCATCCTAATCATGATGGTATACTAAAAAGCGATACATAAATTTATGAAACTTACCAATGCTGGACTTATCGATTAGCCAACTAACAATTAGCAGTGCGCTTATAACAACCCCAGCCCCTAGGCCAGAAGCGTTACACTTTACTAACTTCTTACATAATTCCTGGGACGAAACGGATAGAGTTCCTCCTAAAAACAGACCATTTCTAGGCTAAAAGCCTTACAATAAGTCCCTGTAAATCAACGGAAGCACAAAACATTTAAAACATAGCTCAACGACCACACGCCGAAGTTCATAACTCAACGAGCCACTCACTCAGAGTGCACCAACCAGATTGATTCATGAATAAAGAAGAAATGGAAGATACAACTCAACGGTTAACAAAACCAGAGTATTAAGATTTACATCCCAAAACATAGCTAAATTGAACCAAGAAGACATCTAACTAACTTGATGGTTGGCTCAGACGGCCATACAGAGCGACCTTTATACCATATGCATTACATGAACTAGAATAATCGTTTACAGACCTTTATAAACTAAGAGTACATTACATGACTTCATTAAACACGTAAGATCCCTTTAAATGAGCACATACGACGCCTTGTAAGCAACAATAGGTTCCTTCTAGACTTATCTGACTCAACTTCTTCCTGTCAGAAAGAAAACATGGGGAAACGGGGAAAGAGTAGTGGGGTGGGCAACCACACGCTCAGTGAGTGTCCCCCAACCCCCTTAAAACCAAAACTGTTGTAGTCAATACTATCTTTACTAGTCACATGTCACGTTTCCATACTTTACTATCATAATAGATATTCATAGAACCTTTGTGGGAGGATCACTAAACATAAACTTCACTTCGACCACTCAATCATATTTCTAGGTTCCTCAACAACGGAGTTTCTTTACTAGGAAGTAGTTGAGCACGTGAGTAAGCATCGAAGGCTAAGCGTAAGGATCTTTTCCTGTTATAATATATCTTCTTAACACTCCATTTAAACTACACATGAACCCTCAATCATATGTTGTGTAGATAACGTTATCCTTTTTCATAATTACACTTTTGTTGGGATTTCATTCATATAATATACATATCACACACATAAACACGTATCAAGCATTTAAGTACCTTTAAACATCATATTAAGCTATATGACACCCTCGCATGCTATTCATCTATCAACGTTCATTCCTTTAGGAAGAGACGCCTTCATTCATGGAATTTTTAACGTGCTATAACTTTCTTTCTTATCTCATACACTTTAAATCAGACAGATTTGCTATGGATAAGAATGATGCCACATAAGATTATAATCCACGTTCAACCAAGCTTAAAAATCACTCATAAAGCATCCATTGAAAACTTTCTTTAAATACATGGGCTAAGAATCCACATTCAAACATGCTTGAGGATCATTTCATAACTCATTCATTGAAAGCTTTCATTCTTTTACTGAAAACACTTCATTTAGCCTCTTGAGGCTCATAAAAACTCTTCTCTTAGCCTCTTCAGGCTCATATTATTTTAAAGAATCTCTTTTATCTTGGTCTCATAATAACCCTTAAAAACTTTCTTTCTGAAATACTTAAAAAGGTGAAACGCCAACTGCTTTTCTTATTTAATAAGAAACTACTCTGGGCATAAGATCATCATAAAGTGCTGGTTGGGAGAGATCTACACTCAATCCCAGTGAGATTAACTCACACTAAGCTTTTACTCCCGGGATGGCAACTAACTTTGGACCTTAACCCTCGTCAGGGTCTCTAGGGATTACTCCCTAAGTTAGGGATTCCCCCGTTCCAGCAGGTTCACTCCCATCTATTGTCCCTAAGCACTTATCTTAGCCTTTTAAACTGGTCTTAACGACTAATAAGTTTGCTGCCTCTCACGGCGACATCATTTATCATGCAACTCACGCCTTTGTAAAACTCTTTAGGATTCCCCCGTTCGAGCAGGTTCACTCCCAAATACTGTTTGTATAGCGAAAATAGGCCATTGCTTGCTATTAATCATGACTATTATTAGTTTGAAAACACGAGAAACGTTCTTTGTCAAATCACCACACTTTCACGCATAATGCATCTTAAACATAAAAGGGGAAAGGGATTCACACGTTTCACATTCAAACACTTCATAATCGTTTCAACAACACAATGAGCCACACATGGCCTCGCAACCCACACGATTGCGGTCAATTCACAACCCAGTCTCCCTCCTCACTTGCACCGTACCACAAGACCTCGAACGCTCATAATTCTTTCGTCAAACCATCCAACTACCAACTCGATTCATCGATTTATTGATCACAACATATTATCATATTAGCTTATGTAAAAGAGACTAATGTTTAGGCTCTTACCTGAGCAACCAACACCATTCAGCGGTGCGTTACAACAAGCGTACATATAGCCACATTTACCCATAAATCGACAGCACTTTATTCAGTAAATCAAACATAACTTGATTCTAAACGTATCTGATGCATTTCGAAGTAACTTTCCTAAGCATGAATGTACTAAAAAGGGTTCGAATGAAAGCTAAACATATTTCAATAGCTTCGAATTTAATTCGTTTACATGCATTAGCTAGTTTAAATCGAATTGAAGCTAAACATGTTTATATAACTTCGAGATTAATGCCTTTAACATGCATTAGCTAATCCACTTGATTCGAAGCTAAATACATTTCATTAACCTCGAAATTAGCTCATTGCACGCATCGGTTAATCAATTCGAATGGAAGCTAAACACGTTAAAAGGACTTCGATTTTAATCCTTTTTCATATATTAGCTAAATAACTTGAATAGAAGCTAAGCACGTTAACGCAACTTCGATTTTAATTCTTTTTCATACATTAACTCATTAACTTGAATCGATGCTAAACACGTTAAACTAACTTCGTTTTTAATCCTTTTTCATGCATCAACTAGTTAACTTGAATCGATGCTGAACACGTTAAACTAACTTCGAATTAACATCTTAAGCATGAATTACATTCATCGTTTCGAATAGACGCTAAACACCTTTAAATTTCTTCGAATTACAATCTCAGGCATAAATTAACTACATGCATTCGAATTAACGCTAAACACGTATAATTCACTTCGAATTACAATCTCAGGCATCCATTAACTGCATGCATTCGAATTACGCAAACACGTATAATTCACTTCGAATTACAATCTCAGGCATCCATTAACTGCATGCATTCGAATTGACGCTAAACACGTATAATTCACTTCGAATTACAATCTCAGGCATCCATTAACTACATGCATTCGAATTGACGCTAAGCACGTATAACTCACTTCGAATTACAATCTCAGGCATCCATTAACTACATGCATTCGAATTGAACACTAAACACGTATAATTCACTTCGAATTACAATCTCAGGCATCCATTAACTACATGAATCGAACCTAAGCAGGTATAGCTCACTTCTTGATATTTCTAAAGCATTTAGCAAACCCTAGCTTGACGTGCAACATCAATCTGCTGAAAACATTTTCGAAATTAGTAATAGCTTAGGAGGCGAGAACACCCACCTGGAATCGCTTCATTACCCACTAAATTGGTAGCAATTCAAGCCCAAAATCCCCTTGAACTCGACCCTGGTTCGGCTACCCCCAGAACCCGAAACCCTAGCTTTGATTTAGTGGCATTTTAGGTTGATTTTGGCCAGAAATTAACACCCAATTTATAGAGGAGGCTGGGATGGAGGTGGGTCGTCGGTTTCTGGCAGGTGGACAGCCGGTTTTGGGCGCGTAGACGCGTGGGTGTGAGGCTGTGCGAAGTGGAGGAAACTTGGTGGTGGAATGGGCGGCTGAGGCGCGTGGGGTGAAGGACCGTTCGTCCCTTTGTCTCGCCGGTGACGCGTGCTGACCGTCGGCAATGCTTGTTGGCCAGTCGCCGGTGAGAGAGAGAGATTCGAGAGAGAGAAAGAGAGCTGCGGTAGAGAGAGAGAGCTCGAGAGGGTGAAGGGGTCGGGGTCTCGGGTTTTTCCTGAGACCCGACTCCCCCCCCTCTTGATCCAATTCCTCTTTTTTTTTTTTGACTCAATTAACATCATTCAACTAAGTTCCGGTCCGTACTCGCTGATGGTTAGGCTAAACCTGAATTGAAACGACCCATAATTAACATTTCAGTTTAAACTTTGGAAATCGGCCAAGTAAAACGGAAAACGATTTTAAAAACTCGGTTTAGCGTTGATTCGATAATTTTATAAATAAGTAACATCGATAATAACATTAACCAAATAATCGTTCTTTTTAATGAATTTAGTAGTTAAAAACTCACACAGTTACTAAAAATACGATTTTATAACGTAAAAGCAAGACAGGCAACTTAACATAAAAATAACGAAGGTGGGTCTTACATTCTTCCCCCCTTAAAAGAATTTCATCCTCGAAATTCAAAATCTGTGTTTGATTTTTCCTAAAATGAACGCACGCAGGTAAGACCTACAAGGTGGGTTTCCAAAAGGTTCAATTTTGCAATCACTACTTCTTTTTAAATCAAAAAAAAATTGTCTTATGATATCCAGTCTCCTCCTTGCCAATCTCTTCAAGCGTCTACTCGCTCTATTTAGGCGCCGAGGGCAAATCGCATTGACGTGGGGCAAATGAGTTGGCGTGGAAAATCATATTAAACTTATTTCAAAAAGGGATGAGGACTTTGAATCACCTACACACTACTCGTATCATGACAAGGAGTTCTATGCACATGTATCGCTATAGGTTGGCGTCCAAGGGTATGACTTCAGGCCGCAACAAACAAGGGTCATAACAATTAACCTTGAGACCCCTATGACACTCTAGAGTGATAAGAACAATTCATAGCATCACGTAGGTTCACCTTAGCACAATGACATAGCAAGAAATCAATAACTCAACGTTTTTACCCAAGAATTACATGCAACATGAATTAATCCATCATGTATATGTGGTAAACAACATGAAAGAGTATAACAAGTTCAACCGCCATTAATCGCGCAAGGAGATAACTTGGGAGGTTACATAACAAGAATATGGGTCGATGCGCAGTAATAGGTCCGTACAGATCCACACATCAATTGTATAGGGGAGTAAATATATGGTTTCTAGGTTGTGGTGGGTTTGGTACAAGGTTCTTATAGCTAGTGTTGCCTTTTTACAACTCATACATCATTCTGGTTGGTTATATTGATAACCACGCCTCACAACTCAATGAAAGGTTATAGCAAAGACTCCTACTGACTCTAAGTTCAACCAACACATTTGAGGTGCTCATAGATGAATACGTGCATATATAGATGCATCTTGAGAAATAGTAATGGTAATATGCAAAACGGTACCAGGCCTAGCTACCAGATAACTAATTGGAGGGATAGCCTCACATAATAGCCAAGGTATGGTAAGACAGCATCAGCAGCACGCATTATGTCTAGTGAAGCATCTTTCAAGTTTTTCATATCATGTATCACCTAAAGCTCATCATGCACAACACAATACAAGCTAACTCAATCTTATTATGCCAGGACACTCGGTTGAACCTTGCTAGGGGTTGATTGATTTTTTTTCCCCCCACATATCCATTCATATGCCTTAAGGTCAAGCATCCAACTAGAGTCACGGTTGTGCTAGCACGTGGTATGGATAAAGTAGAGAATGTACAAGGCCTATACAATTGCGAATGTGAACTCCTACATCACAAGATCTTTTTACTAGGCATATAAGTAACTAGCCACTCAATCAAACATAAGAGGCATAGACCTTAGTTCGAATAGAAGATGAGCAACTCCCTTACAATCATGATTATTCTAGCATGCCATTCAATGATGCATTTAGAGATAAATATTTCAAAGCAAAGGTTACAATTGCGCAATCACACTATGGTATATGGGCACAATCAGCAATTTAACCACAACATAAGGACTATATGGTATGCAGTGATTAGCTAACTATGACTACACGAAGCAACAACTCATGTAGGTTGAATTCTTTGGCCAATTAAGTGACATACCCAATAAGAATCAAGTCGAAGAAGCACCACATAGCTTACTTACTTTACCGTCAGTTAATAAACATACAGTTGGCCCTGCATATCATTCTAAGTGACTATATAAGCTTTCAAGGTTCGTACGTTGTGCAATATGCCATGGTTTCAAGTTCACAACTAATGTCACATAAGGGGTCATTTTGAAGGGCATACAGGATTGCATTTCTCATTTGCAAACTAAGGTCAAGGTATGTCTTGATACTTGTCAAAATCATTAAAAATTAGCCATCAGCTAACTAACAGGCATAAGAACGAATCTAAGTGTCAATAACACGTATGGGATAACACTTAGGTCACAATCAATAGGACTCTTCCACAATCACTCATATTGGCATGCGCACACACGAAGCTATCACTCAGCCTTCTTAACAATTGAACATTCACGTTAAAAAAAAAAAGTTTATAACTTGTCATTTACACATCAAGCAACATATGCATCTTGGCAGACAGGCATCCAAAACGTTTAGTTGTGCATAGAAACTTACAACAGTAGCAGAGACTCGAGTGTGATTATAAAGCAAATGCAAGCTTTCAAATGCGGCATTAAAACCTAACCACATAATTAGAAGGGTCTTTCAATGCGAAGCAAACATCTTAATTCACTATTTAGAAAAGTCTCAACTTTCAAAATCTCTAGGCTTTCAAACGAGAAATAGTCCAACTGCCTCTAGCCTATCCCTACCAACCATTAAGTGCGTCTACTCACTCCATGACGGGGCCCGAGGAGCAAATCGTACCTTAGAGGCAAGAATATGCTTAGAGTTCAAACATTTTCAACAGTTCGAGTTCAACCCAAGTACACTTTAAACCTTTGAATTAAATCATCAAGGCGCATTTTTAAAGCAATCGCTGCTAAGCTAACACTTAGCTCACTCACGAATACGCTAGTCGTTCAGTCCACACTCTAATATAAGGCTCACTTATGCAATTAATAAGTTCACTGAAGCCATGCATAGCCCATCAGACACACCGACTTTCACAACAAGGAGCGCATTTGTACACAAAGGCATGGCATATAGCACCTCATCCTAAATACGTTCCTAGGCAACTATATGAAATGCAAGACTCGGGTTGCAGCCTATGGTCGCAGGACCTCTGCTCTGATACCATTTGTAACAACCCCAACCCCCAGGCCAGAAGCGTTACGCTTTCCTAACTTCTTACTTAATTCCTGAGACGAAACGGACAGAGTTCCCCCTAAAAACTGACCATTTCCAGGCTAAAAGCCTTACAATAAGTCCCTGCAAATCAACGGAAGCGCAAAATAATTAAAACATAGCTCAATGGCCACACACCGGAGTTCATAACTCAATGAGCCACTCGCTCAGAGTACACCAACCAGATTAATTCATGAAAAAGAAGAAATGGAAGATACAGCTCAACGGTTAACAAAATCGGAGTATTAAGATTTACATCCTAAAACATAGCTAAATTAAACGAAGAAGACATCTAACTAACTTGATGGTTGGCTCAGGCGGCCATACAGAGCGACCTTCATACCATATGCATTGCATGAACCAGAATAATCGTTTACACACCTTTATAAACTAAGAGTACATTACATGACTTTATTAAACACGTAAGATCCCTTTAAATGAGCACATACGACGCCTTGTAAGCAATAATAGGTTCCTTCTGGACTTATCTGACTCAACTTCTTCCTGTCAGAAAGAAAACCTACGGAAACGGGGAAAGAGTAGTGGGGTAAGCAACCACACGCTTAGTGAGTGTCCCCCAACCCCCTTAAAACCAAAACCGTTGCAGGCAATATTATCTTTACTAGTCACATATCACGTTTCCATATTTTACTATCATAATAGATATTCATAGAACCTTTATGGGAGGATCACTAAACACAAACTTCACTTCGACCACTCAATCATATTTCTATGTTCCTCAACGACGGAGTTTCTTTACTAGCAAGTAGTTGAGCACGTGAGTAAGCATCGAAGGCTAAGTATAAGGATCTTTTCCTTGCATAATATAACTTCTTAACACTCCATTTAAACTACACATGAACCCTCAATCATATGTTGTGTATATAAGGTTATCCTTTTTGATAATTACACTTTTCTTGGCATTTCATTCATATAATATACATATCACAGACATAAACATGTATCAAGCATTTAAGTACCTTTAAACATCATATTAAGCTATATGACACCCTCGCATGCTATTCATTTGTCAACGTTCATTCCTTTAGGAAGGGACGCCTTCATTCATGGAATTTTTAACGTGCTATAACTTCCTTTCTCATCTCATACACTTTAAATCAGACAGATTTGCCATGGATAAGAATGATGCCATATAAGATTATAATCCACGTTCAACCATGCTTAAGTATCATTCATAAAGCATCAATTGAAAACTTTCTTTAAATACATGGGCTAAGAATCCACATTCAAACATGCTTGAGGATCATTTCATAACTCATTCATTGAAAGTTTTCTTTCTTTTACTGAAAACACTTTATTTAGCCTCTTGAGGCTCATAAAAAATCTTCTCATAGCCTCTTGAGGCTCATATGCACTTAAAGAATCTCTTTTATCTTGGTCTCACAATGACCCTTAAAAACTTTCTTTCTAAAATACTTAAAAAGGCGAAACTCCAACTGCTTTTCTTATTTAATAAGAAACTACTCTGGGCATAAGATCATCATAAAGTGCTGGTTGGGAGAGATCTACACTCAATCCCAGTGAGATTAACTCACACTAAGCTCTTATTCCCGGGATGGCAGCTAACTTTGGACCTTAACCCTCGTCAGGGTCTCTAAGGATTACTCCATAAGCTAGGGATTCCCCCGTTCAAGCAGGTTCACTCTCATCTATTGTCCCTAAGTACTTATCTTAGCCTTTTAAACTGGTCTTAACGACTAATAAGTTTGCTGCCTCTCACAGCGAAATCATTTATCATGCAACTCGCGCCTTTGTAAAACTCTTTGGAATTCGTCCGTTCAAGCAGGTTCACTCCCAAATACTGTTTGTATAGCGAAAATAGGCCATGGCTTGCTATTAATCATGGCTATTATTATTTTGAAAACACGAGAAACGTTCTTTGTCAAATCACCACACTTTCACGCATAATGCATCTTAGACATAAAAGGGGGAAAGGGATTCACACGTTTCACATTCAAACACTTCATAATCGTTTTAACAACACAATGAGCCACACATGGCCTCGCAACCCACACGATTGCAGTCAATTCACAACTCAGTCTCCCTCCTCACTTGCACCGTGCCACAAGACCTCGAACGCTCATAATTCTTTCCTCAAACCATCCAACTACCAACTCGATTCATCGATTTATTAATCACAACATATTATCATATTAGCTTATGTCAAAGAGACTACTGTTTAGGCTCTTACCTGAGCAACCAACACCATTCAGCGGTGCGTTACAACAAGCGCACATATAGCCACATTTATCCATAAATCGACAACACATTATTCAGTAAATCAAACATAACTTGATTCTAAACGTATCCGATGCATTTCGAAGTAACTTTCCTAAGCATAAATGTACTAAAAAGGTTCGAATGGAAGCTAAACATATTTCAATAGCTTCGAATTTAATTCGTTTACATGCATTAGCCAGTTTAAATCGAATTGAAGCTAAACATGTTTATATAACTTTGAGATTAATTCCTTTAACACGCATTAGCTAATCCACTTGATTCGAAGCTAAATACATTTCATTAACCTCGAAATTAGCTCATTGCATGCATTGGTTAATCAATTCGAATGGAAGCTAAACACGTTAAAAGGACTTCGATTTTAATCCTTTTTCATATATTAGCTAAATAACTTGAATAGAAGCCAAGCACGTTAACGCAACTTCGATTTTAATTCTTTTTCATACATTATCTCATTAGCTTCAATCGATGCTAAACACGTTAAACTAACTTTGTTGTTAATCCTTTTTCATCCATCAACTAATTAGCTTGAATCGATGCTGAACACGTTAAACTAACTTCGAATTAACATCTCAAGCATGAATTACATTCATTGTTTCGAATCAACGCTAAACACATTTAAATTTCTTCGAATTAGAATCTCAGACATAAATTAACTACATGCATTCGAATTAACGCTAAACACGTATAATTCACTTCGAATTACAATCTCAGGCATCCATTAACTACATGCATTCGAATTAACGCTAAACACATATAATTCACTTCGAATTACAATCTCAGGCATCCATTAACTGCATGCATTCGAATTGACACTAAACACGTATAATTCACTTCGAATTACAATCTCATGCATCCATTAGCTGAATGCATTCGAATTGACGCTAAACACATATAATTCACTTCGAATTACAATCTCAGGCATCCATTAACTACATGCATTCGAATTGACGCTAAACACGTATAATTCACTTCGAATTACAATCTCAGGCATCCATTAACTACATGAATCGAACCTAAGCAGGTATAGCTCACTTCTTGATATTTCTAATGCATTTAGCAAACCCTAACTTGACATGCAACATCAATCTGCTGAAAACATTTTCGAAATTAGTAATAGCTTAGGAGGCGAGAACACCCACCTGGAATCGCTTCATTACCCACAAAATTGGTAGCAATTCACGCCCAAAATCCCCTTGAACTCGACCCTGCTGCAGCTACCCCCAGAACCCGAAACCCTAGCTTCGATTTAGTGGTGTTTTAGGTTGATTTGGGCCAGAAATTAACACCCAATTTATAGAGGAGGCTGGAATGGAGGTGGGTCGTCGGTTTCCGGCCGGTGGACGGCCGGTTTTGGGCGCGCAGACGCGTGGGTGTGAGGCTGTGCGAAGTGGAGGAAACTTGGTGGTGGAATGGACGGCTGAGACGCGTGGTGTGAGGGACCGTTCGTCCCTTTCTCTCGCCGATGACGCGTGCTGGCCGGCGGGAGTGCCAGTTGGCCGGTCGCCGGTGAGAGAGAGAGATTTGAGAGAGAGAGAGGGCTGCGGTAGAGAGAGAGAGAGCAAAGCAGAGAGAGGAAGTGTGAGAAGGGGACGGGGGTCGGGGTCTCGGGCTCTTGAGGCCCGACTTGCCCCCCCTTCCCTTTTTGTTCCAATTCCTCTCTTTTTTTTTGACTCAATTAACATCATTCAACTAAGTTCCGGTCCGTACTCGCTAATGGTTAGGCTAAACCCGAATTGAAACGACCCACAATTAACATTTCGGTTTAAACTTTGGGAATCGGCCAAGTAAAACGAAAAACGATTTTAAAAACATGGTTTAGCATTGATTCGATAATTTTATAAATAAGTAGCGTCAATAATAACGTTAGTCAAATAATCGTTCTTTTTAATGAATTTAATCGTTAAAAACTCACACAGTTACTAAAAATACGGTTTTATAACATAAAAGCAAGATAGGCAACTTAACGTAAAAATAACGAAGGTGGGTCTTATATATATATATATATATATATATATATATATATATATATATATATATATATATATATATATATATATATATATATATATATATATATATATACACACACATATATATATATATATATATATATATATATATATATATATATATATATATATACACACATATATATATATATATATATATATATATATATATATATATATATATATATATATATAATACACATATATATATATATATATATATATATATATATATATATATATATATATATATATATATATACAGACATATATATATATATATATATATATATATATATATATATATATATATATATATATATGCACACACATGTAAGCATCCATTAGGGCTAAACTTAATAAGAAGCGCAGGGTGTGATTGGCATTCATGTTGGTTAGCTAGGAGTCGTAACAAGTCATTTCAAAGCCAAATATAACTCACTATATGGACAAGTATTGACTTCATGTTACCTTTAACTTATTACGTCATTTACATTTTCATGGTAAACAAAAAACGACTCAGTTATTGTGTGACTATCTATACCATTGAAGTCCAGCGAGAATCAGATATTTGGTTAAACATAGAATGAATCATTTCTTTAGGCTAACATGATCAATTAGGCTTATTACCACCCTAAACTTCCATTTGTCATATCACTGTCGGTAATCAAACCCATTTAGATCATTTTAAACATATTACGCCTTTAGACATTCGTTCCTTTCATCGTAGTCATTTTCGAATCTAAATAAGTCGTTTAACCATAAGTCCTTTCAAGGTGTTCGTTTCCTTTCGACAATGTCGATCGGGCATGATTTAACTAAGCATACATAAGACGATTCTAAGCATTTAAAATGTGCTTCGAAGTTATTAAATGATTATAAAGTTAACTTAAATGTACATCCATCGATACTAACATTTATAGTTCATTTCAAAGTCAATAAGCGATTACAAATTAATTGGACATATATACGTTGGTTCTAAACTTTCATAATTCGTTTCGAACTAACCTTTCAGGCATGGATTAACTATATGCAATAGAATTAACGCTAAACATATATAATTCGTTTTGAATCCAAAACTTAGGCATAAATTAACTAGATTGATTCGAATCGATGCCAAACATGTTTAAATTACTTCGAATTAACACTTCAATCATGATTTACATCCATTGATTCGAATCGACGCTAAACATATTTAAATTACATCGAATTAACATTTCAAGCATAATTTGCACCCATTGATTCGAATCGACGCTAAACATATTTAAATTACTTCAAATTAACATTTCAAGCATAATTTACATCCATTGATTCGAATCGACGCTAAACCCATTAAATTGTTTCGAGTTAACATTTCAAGCATAATTTACCTAATTTGATTCCAATCGATTCTAAACCTGCATGATTCATTCCAAAGCTATTTTCCAGCCTTAGTTAACTAAACTAACATACAACACAACTTAAAGGATAAAACGATTTCGAAACTACTAATACTTAGGAGGTGAGAAACACCCACCTCGATTCCATGCTAAAGGTTCGTTCGAGTGCTGCTGGGTTTGGCTTTGAGTGCTGGAAAGACATGATTCCCTGACCCTTGGCTTGTTGATGACTCGACCAGACCCCTAACCTATGCCCAGAACACACGAACAGACTCCAAAAACGTCTAACCCTCACTCGCTGATTCGAATGTGTGGTGGACAATCGATGCAACAAATTCACTCCCAAATTACAGAGGAATTGGAGTAATTACCGGCCAGATTGCATGGCCAAGCATGGGTACGCGTTCAATGCCCCAAATCGTCGTCGAAACTCTCCAAAATCACTATGAAATACCTCAAATTTTGCCCAGATTTCACGATTAAGGGTTTGTTTGGTGGTGGGGAAGGTTAAATGTGAGGAATTCTGAGCTGGGTTAAGGAAAAATCAATGGAATTCGGTGCTTGAGGCCATGAGTGTAGAGAGAAGAAGAAGCAGATGCTGAAGGGGAGAGAGGCACGGGAGTTCGGGGGGGTGCGCGAGGTAGAGGAAGAAGAAAAAGCTCAGACGCAATTACAAAAATACCCCTCCCTATATTTTCTTTTTTCTTTCTCCCTTTTTGTTTTTAGACTCAAGCTGATCAGTAATTGGCGCAGCTAGTCTAGTTCATATCCCGAACTCTAAAACCGAATCACTAATACGGCCTTCTATCGACTATTCATTCCCAAATATGTCAAGGTTCGATTTTAATAAACCTCGAAACTAATTCTAAGGTTAACAACCTACTCACATTCGGGAAGCGACTAAATAAATCGAATAACGACTAAATTAAACTATCGATACAGTTTAGAGGCACAAATAACACGAATTAACTTTAAAATCAATAATAGCAATAATAATTATTTTTAGTAAAATTATGGGCTCCCATAAGCACATCGATAATAATTTAACTCATACAGTTGCTAAAAATACGAATTTAGAACATAAAAAGGAAAATTTAGTTAGCTTAATGGAAAACGAAAATGCGGGGTCTCACACTCTTTCTCCCTTAAAAGAATTTCGTCCTCGAAATTTTAAATCTAAGTTCAGTCTTTCCTAGAATGCACACACACAACTAGGATCTACGCGATTGGTTTTCAAAAGGTTTCATTTTGCAAACACTACTTCTTTTAAATTGAAAGGAAATGGTTTACGGTATCCAATCTCCTCCTTGCCAGTCCTCTTCAAGCGTCTACTCACTCTATTTAGGCGCCGAGGGCAAATCGCTTCGAAGCAGGGCAACTGAGTTGGCGTAGAAAACCATATCGAGCTTGTTTTGAAAAAGGAACAAAGATTTTCGATAATCTAAACTCAGTTCGCATGGCAAGAAATAATTCTATGCAGATGCATCTATAGGTGAGCATCTAAAGGCATGACATTCGGTACAGTGACATCTTAAGGTCATGCACTAGTAGTCTCATTCTAAAACATGGATTTCAAGTCAAGCAATTACAAAAAGTCACTTTGTTGGCACTTGATTACAAACACATCAATGGCCACATACACAATCCTATCTATAGGTACTCCTATGGTCTCACGAAAGGCATCTATGCAAGTGTACAAGAATGCAACCCTCTTCTAAATTCTAGAGGTCGAGGTTGTACCCTGAGGTTTGTCCAAACTATTTGGAGTTGACGAACAATCAACCAACAGGGGTAAGAGCAACGGTATTATTGGTCTTACAGCCCTACGTTGAGGTTTCGCCACATGATGTCTTGAAAAGGGGACTGTGGAGGTCCGAGGAACTCCGAGTACAGATGGAAAGGTTTTACATTCTACTTGGAGCATTCTTACTTCTACACGTGGTGCTTGTGCTTAAGAAGGTGTTGGGAAGGTATAAATTGTCGTCCTAGGAAGTGACGAGGTGATGCATGTGGTTTAACAATTCCAAAGTCTACTAGGTTCTTCCTTTCATCCCCATTCTAGGTGTGTTTGGGTTGATATAGTCAGGACACAATCATTCTATGTAAGGGAATGGCATTCCATGCCTCGATAGGCATAATGCTTAGCCAGTTAGTGAGTAGCAGTGGTTACGGGTTGGAAGGAAAGGAAGGCTCTCTATGTAGGTGGCAGTCTAAGTTAAGGCCTCATCTAGGTATCAATGACACACATGTCAAGAAGGCTTTGGATAACCTTAAACAACAATCAGTAAGACTATCACAGTCACCTATATTGATATGCACGAGTTCCCACTTAGTTAATCTAGCGAATGAAGAATTACGTAAAAATAAGAGTATCAGCTAGAAGGACTTTTGGTCAAGAAAACAATCTTGAAGTACCTACTAGCAACTTGCCATCAACACTTCATGCAACGTTTGTGCTTTGGCATATAGGCATTTGAAGCATCGATGGAAACAAATGCACGTCATCAGATGCAACAGTAGGGCCTAACTTGGATAATTGGGAAGGTCTTTAACGCGGAAGAAATGCCTTAACTCACCATTTAGAAAGTGTCTCAAGTCAATTGCATCCTATATAGACCCCAAACAGGCATCAAAAATGCTCATGTACTCAACAATTCACCCACATTCAGCAATTCTATCTATATGTATCCTTGTGGTCTTACACAGCACATGATACCATAATAAATCTTTAAGACATGCGGACCCACATGTTATCATATAGAAAGAACACCTAGATGTGTAAGTATGCGTGCAATCCTCCTTTTGCAGCATATGGTCAACGGCTCGCCTTAAACCCCATCCAATTTAAGAAAGATTGGTGTTGAGCAGCTAATATTGTGTGAGTATGGTTGACATCAATGGCCTCATAGGCACACATTGAGGTCTTACGAGGTATATCTATCTTACAGGTGATCGTAGGAGACTCAAAGTAGGTTGCTTACCTTAGTAGGGATCATTCCTATGTACAATTCCAAAGCCTACTAGATTCTTCCTCCCTTGTGTTTTCTGGGTTTATTAGGGTTCAATCCAATTAAAACATCATTACCGCATTCCCGAAATGGCAAAGATGGAGAACAGTAGGTATACTTACGCAATGCTTAGCGAGGTCCTACCACTAGCATTCAGTCTTTCAAGCATGTGTAAGAGGGCAGCCCTTAATATACTCAGGAAACTCAGAATTCGAAAACG
>JAKOGI010001547.1:89211-114211 GCA_029747015.1 Carnegiea gigantea | reverse complement strand
GATTTAACATTTCAAGCATAATTTACATCCATTGATTCGAATCGACGCTAAACACATTAAAGTGTTTCGAGTTAACATTTCAAGCATTATTTACCTAAATTGATTCCAATCGATTCTAAACATGCATGATTCATTCCAAAGCTACTTTTCAAGCCTTAGTTAACTAAACTAACATACAACCCAACTTAAAGATTAAAACGATTTCGAAACTACTAATACTTAGGCGGTGAGAAACACCCACCTCGATTCCATGCTAGAGGTTCGTTCGAGGGCTGCTGGGTTTGGCTTCGAGTGCTGGAAAGACATGATTCTCTGACCCTTGGCTTGTTGATGACTCGACCAGACCCCTAGCCTATGCCCAGAACACACGAACAGACTCCAAAAACCTCTACCCCTCACTCGCTGATTCGAATGCGTGGTGGACAATCGATGCAACAAATTCACTCCCAAATTACAAAGGAATTGGAGTAATTAACGGCTAGATTGCATGGCTAAGCATGGGTACGCGTTCGATGCCCCAAATCGTCGTCCAAACTCTCCGAAATCGCGATGAAATCCCTTGAATTTTGCCCAGATTTCACAGCTAAGGGTTTGTTTGGTGGTGGGGAAGGTGAAATGTGAGGAATTCTGAGCTGGGTTGAGGAAAAATCAATGGAATTCGGTGCTTGAGGCCATGAGTGTAGAGAGAAGAAGAAGGAGCTGCTGAAGGAGAGAGTGGCACGGGAGTTCGGGGGGGTTGCGCGAGGTAGAGGAAGAAGAAAAGGGTCAGACGCAATTACAAAAATACCCCTCTCTATAATTTTTTTTCCTTTCCCCCTTTTTTTGGGACTCAAGCTGATCAGTAATTGGCACAGCTAGTCTAGTTCATATCTCGAACTCTAAACCGGAATCACTAATACGGCCTTCTATCGACTATTCGTTCCCAAATATATCATGGTTCGATTTTAATAAACCTCGAAACTAATTCTAAGGTTAACAACCTACTCGCCTTCGGGAAGCGACTAAATAAATCGAATGACGACTGAATTAAACTATCGATAAAGTTTGGAGGCACAAATAGCACGAATTAACTTTAAAATCAATAATAGCAATAATAATTCTTTTTAGTAAAATTATGGGCTCCCATAAGCACATCGATAATAGTTTAACTCATACAGTTGCTAAAAATACGAATTTAGAACGTAAAAAGGAAAATTTAGTTAGCTTAACGAAAAACGAAAATGCAGGGTCTCACAATAAGCATCCATAAGGGCTAAACTTAATAAGAAGCGTGGGGTGTGATTGGCATTCATGTAGGTTAGCTAGGAGTCGTAAACAAGTCATTCTAAAGCAAAACATAACTCTCTAAATGGACAAGTATTGACTTCATGTTACCTTTAACCAATTACATCATTTACATTTTCAAGGTAAACAGAAAACGACTCACTTATTGTATGACTATCTAGACCATTGAAGTCTAGCAAGAATCAGATATCTAGTTAAACATAGAATGAATCATTTGTTTATGCTAACATGATCAATTAGGCATATTACGACCCTAAACTTCCGTTTGTCATATCACTGTCACTAATCAAACCCATTTAGATCATTTTGGACATATTATGCCTTTAAACGTTCGTTCCTTTCATCGTAGTCATTTTTAAATCTAAATAAGTCGTTTAAGCAAAAGTCCTTTCAAGGTATTCGTTTCGTTTCGACACTGTCAATCGGGCACAATTTAACTAAGCATACATAAGACGATTCTAAGCATTTAAAATGTGCTTCGAAGTTATTAAACGATTATAAAGTTAACTTAAACGTACATCCGTCGATACTAACATTTATAGTTCATTTCAAAGTCAATAAGCGATTACAAATTAATTAGACATATATACATTGGTTCTAAACTTTCATAATTCGTTTCGAACTAACCTTTTAGGCATGGATTAACTATATGCAATCGAATTAACGCTAAACATACATAATTCGTTTTGAATCCAAAACTTAGGCATAAATTAACTGGATTGATTCGAATCGACGCCAAACATATTTAAATTACTTCGAATTAACACTTCAATCATGATTTACATCCATTGATTCAAATCGACGCTAAACATGTTTAAATTACTTCGAATTAACATTTCAAGCATAATTTGCACCCATTGATTCGAATCGACGCTAAACATATTTAAATTACTTCGAATTAACATTTCAAGCATAATTTACATCAATTGATTCGAATCGACGATAAACACATTACATTGTTTCGAGTTAACATTTCAAGCATAATTTACCTAAATTGATTCCAATCGATTCTAAACATGCATGATTCATTCCAAAGCTACTATTCAAGCCTTAGTTAACTAAACTAACATACAACACAACTTAAAGGTTAAAACAATTTTGAAACTACTAATACTTAGGAGGTGAGAAACACCCACCTCGATTCCATGCTAGAGGTTCGTTCGAGGGCTGCTGGGTTTGGCTTTGAGTGCTGGAAAGATATGATTCCCTGACCCTTGGCTTGTTGATGACTCGACCAGACCCCTAACCTATGCCCAGAACACACGAACAGAGTCCAAAAACCTCTAACCCTCGCTCGCTGATTCGAATGCATGGTGGACAATCGATGCAACAAATTCACTCCCAAATTACCAAGGAATTGGAGTAATTACCGGCTAGATTGCATGGCCAAGCATGGGTACGCGTTCGATGCCCCAAATCGTCGTCCAAAGTCTCCAAAATCGCGATGAAATCCCTCGAATTTTGCCTAGATTTCACGGCTAAGGGTTTGTTTGGTGGTGGGGAAGGTTAAATGTGAGGAATTCTGAGCTGCGTTGAGGAAAAATCAATGGAATTCGGTGCTTGAGGCCATGAGTGTAGAGAGAAGAAGAAGGAGATGCTGAAGGAGAGAGGGGCACGGGAGTTCAGGGGGGTGCACGAGGTAGAGGAAGAAGAAAAAGGTTAGATGCAATTACAAAAATACCCCTTTCTAATTTTTTTTTTTCTTTCTCCCTTTTTTTTTGGACTCAAGCTGATCAATAATTGGCACAGCTAGCCTAGTTCATATCCCGAAGTCTAAACCCGAATCACTAATACGGCCTTCTATCGACTATTCGTTCACAAATATGTCAAGGTTCGATTTTAATAAACCTCGAAACTAATTCTAAGGCTAACGACCTACTCGCATTCGGGAAGCGACTAAATAAATCGAATCACGACTAAGTTAAACTATCGATACAACTTAGAGGCACAAATAGCACGAATTAACTTTAAAATCAATAATAGCAATAATATTTCTTTTTAGCAAAATTATGGGCTCCCATAAGCACATTGATAATAATTTAACACATACAGTTGTTAAAAATACGAATTTAGAACGTAAAAAGGAAAATTTAGTTAGCTTAACGGAAAACGAAAACGTGGGGTCTCACAGTAAGCATCCATAAGGGCTAAACTTAATAAGAAGTGCGGGGTGTGATTGGCATTCATGTAGGTTAGCCAGGAGTCGTAAACAAGTCATTCTAAAGCCAAGCATAACTCACTAAATGGACAAGTATTGACCTCATGTTACCTTTAACCTATTACGTCATTTACATTTTTCATGGTAAACATAAGACGACTCACTTATTGCATGACTATCTACATCATTGAAGTCTAGCAACAATCAAATATCTAGTTAAACATAGAATGAATCATTTATTTAGGCTAACATGATCAATTAGGCATATTACGATCCTAAACTTCCGTTTGTCATATCACTGTCGCTAATCAAGCCCATTTAGATCATTTTAGACATATTACACCTTTAGACGTTCGTTCCTTTCATCGTAGTCGTTTTCGAATCTAAATAAGTCGTTTAAGCATAAGTCCTTTCAAGGTGTTCATTTCCTTTCGACACTGTCAATCGGGCACGATTTAACTAAGCATACATAAGACGATTCTAAGCATTTAAAATGTGCTTCGAAGTTATTAAACGATTATAAAGTTAACTTAAACGTACGAACTAACCTTTTAGGCATGGATTAACTATATGCAATCGAATTAACGCTAAACATACATAATTCGTTTTGAATCCAAAACTTAGGCATAAATTAACTAGATTGATTCGAATCGACGCCAAACATATTTAAATTACTTCGAATTAACACTTCAATCATGATTTACATCCATTGATTCAAATCGACGCTAAATATGTTTAAATTACTTCGAATTAACATTTCAAGCATAATTTGCACCCATTGATTCGAATCGACGCTAAACATATTTAAATTGCTTTGATTTAACATTTCAAGCATAATTTACATCCATTGATTCGAATCAACGCTAAACACATTAAATTGTTTCGAGCTAACATTTCAAGCATAATTCACCTAAATTGATTCCAATCGATTCTAAACATGCATGATTCATTTCAAAGCTACTTTTCAAGTCTTAGTTAACT
This sequence comes from Carnegiea gigantea, assembly GCA_029747015.1. Taxonomy (NCBI): domain Eukaryota; kingdom Viridiplantae; phylum Streptophyta; class Magnoliopsida; order Caryophyllales; family Cactaceae; genus Carnegiea; species Carnegiea gigantea. The sequence goes on along the minus strand of JAKOGI010001547.1, from coordinate 109,788 downwards.
AAACTAACATACAACACAACTTAAAGGTTAAAACGATTTCGAAACTACTAATACTTAGGAGGTGAGGAACACCCACCTCGATTCCATGCTAGAGGTTCGTTCGAGGGCTACTGGGTTTGGCTTTGAGGGCTGGAAAGACATGATTCCCTGACCCTTGGCTTGTTGATGACTCGACCAGACCCCTAACCTATGCCCAGAATACACGAACAGACTCCAAAAACCTCTGACCCTCACTCGCTGGTTCGAATGTGTGGTGGACAATCGATGCAACAAATTCACTCCCAAATTACAGAGGAATTGGAGTAATTACCGGCTAGATTGCATGGCCAAGCATGGGTACGCGTTCGATGCCCCAAATCGTCATCCAAACTCTCCAAAATCGCAATGAAATCCCTCGAATTTTGCCTAGATTTCACGGCTAAGGGTTTGTTTGGTGGTGGGGAAGGTTAAATGTGAGGAATTCTGAGCTGGGTTGAGGAAAAATCAATGGAATTCGGTGCTTGAGGCCATGAATGTAGAGAGAAGAAGAAGGAGATGCTGAAGGAGAGAGAGGCACCGGAGTTCGGGGGGGTGCGCGAGGTAGAGGAAGAAGAAAATGGTCAGACGCAATTACAAAAATACCCCTCTCTATATTTTTTTTTCTTTCTCCCTTTTTTTTGGGACTCAAGTTGATCAGTAATTGGCACAGCTAGTCTAGTTCATATCCCGAACTCTAAATCCGAATCACTAATACGGCCTTCTATCGACTATTCATTCCCAAATATGTCAAGGTTCGATTTTAATAAGCCTTGAATCTAATTCTAAGGTTAACAACCTACTCGCATTCGGGAAGCGACTAAATAAATCAAATGACAACTAAATTAAACTATCGATACAGTTTAGAGGCACAAATAACATGAATTAACTTTAAAATCATTAATAGCAATAATAATTATTTTTAGTAAAATTATGGGCTACCATAAGCACATCGATAATAATTTAACTCATACAGTTGCTAAAAATACGAATTTAGACGTAAAAAGGAAAATTTAGTTGGCTTAACGGAAAACGAAAATGCGGGGTCTCACACTCTTCCCCCCTTCAAAGAATTTCGCCCTCGAAATTGTAAATCTAAGTTCAGTCTTTCCTGGAATGCATGCACACAACTAGGATCTACACGATCGGTTTTCAAAAGGTTTCATTTTGCAAACACTACTTCTTTTAAATCGAAAGGAAATGGTTTACGGTATCCAATCTCCTCCTCGCCAGTCCTCTTTAAGCGTCTACTCACTCTATTTAGGCGCCGAGGGCAAATCGCTTCGAAGAGGGGCAACTGAGTTGGCGTGGAAAACCATATCGAGCTTGTTTTGAAAAAGGAACAAAGATTTTCGATAATCTAGACTCAGTTCGCGTGGCAAGAAATAATTCTACGCAGATGCATCTATAGGTGAGCATCTAAAGGCATGACATTCGGTACAGTGACATCTTAAGGTCATGCACTAGTAGTCTCATTCTAAAACATGGATTTTAAGTCAAGCAATTACAAAAACTCACTTTGTTGGCACTTGATTACAAACACATCAATGGCCACATACACAATCGTATCTGTAGGTACTCCTATGGTCTCACGAAAGGCATCTATGCAAGCGTACATGAATTCTAGCAAGAATCAGACACCTGGTTAAACATAGAATGAATCATTTGTTTAGGCTAACATGATCAATTAGGCATATTACGACCCTAAACTTGCGTTTGTCATATCACTGTCGCTAATCAAACCCATTTAGATCATTTTAGACATATTACGCCTTTAAACGTTCGTTCCTTTCATTGTAGTTATTTTCGAATCTAAATAAGTCGTTTAAGCGTAAGTCCTTTCAAGGTGTTTGTTTCCTTTCGACACTGTCAATCGGGCACGATTTAACTAAGCATACATAAGACGATTCTAAGCATTTAAATTGTGCTTCGAAGTTATTAAACGATTATAAAGCTAACTTAAACGTACATCCGTCGACACTAACATCTATAGTTCATTTCAAAGTCAACAAGCGATTATAAATTAATTAAATATATATACGTTGGTTCTAAACTTTCATAATTCGTTTCGAACTAACCTTTTAGGCATGGATTAACTATATGCAATCGAATTAACGCTAAACATATATAATTCGTTTTGAATCCAAAACTTAGGCATAAATTAACTAGATTGATTCGAATCGACGCCAAACATATTTAAATTACTTCGAATTAACACTTCAATCATGATTTACATCCATTCATTCGAATCGACGCTAAACATATTTAAATTACTTCGAATTAACACTTCAATCATGATTTACACCCATTGATTCGAATAGGCGCTAAACATATTTAAATTACTTCGAGTTAACATCTCAAGCATCATTTACATCCGTTGATTCGAATCGACACTAAACACATTTAAATTACTTCGAAATAACACCTCAAGCATGATTTACATTCGTTGATTCGAATCGACACTAAACACATTTAAATTACTTCGAACTAACATCTCAAGCATGATTTACATTCATTGATTCGAATCGAAGCTAAACACACATAATTCGTTTCGATTTATAATCTTAGGCATAAATTAACCAAATGAATCGAACCTAAACATGAATAGCGCATTTCTTGACATTTCTAACGAATTTAACGAACCCTAACTTGACATGTAACATCAATCTGCTGAAAATTAATTTCGAAAATAGTAATAGCTTAGGAGGGAGAAACACTTACTGGGATTAGCCTAATTTCAACCTCAAACAGTAAATACCAAATGCTCCCACTCTGCTAAACTCGAACCCTGGCCCGCTAGCTTGAAGACTCGAACCCTAGCCCTCGATTTGGTGACATTTTGGTCGCGTTTGAGGGTATTGGGGGTCGAATCCGGCCTCCGGATTTATAGGGGATGCCGGTGTGGGTGACCGGATTCCGGCACGTGGTGGCGGAATTGGGCGTGGCTGATGCGTGGGTTTCGAGTTGGCTCGATTGTGTGACGTGGGGAAGGAGGATTGGTGGTGTTTGGGTGGCTAGTGACGCGTGGGTGAGGTCGGACGGCTCCTTCTCTCGCCGACGACATGACGGCCAACGGTGACGCCAGGCGGCGACCAGTGACCCGCGAGAGAGAGAGAGAGAGAGAGAGAGAGCGAAGCAGAGAGAGGGAGTGCGAGAAGGGGAGGGGGCTTCGGGGTCTCCGGTTCCTGACTTCGACCCCTCCTTTTTGTTTCACTTTTTCCTTTTTTTTGGCTCAATTAACATCATTTAACTGAATTCCGGTCCCGTACTCACTAATGGTTATGCTAAACCCGAATTGAAGCAACCTACAATTAACATTTTAGTTTAAGCTTTGGGAATCGACCAAGTAAAATGAAAAATGATTTTAAAAACTCGGTTTAGCGTTGATTCAACAAATTTATAAATAAGTAATGTCAATAATAACATAAATCATATAGTCGTTCTTTTTAATGAAATTAATCGTTGGAAACGCACACGGTTGACTTAACACCCTCGTTGAAAAATGATTCAGACACAGATTTGTAAATTCAGCAACTAAAACAGTTAGTAGTAGGAGACCGAAGGCGCGGCCCTTACACAGATGCCCTGACAAGGAAGGCACAACATGCCCTTAACACTGTAGCCATTACTGAGTTGAACCTGTCGAGAGGGCTTGAGAACTTGAATGTTCAATTGGTGTCATATGGGCAAGTATCTAAAAATATCAATGGATTCAACTCTTTTAAGTTAAAGCCTATAGTACTTTACAACTCAGGACCCACATTTGTATTTGAAGAAAGCATAGAACTCTCAACGGTTAATGCTGTGAAAGTATTAGTAGATAAATTTACATGAAAAATCTAGGTAAAATGGCACAGACATTGATGACAAAATCATCTTTCGGGTTGTGACGATCTTTTTTAGCCTTCAATGGGGTGGCATATATCAGGAGACTCTTGAAAATAGACTATTGGCACCAACAGAATAGTTATCCTAATAAAAGAAGGAGATCCCTGGAGTTCCAAGTAGATGATAAGGTTTTTTAGAAAGTTTCACCAACTAAGGTATAAGGAGGTTAAACTGTGAGCTAAATTGAGGCCAAGATCTATTAGACCATGAAGTGCATTGAAAGATTGAATCTCATAGCTTGTCGACTAGATTTGCTTATATAACTCAAACACGCATATAACGTGCTCCTTACCTCACAACACTGGCAGCACATTCCAAATCCTGACCATGCTCTCTTAACCAGACCCATTGCGATCAATGAAGGTCAAGTGCTTGAAGCGCACCCACTTCAGATACTAGATCGCAGGATTAAGCAGCTATACATCAAACAGATACCTTTAATCCAAGTGCGTTGGCCAAATCATACCTCCTTAGAAGCCAATTGGGAAAATTGAGGAAGAAGTGAAAGATAAGTACCCATACTTATTTAAGATAAACTCGCATGTTTTGTCAAAGCTCACAAGTTTCGAGGGCGAAATTCCTTAGGCATGAAGGTCATAATAGCCCTACCCGAAATCATATTTATTTATTTAGTTAAGCTATGTTATTAATTTTTCACGTTTATTTATGTCATTTAATAATCCCAGTTGGAAGAATTCATTTTTGGCCCCACTTTGCAATTCGAGTTTCATTTACCATAATAATTTTGGGTGAATCGATATTAGGCCCCAGTAAACATGATTAGGTAATAAATTATTTTTCATAATGTCACAAAAATTTAATTTTAAACCCTGGAAAAGTTTGGGCCCAGATTCATTAAGTTTGCCCCAATTCATTTGGGTCCGAATTACGGCTCGATTCATTTTGGACTCAAATTGTGGCTCGAAAATTTTGGCATGATTAAATTAAGTTGACTACCCTCATTATGCCTAATTGCCATTAGCAAAAAGTTGCTTTATGGAAGGATAAATATCAGCCAAATTTATTAAGATAAGTAAAAAAAAAGTTAGCCAAGGCCTTGACCATCTTCTCTTCCTCTTCTCTCTTCTCCACAGCTACCTGGTTGGTGTATCCTCAAGGGGGAAACCAAGAGGATGGGAAAGAGGGTGGTATGAATGCAATGGATGGTAGCAACAAGGCAACTTTGAATTCACAAACTCACCTTGAGTTGGGGATGTTAGAACCGAAACTAACACCTACCTTGGATACAGAAACACCACCAAGGTTTGATGTTAGGGCCCTTAACAACCTCTTGGATACAGAAACACCACCAAGAAGGAAGTTAAGACTCTTACTAGATCACCACTCAACTTGGCCAAGAGATGAGATAAGCTAGAAGAGAGTTTGAGGATTCAAAGGAGCAAAGCTCAACTTCATTTCATGCAATTGCTTGATAGTGGCCGGCCAAGGGCTTGTGGGGGTATTAATACAAAAGTTTCAAGTACAAATCATAGGCCCTAGGTTGCACTATAAGCTAAACTAGGCAAAAATACAAAGATCAAATCAAAGCAAAAAAGGATAGATGCATCCTCCACTTGACACCTCTTCAATGCTAATCTTGAGGATGATGTGTCGATCTTGGGGTGAATGGAAGCTTCCTTGGCAGCTTGGTACTTCCCATAATGACTCTTGCAAGTGGCTAAGCATGGATTAGAGCAAAAAACACCTCATCACTCTCTCTTGTACCCGGCTGGCCTAGGACCGGTTAAAAGGGTGTTTCAGCCCTTGTTTTGGTGGTTAATAGCTCCTCATGAGTGTAATTTGGCTGAGGTTTTTTGTGGTCACTTGATAATATTTTTAAAGTACTTTCAAGCCATAAAAGTTTCAAGCCAAATAGAAGAGAGATGGGCCCCCAAACAGCCTCTTGTTTCAGCCCTACCCAGTTCAGCGCCAGAATATAGTGATTGACTTTGCTTGGAGTTTTGAGGTATCAAATGAACTCCAAATGACTTGGAAGAGGTCTTGATGGAAAGAGCACGTCTTGAACTTAAACTTAGGCTTCCTGCAACCCCATTTTAGCCTTGGGAAGTTTAGGAAATAACGTGCACAAAACCGGGTTTGTGCACGCCTGAAATTCCAGTTTTGAGGAAATAGTTTCCTTGCTCCCTTAGGCTGATTTCTTGCATCTTGGACGTGAGGTTTGGACCTTTTGGGCTCCCTTGATGGCTATGGATCACGTTAGGGGATGGACCTCCATCATCCTCCCCTTGTTGAAGAGAATTTGCCCTCAAATTGATAAGATTATCATCCTCCTCATAAGGGCTAAGGTCGGCTACGTTGAAAGTAGCCGAAACTCCATACTCACCGGGCAAATTGATCTTGTATGCATTATCATTGATGCGTTCCAACACTTCAAAAGGACCATCGGCCCTTGGCATCAATTTGCTCTTCCTCTTAGAAGGAAACCGTTCCTTCCTTAAGTGGACCCATACCAAATCACCGGGGTGGAACACCATCTTCTTTCTATGCTTGTTGGCATGGTCTTTGTATGAGGCATTGGCCTTCTCAATCTTGGCCTTCACGGTTTCATGGAGTTTTTGGATCTCCTCCACCCGTTTGCTAGCCTCCATGTGAGGCTTCTCATTCATTTCTCTTGGAGTAAGATCAAGGGGACTTAAAGGATCCATCCCATAGACTACCTTGAATGGTGATAAACCGGTGGCCTTGCTAGGTGACTTGTTGAAGGCGAATTCGGCTTGTGGCAAGGCTAAGTCCCAAGCTTTGATGTTGGATTTCACTAGCACTCTTAAGAGGGTTCCCAAAGTCCGGTTGGTGACTTCGGTTTGCCCATCCGTTTGAGGGTGGCATGAAGTGCTATACTTGAGCTTGGTTCCCATCTTCTTCCAAAGTGTCACCCAAAAATGGCTAAGGAACTTGGTATCCCTATCCGAAACAATGGATCTAGGGATGCCATGTAGCCTCATTACTTCCTTGAAGTATAACTCGGCAATGTGGGTGGCATCATTGGTCTTGGTACAAGGTATGAAATGGGCCATCTTAGAGAAACGATCAACAACAACAAAGATCGAATCTTTACCCCTTTGTGTCCTTGGGAGGCCAAGGATGAAGTCCATGCTTACATCTTCCCAAGGATGATTGGGAGTGGGTAGGGGTGTGTAGAGACCGTGGGGTAGGAGGTGACTCTTGGCAACTTGGCAAGTTGCACATCTCTTCAACACATCTTGGACATCTTTGCTCATACTCGGCCAATAATAATGTTCCCTTAACATCGTAAGGGTCTTGTTTTCTCCAAAGTGACCGGCTAAAGATCCACCATGGACCTCACGAATGAGCAACTCTCTCGTGCCACACTTAGGCACACATAATCTTGAACCCTTGAATAAAAAGCCATCTTGGACAAGGAAATCACCTTTAGGGTGCCGAAGGCATTCTTTGTAGAGCTCTCCCAATTCTTCATCATTCTCATATAGGGACTTCAAGTGCTCAAAGCCAAGGATGCAAGCATCAAGTTGGAATAGAAGTAAGTGCCTCCTTGACAAGGCATCGGCTCCTTGATTGAGCTTTCCGGATTTGTGCTTGATGGTGAAGTTAAAAGATTGGAGGAACTCCACCCACTTGGCATGCCGTGAGTTAAGCTTATGTTGCCCTTGAATGTATTTCAAGGCTTCATGATCGGAGTGCAAGATGAACTCACTAGCCACCAAGTAATGATTCCAATGCTCAAGGCACCTCACTATTGCATAGAACTCCTTATCATACGTGGAGTACTTTCTCCTTGAGTCACAAAGCTTCTCATTAAAGAAGGCTAAGGGCCGCCCTTCTTGAGTGAGGACTCCTCCAATGCCAACTCCCGAGGCATCACACTCTACCTCAAACACTTAATCAAAGCATGGCAAGGCAAGAACCGGTGCTTGGGTGAGCTTGGACTTGATGGTTTCAAAGGCTTCTTGGGCTTTGGGAGTCCACTTGAATGATGTGCCTTTGATAACCTCGGTCATAGGGGCCATAATGATACTAAAGTTTCTAATGAACCGCCTATAGAATGAGGCAAGCCCATGGAAACTTCGCACATCATGAATACTCTTGGGGTTGGCCAAGACCGAATTGCTTCCACTTTACTCTCATCAACTTTGATGCCTTCACTTGTGACAATGTAACCAAGGAAGGTGACCTCATGAGTGAAAAATGCACACTTCTTGAGGTTATCGTAGAGCTTTTCCTTCTCTAGGACCTTCATGACTTGTGTGAGGTGTTGAAGGTGCTCTTCTTCATTCTTGCTATAGATGAGGATGTCATCAAAATACACTACAACGAATTTTCCAATGAAGGGCCGGAACACTTGGTTCATGAGCCGCATGAAGGTACTTGGAGCATTTGACAATCCGAATGGCATGACTAGCCACTCATACAAGCCTCCTTTGGTTTTGAAGGCCGTCTTCCATTCATCTCCCTCTCTAATGCGGATTTGGTAGTAACCACTTCTCAAATCCACCTTAGAGAACACACTAGAACCATATAACTCATCAAGCATATCCTCAAGGCGGGGAATTGGATATCTATACTTGATGGTTATCTTGTTGATTGCCCGACTATCAACACACATACGCATGCTCCCATCTTTCTTTGGCACAAGGAGGGCCGGAACTGCACAAGGGCTCAAGCTCTCTCTAATCAACCCCTTATCCATAAGCTCATCAACTTGCCTTTGGATTTCCATGGTTTCTTTGGGGTTTGTCCGTAAGCCGGTTTGTTTGGGAGAATGGAACCGGGCATGAGATCAATATGGTGTTGGATGGTTCTTTGTGGTGGTAAGCCGGGGGGTATTTCTTCGGGGAAGACATGGCTAAAATGTTCAAGGAGGGAAATGGCTAGAGGATGTGATGGTGTGGAGGTTTCGGATTCTTCAAGGGTGGCTAGAATCCACTCCTTAAAGGCCTTGAATTCATGGTGAGAAGCCTTAAGGAGAGGCTCACTCACGGCTAGAAGCATGTCCGAATGGTCATGGCTTGGTTGGGGCTTACTTTTGTGGAGTTGGGAAGGGCTTAATGGGGCAAGGGTGATCTTTTTCCCATCTTTGTGGAAGGTGTAGGTGTTTAGATAGCCATCATGTATGACCTTCCGATCAAACAACCAAGGTCTCCCCAACAAAAGGTGACATGCATCCATGGGGATGATATCACACCACAATTCATCATAATAGTGCTTCCCAATTGAAAATGAAATCAAGCACCTTGAATTAACTTGCAACCCCTTACCTTGATTTAGCCATTGAATGTTGTAGGGGTGAGGATGAGCCGAAGCTTGAAGGCCAAGCTTTTCCACCATAGTCACGGAAGCCACATTTGCACAACTCCCTCCATCAATGATGAGGGAACACACTTTGCTTTGAATAGTACATCTTGTATGAAAGCTGTTCTCCCTTTGTTCGTCAAGTTCTCCTTTTTTTGTGCTCAAAGCTCTCCTCAACACAAGCAACTCTCCCTCATCGGCCTCTTCAATCACTTCCTCTTGTTCCTCCATATAATACACACCTTCTCTCTCTTCCTCCTCTACTCCCTCTTCTTCCCTCTTCTCATCCCACTCGGCCAAGGTAATAATCCTCCTATTTGGACACTCCGAAGCAATGTGCCCAAGACCTTGACATTTGAAACATCTCCTTTGGTCATTTGGTTTAGGGTTGGGACGGTTTTGGGGTGGTGGACTTTTTTGTGGAGCTTGGTTCTTTTGTGGAGGTGAGGGTGTAGTAACCGTGGGTTTGGGAGGTGGGTAAGAGCTCCCCTTGTTGAAAGGTTGGCTCTTGGGAAAGGGTTTGGGAGGTTCTCTTTTGTAGAGCTTGGATTTCCTTTGTTGTTCAACTTTGTGGGCTAATACACACACTTCATCAAAAGTGGTGTATTGTTGCAACTCTACCACATGAGCATATCTAGGATCTAAACCACCCAAATATCTCACTATGGTTTGCTCTTCGGGCTCCCTCAAGTCACACTTGATCAACAACTTCTCAAATTCCCTAGTGTACTCCTCAACACTCAAGTTTCCTTGGGTAAGATTGTGAAGTTGAGAGTAATTATCTTGTAGGTAGGATGGGGGTAGGAAACGGGCTTTGAGTTTGGCTTTCATTTTCTCCCATGTCCTAATCTTTCCCTTCCCTTGCCTAACTCTCTTAGCACAAAGGTTAGACCACCAAAGAGAAGCATATTTACGAAGTCTATGGGCAACAAGTTTTACCTTATTTCCCTCGGAAATCTCTTTGTAGTCGAAGATCCTCTCGACAGTTTGCAACCATTCTAGGAACTCATCGGGGTCTAGCTTCCCTTCAAACTCCGGAATTTCCACTCGGATGTCTCCTTGGTGAGAGGTTGTTCGCCTTCCTCGTCTTGATCTTTCATAAGCCTCCTCCTCACTTGATGAACTCAAGTGTGGGGCTTCTCTTGCTTCTGGCTCGGAGTCGGAAGAGTTAGAAGACCGGGAACTCCTAATCTCCTTACGCTTTTGCTTCAAGGAGTCTCCAAGTTGTCGCCTCAAATACTCGTTCTGACCTTTGATCTCTTCATTTTGTAGCCTCAAGGCCTCATAATTCCTCATGAGAGCCTCAAACTTTTCCTCCATGATCATGCTAGCAGTGCTCATGTTGAAATAAGATGGAACCTCACGGACAGGAATTGGCACGGGCGTGCTTGGTGGCACGGTGTGACCGTGCTCAGGGTCTGGACGTGACGAAGTTTAGGGTGTGGCTGGGAAGAAGTGGCACGGTCGTGCGTAGTGGCACGGGGTGACCGTGCTGATGTACTGGTTGTGGGTGGAAAAGAAAGTGTGGCTGCAATGTAAGGGTGGCACGGTCGTGCTCTTTGGCACGGGGTGACCGTGCCGAGTTTCTGGCTGGTGAAAAACCGTGAAGCACGGTTTGGTATTTTTTTGAGGGGGAATGTGTTTGGGGTGTTTGGAAGGGTGTTGGGCAGCAAGCTTAGGCCTAGGGAAGCCTTAGCTCTGATACCAAATACGGTGTATCCTCAAGGGGGAAACCAAGAGGATGGGAAAGAGGAAGCTATGAATGCAATGGATGGTAGCAACAAGGCAACTTTGAATTCACAAACTCACCTTGAGTTGGGGATGTTAGAACCGAAACTAACACCTACCTTGGATACAGAAACACCACCAAGGTTTGATGTTAGGGCCCTTAACAACCTCTTGGATACAGAAACACCACCAAGAAGGAAGTTAAGACTCTTACTAGATCACCACTCAACTTGGCCAAAGAGATGAGATAAGCTAGAAGAGAGTTTGAGGATTCAAAGGAGCAAAGCTCAACTTCATTTCATGCAATTGCTTGATAGTGGCCGGCCAAGGGCTTGTGGGGGGGATTAATACAAAAGTTTCAAGTACAAATCATAGGCCCTAGGTTGCACTATAAGCTAAACTAGGCAAAAATACAAAGATCAAATCAAAGCAAAAAAGGATAGATGCATCCTCCACTTGACACCTCTTCAATGCTAATCTTGAGGATGATGTGTCGATCTTGGGGTGAATGGAAGCTTCCTTGGCAGCTTGGTACTTCCCATAATGACTCTTGCAAGTGGCTAAGCATGGATTAGAGCAAAAAACACCTCATCACTCTCTCTTGTACCCGGCTGGCCTAGGACCGGTTAAAAGGGTGTTTCAGCCCTTGTTTTGGTGGTTAATAGCTCCTCATGAGTGTAATTTGGCTGAGGTTTTTTGTGGTCACTTGATAATATTTTTAAAGTACTTTCAAGCCATAAAAGTTTCAAGCCAAATAGAAGAGAGATGGGCCCCCAAACAGCCTCTTGTTTCAGCCCTACCCAGTTCAGCGCCAGAATATAGTGATTGACTTTGCTTGGAGTTTTGAGGTATCAAATGAACTCCAAATGACTTGGAAGAGGTCTTGATGGAAAGAGCACGTCTTGAACTTAAACTTAGGCTTCCTGCAACCCCATTTTAGCCTTGGGAAGTTTAGGAAATAACGTGCACAAAACCGGGTTTGTGTACGCCTGAAATTCCAGTTTTAAGGAAATAGTTTCCTTGCTCCCTTAGGCTGATTTCTTGCATCTTGGACATGAGGTTTGGACCTTTTGGGCTCCCTTGATGGCTATGGATCACGTTAGGGGATGGACCTCCATCACTGATGGTGCTGCTGATGCTTCTGGGTACCGCTATCACACTGTTGGCCACCAGCCGCCGGCCAGCTAGCCCCCAGTGCACCAGCCGCCACCTCCACCAGCTCCCATAACCACCCAACACCACTTTCATCTCTTCTTTCAAGCTTTAAGTGAGGTAATTCTTAACCGAACTTTGTTTAATTCTTGGGTTTATGTTGGATTTGATTATGGATCATGTTATCTTGATATAAACAAGAGTTGTTTTAATGTTTTAATTGGTGGTTAAGCTTGAAAGCATGCAAGGGTTGAGATCATACATGATCATGCAAGCTTGATGCGAAAGTGATGAACTTTGAGTTCTTTAGTTTAATGTTGTGATCTTTGGCATGAAAAACGGATTTAAAGTTGTTGTTGATCTTATCAAATCCATTTATGGTGATTTGGATTGAAACTTGAACATGACATGACCTAGGGTTTCATGATTATACATGGTTTAGCTTGATTTTTGAAATCAAGTATGTTATTTAGGTTGAATTAGATGCAATTTAAAGGTTGGATGTGTTATTGACTTAAAAGGATGATTTTATGTGAGTTTTGTCAAAATTAGTGGATTTTGGAAAATTCCATAAGTAGCAAAAAGAGCTTGTTTGAATTATTAATGCAAATGAGTGAGGTTATGGAAGCATTCTAAGTGTTTTTATGGAAAGAATGATTGTAAAATATGTAAAGATGATCATGCAGTGAAATTGAGTATTATAGCTTCGTACGGTGATGGAAAGGACCCAAGCTTGATTACATGATTTTAAGGAATGATTTTAGATGGGGTTTTATATGAAAAGAAATGAGAAAGTAAAAGTAGTGTGCTTGTGAACGGGCAGAAAACAAGGGTCACTTTGCCAATAAACGGGTAATGATCAGCCCATCCAAAAATTGTGATTTTTAGTGGGTGGATAGATGATGTGTTAGCTTTCAAATGCATTTTGAATTGCCTTAATCTAAGGTGTTTGGAAGAAGTTATGACTATTTTGCTAAGATTGCACAGGATAGACTGAAGCTGTGCACAGTTGTGCTCTAGCCCAATTTTAGAAACCGTATTGAGGGAATGGTATTTTGTACTATGAATAAAAGTTTTGAGGTACTTCTTAAGCTTTTCATATTGGGGTTTTACATCTCCATTTGAGGCCAAGGGTGAAAGTTTTAAATTTTCTAATGTGGACCTTGAATTGGCAACAACTTTGATTGTACTTAAGAAGCTTATTTGATTTGGAAAACTAAGTTGTATGGGATGTGCAAAGAAATTGGAAAAGTGGGAAGATTGATAACTCAAGATCAGTGTTTATTAATCCAAACCGGTGTGTCTAAAGTTATTTGAACCGACTACCACACCAATTTCCCTTAAACCTTGATTATCCATCTCAGAATGTCAAAGCAAAAATCCACGTTCAATTATAACCAGCAAAGTCTTTCTTTATGATCCTAATTATTCTACCTTGATCAATTTTACTTCGCATTATTCACTTTAAGCTACATTACCCTAATTCATTTTCTTCCAAATCATTTTGGTGTAACTTATCTTTTATAGAATTATTTGGGTTATGGATGTCTTTTAATGAATTTCTATTACAGTTATAATTATGAAAGTCAACATTGTTTACTAATTAAATATACCTATAATTACATTTCTTAAACAGAATCGAGGCCTGATCTATCGTTTCCATTGTGCATAAGTATTATCAAGTGAGATTGAATTTTAAAGACTCCAGGTACGTTCATTGCTTATATCTTTAGAAACCAGCACGTATTTATCAAAATTACAATATTTTGGTAGGTACATCAATGAATCAATTTAATTAGTGACTTATCACATAATTAGTAACCCCATCAGCTATCAGTTACAGGGCATTGCTTTTCTGTTACTCGCGCGGCTTCAGGCCAGGTTCTCAATCACCTTGTGTACACCTATCCATAGATCGTAATAGCTGCAAGGGCTCATTACCGGATAATAATTAGCAATGTAGTTTTACATTTATCTCTGTCACTATTTTAACTTAAAATGAATTGCAAAGCGAGCCCAACCAATTTATGCAATGATCATTTCACTATATGGGAATGCATGTACTGAGCTTCGGCTTACAGTTCGAAATGTTTTTCATGTTTTGTTTTAGGCAAATGACCAGTGAAACGCCTTCTTAATAACAAACCAGCTGGAGACATAAGTTGAGCAAGGGATCTAGATGGATCAAAAGTAATGTTGTACATGTATAGTTTGGAGCTTGAGATCTTCAATTGATAGAGATGTAAAATTTATGATAATTGCTTAATTGTGATATATAAACCTCATGTTAGTTATGATTTTAAATGTACATGATTTTGATTTATGCTCAACTATATCATCTCTAGAGTATTTGCTTTAAGCCTTATCCTTTTTGGGATAACAGTAACGCCTCGATCATTGGGTTTATCACCTCTATCATCAAATTTATTAGTCCATAATTTAGGGATTTATAAAGGAGAATGCAAACAGTAAAACATATTTATCTTGGGGGCATTACAACATAGGATCCCCTCAGACATAGTATTAGATAGGGCTCAAAGATTCCAAACCCATTTTTGGCAAACACTTGAAAAAGCCTTTGGGGCCAAATTAAACTTTAGCAACTCTTATCACCTTGAAACAGATGGACAAACCAAAAAAGTGAATCAAATTCTAGAGGACATGCTAAGAGCTTGTGTATTAGAGTTTGAGGGGAAATAGGAAGATGATTTACCGTTAGTGGAGCTTTCTTATAACAATAGGCACCAGTCCACATAAAAATAGCCCCGTTTGAGGCTCTATACGAGAAAAAATGTAGAACCCTGCTGGGTTGAAGTCATTTGGATAAGGCATTCATTATAGGCCCCAAAATGATTTAGGAAACCATTGAAACAATAAGAAGATTTCGAGAGCACATTAGGGTTGCCTAGAGATACAAAAAGAGTTATGCTGACAAAAGAAGGAGGCCTCCAGAGTTTCAAGCAGGCGATAAAAGTTTTCTGAAAGTTTTGCAAACTAAGGGAATCAAGAGGTTCGGAGTATGAGGCAAATTGAGTCCACGATATATTGGACCTTATGAAATCATTGAAAAGTTGAATCCTATGGCCTATCGTCTGGATCTACCAATAGAACTTAAACACGTGTATAACGTCTTTCACATCTCTCAGCTCAAGTAATATATTCCAGATCCGAACCATACCACTCTATCTGAACCTATTGAGATTGCTGGGGATCTAGTGTACGTAGAGTGTCCAGTCCAAAAACTATATCGCAGGATTAAATAGCTGCGCAACATGCAGATACCTCTAGTCAAGATACTTTGGACAAATCATACCACCCAAGAAGTCACTTGGGAGACTGAAGAGGAAATGAAAGACAAGTACCAGCATTTATTTGAGGTAATTTTGCATGTTTCGATGAAATTCATAAGTTTTGAGGACGAAACTCTATAAAGGGCGAAGGCTGTAATAGGGCAAGCCTAAATCATGTTTATTTATTTAATTTCATCATGTTATTGATTTTCTCGTATTTATTTATTGCAATTTAATCGTCCTGGTGGAGAACGAATTCATTTGGGCCTCAATTTACAATTCGGTATTATCGTAAAATCCCAGGTGAATCAATATGCAGTCCTAATAAAATATTTCAAAAATTAAATTTTTGATCATAATGACCCAAATATTTTATCCCGAGCTATGCAAAAATTTGATTTCAAATAAGTAATTTTACTTAATGGGCCCAAACCGTATAAGCCCAATTATAGGCCCAACAAGTATATGCTTTTGATTTAGCTAATTCTCTTTTATTTTTGCCTAATTATATTTAGCCAAAAGCTACTTTTTGGGAGGATATATATCATCCAAGTATGTTAGATAAGTAGAAAAAATTCAACCAAACTCAAGCCACTTCTTCTCCTCTCTTTCTCTCCACATTTGGCCACCCTATAACTGAACTACTGTGTTGTGCTGCTATTTTGGGCTAGTTTGCTACCAGCTTGAGGCTACCACTGACCACCCCAACTCCCTAGCACCACCAGCTGCCATCCTCAATCCTCGAAACCACGAAACATCACCTCCATCTTCTTTTTTTTTTTTTTTTTTAAAGCTCAAAGTGAGTAACTTTAGCACCTATCTTGTTGATTTTGGTTTTGATTCTTATTTTTGTGGGTTTTAATTGTTGATCATGTTATTTGGATGGAAACAACAGTTATTTTGATCCTTTTAATTGCTGGTGAAGCTTGAAGCATGCTAGGGTTTAGGGTTATCCATGATCATGCAAGCATAAGTTAAAATGATGGATTTGGATTATTTTGTATTTGATTGTGTAGTCTTTAATCCTTTTGATGATTATGGTGGTATTTTTGATGGTTTTGGATGAGATGGACATGAATTAAGTTGGTCATAATTTAGGGTTTTGGTGATCAAGTATGGGTTAATTTATATCTAGTATCAGGTATATTATTTGTGTATAATTGGATGAAAAAATTGAATCTTAGATGTGTTGTTTAATTTGAAAAATGACTTGTTGTGATTCTTGTAAAAGGGATGGATTATGGGAATTTAACCAATTGATTATCAGAGGTTATTTTGCTAATTTATGCAAATGAGTAAGCTTATGGATGTGTTTTGAGTGATTTTGAAAAAGAGAAGAATTGTAAATTTGATGTAGATGATTATGAAGTAAATTTGCATAATATGGCTTTGTAAGGTGATGAGAAGGAACAAGGCTTTGTTAAATGAATTTAAAGAGTGATTTTAGAGGGGCATTATGTGAAGGGAATGGGGAAAACAAGAACAGTAGGGTTGTGAACAGACCCCACACAGGGGTCTCTTTGCTATTAAAATGGTGCTGTCTGGCTCAATAAAAAATTGTGATTTTTGATTCATAGATAGATCAGTGAATTATCTTTCAAATGCAATTTAAGTCACTTTAATCTGAGTTTTGTGGAAAACATTATGGTCATTTTTCTAGGACTGCGCAGGATAGACCAAAGCTGTGCACAGTTGTGTTCTAGCCCAATTTTACGAACCCTTTTGTGGGAATTATCTTTTGCACTATAAATGAACGTTTCAAGGACTTTCTAAGCTTTTCATATTGGGGATTTAGGTCCTAAGTTGAGGTTAGGAGTTTAAGTTATGAATTATTTACTTTTGCACTTGTTAAGTCTTTACCCTTTTGAACTAAATTATCACTATGAGAATAAGTTTTACTTTTGCTAACTACATATACTTATAATGATATTTTTGAACAAAACTAGGGCTAATCTATCATTTCTTCCTTTTTGTGTATAACATTACTCGGTGGGATTGTATTAAAATATTCAGGTACATTTATTGCTTGCGTCTTTAGAAATCAGCACATATTTATGAAAATTGTAATGATTTGGTAAGTATATCAACGAATCGGTTTAATAAGCGATTTGTCACATAAATGGTGATCCCATTAGTTATCAGTTACGGGGCGTTTCCCTTCAGTCACCTGCGTGGCCTCAGGGTAGGTCTCCCGATCAAGCTGACAGGTGTACACCTATCCACAGATCGTAACAGTTACCAGGGGTTCACTATCAGATAATAATTAACAATGCAGTTTTATATTCATATCATTCCCTATTTTAAATTAAAATGAATTATAATGCCTGCCCAACCAGCTTTTCAATGATCATTTACAAATAAAGGAATGCATGTACTAAGCCTCGGCTCATAGTACGAAATGTTTTCATATTTTGTTTAAGGCAAATGCTCAATGAATCACCCTCAGGCTAGTAGGCCAACTAGAGGGGATAAGTGAGCAAGGAAGTCCAAAAGGAGCAGTGGTGTTATTAGTTCTGAAATGTTTCTAGAATTATTTTGTGAAATACTTTGATGTTAGAACTCTATACTCTACAGGGAGTTACGATATTTTGGTGTAAACCTTTAGATTGTTAGAAACTGTTTACGTTTGGTTTTGATAGTGTGTGATTGTGTGAATGTCTGTTGGAGGTGAATAATGTTCAGCTTTGTTATGTTTATTGCTTATAAGCAACCCTTGTCCTTTTTGGACGGCGGTAATACCCTTATCATTAGATTATCACCTGTAATCAGTGAAATTTATGAAGAGAATGTAAACTGCGGGTTATGTGCATTTGGGGTGTTATATGTGGGAATCCTAATTTCTAGGGAGTAGATCCCGAAGTGGAAATCCTAGAAGACCCTGACGAGGGTAATGATCCACTGATTATAACATGCCTTGGGGTAATATGAAGGGCAAGTGTAGATCTACCCTAGGGCTAGTATAGATCTACCCTGGGGCTGCTGTAGATCTACCCTAATGAGCACAAACATGAGAATCCAACACCCCTCGAAATGATATCGTACGTATTGTGTGATGCAAACTCCTTGTTCAAGGATTATGTTAGTGTAAAGATTTGGAAAAGTGCATGTACCCTTGAAAAGCTTTTTATTGGGTTCCAAATGATTTTTTAATGAACAACGACTATTTTATATATGCTTACTTTGGTTTAAGTAATGGTCCATGCCTTTATGCGTTAATTCCAATCTCTTGTTAAAAAAAATCCCACTTGGTGATTTTAATTGAACTCCTGGATGATCGGTGTTTATGTGTGAACTAAGCACTCCACTATTCTCCATACCTAAATTTTTGTGTGAATCAGTTTGCTTTTGAGTCTGGTATACCTGCTATGTGATGTTAAGCAAGTGACCGTCACTACTGAGCTACAAGAAACATAGCTTAGCTAGTTGAGAACTCCTATGCATGAAATGGAAGGAGATTAGGAATATTTTTTGAATCTTTAAGGTTATTGAGGTAATAATGAATTTGTGAGACCTCATGTGATTATGATGTGATATTAAATATCAAAACGTGTGTGACTGCTACTTAAAAGTAATATGTGCAACCGTTTTGTTTTTCATGGGGTCGAGGATCATTCATTAAGCGTGTGGCAGCTTATCCCCTCTCTATTTTCTCTTTTCCCCAGGTTCTTAAATGACAAATAGAAGTTAGTTCACAAAAGCCAAGTTGGAATCTCCTTTTCGCATGGGAAACTAGAGCTACATGGATGTATACGGAGATTCATGAGTTAAATGATGTAATGTGATATATCCCTAGATTTCTATATATATGTAAGTAAAGTACTTTGGTTCATGTATTGCATCTTGAATAGCATTCGCTCTGAATGGTCATGTGGGTCAACCATCTTAATAATAGGTCGTTTGTTTACTTGAAGTTAGTTATTTGTGGGATGTAAACCGAGTGTTCCAGATGTGTGATTTGTTGAGCTGCATCTTTTATTTCCTTCTTCACTATTGAACCTTATTAATTGGTGTATTCCGGGTGTGTGGGACGTAGGGTTGTGGTCTCCAGTGTGTAGCCGTTGAGTTTATTTTGATATTCTTTTATGCTTCTATTTATTACAGGGACCTATAGGAAGACTCTAAGCCTGGGATATGGTAAATTTTTAGGCAGAAATCTATCTGTTTCGTTCCAGGAATTAAGAAGTCACTAACAGTTCTAGCCCTAGGGGTTACAGGTGTTACAGAAATTCTGGAAACAATAGACAGTGTGATTGATGATGTTAATGTTAGAGCTTTGTACATTAACTTCAAAGAAACTAAAGGGTTCAAAAGTGCTTATTAGATTGCCATTTCAAAATTCTTGTTAACTTAGGTTTTATATTTGTAGTGGTAAAGAAATATTTGTTCACCATAAGCCATATACTGATGACCATATTCAGCATTAAAAAGTCTATCATAATGAAGAGGCAAAGCATTCATAGCTAAAAAAAGTATTCACACTCAAAATTATATCAATGCTGATAAATCTCAGAGAATAATAAGAACACTAAAGAGAAATTCCTTGGAAAACTCCACATTAGAAGGGAAATCATCAGAAATCTCCCGAGAAGCCTCCAAAGAAACAAACCACTTTTGCGAAATCCCCATAGAAGCCTCCACAGAACCAAAACTAGAAAAGCTGGATGAAGGAAGCAAGCAAAAACCAAAGAAGAGAATGGTCCCTCATAGATGGTCTCAAAGGATCAGTGGTGAGTCTGTAACATCACCTCAAGTACAATAGGAGCAAACCTCTAAAGTTCATATTTCTGGCAAAGTTGAAGATGAAAACACTAACACAGATAATGACCCAAATTATGAAGATGAACACATCAATGATGTAAATAATTAGAACTATGTTTCGGAGTATGAAGGTGGTTAGATAAGAGGAAAAGGCTAACTTCTAAGAAATTCGGAAAAACAAAGTACTTAAGTAAGTGCTTGCTAATCATATTTCAGTTGATCACCAATCACATGTTTATTGATCACCAACTAGATAAGGACTGAACTCTAAGCAATGAGTAAAAAATTAAACATTCAATTAAGTGCTCCTCAACCTTATGCAAATTGATCATTAATTATCTACTAATCACCAAGTAGCCAAGGACCGAATTCCAAGCAACGAGGAGAAAAGGTGAACACTTATTCAAATGCTCACTAATGTCAGGATATTGATCGCTAATAATTCACATACTTATAT
>JAKOGI010001547.1:40177-87677 GCA_029747015.1 Carnegiea gigantea | reverse complement strand
GGAATATGGATGGATCAATGGTGACATAGTACATACATACTTTGACATTGTATTTTAAAATCTTCAATGGATGGAGGTGTAGATTATATGGTGAATTGTTTTACTTTGATGTATAAACCTTATGTTCGTTAACAGTTAACTGTATATAGTTTGATTATATATGAATATGTACAGTTGAAGCCATGCCTAACTATGTTATTTCCAGTACACATGCTTCAAGCCTTGTCCTGTTGGAAGGCAGTAATGCCCAATCATTGGGTTTATTAGCTGTAATTGAGGGAATCAGAATAGTGATCGTAAATAGTAAAACATGCTTAATTAGGGGCCATTACAGTTTTTAGTATCAGAGCCAGGTTGATTTTCTTTGATTGGATTTGGAGTATAGAGAGTTGAGAATGGAGGGTGAAAAGATTGGTTAGTGAAGGCTATTAATGTATCATTAGAGATTTATGACATTAGAGGTTTGTGGCAGTAGAAATGCCTATTTATCTCTCCCATGTTCCTCACTTATGTTCATCCTTATTAGATGGATCCATATGCAGTAAATATGATGTCAGGTTCTTCCATTGCCATTCACATCTTTGTATTATATGCCAGTATGGTAGCTAACATGTAGACCCCATTTCTGAGTTTTATAGTGTATGGTCTATACACGTAGGCTGTTGTGGATCTTATCTACTGCTTACCCTTAGGTCGGGTTCAAGAACCAATATCATGGCTTTATGATGACCTGAGCCTTGTGATGGGATGAACTTAGATTTCTGTTTCGTGAGGCTTGGGCTAACATTATCACTGAGCTGTTATTAAGGGAGGAGTTTGAGCTGAGAGGGAATAACATGGATATTCTGCACTATACATTTTCATTACACTTTGAAATTCCCCCACCATCACCAACTGCATGGGGTACTCCTCAGCTGGCTGACAACCCAAAGCCATCGAAACCTAGAGAGGGGATCCCTGTTTCTAATGGATTAAATGAGGTCTATAATGTTATACATCTCCTTAATACACCATAGTTTAGCTCTGATGATGACCTCATGGGAGACCCAGAGAAGAACCCAGAATTAAAGGAGTATCAGCTTGATCATGATGATGACAATGTAGAGAATGGTGCTTTAGACAACAGTTTTGACTCGGGCAAGGAGCCTGGAGATGAGTCTAACCTAGACTATGATCCATCTAGGGATTATTAGGTTGTTTTGTATTATATGTTAACATCTCAGATAGATTACTTTTTGAGCCCATGAGTATATAGTACAACTAGTTAAATAGATGAATTTGTGTAAGCTATGACATTGTATACAGTTAGACAGGCCTTTCCAATTGTGCTGACTAGTCCGGCTGCTTCTAAACACATAGCTGACTTAGTCTATTAGGGCTAAGCAGTGTTTTAGTTAGGGGATAGGTGTAAAGGTTGACCTCGGGTGGTCAGTTGTATGTGATATTCTTTGCGAAGCCACCATGTGTATGCACGTATGCGAGTAATTATGGCAATGATTTAATGAAGTTTTGTGTTATGTTTTAATAATACTTGGGCCATGCTAGTCGTATTTGTTGTATATGTGTATCTTATATGTTGATTATAGTTGCTTGACTGAATTACTCAGCTGAATGGATAGTCAGAATCTCAAAATATGTGTAAAACAATGCAGAAACTCTTATAGAAGAACATTCAGATCATGGTCAGGGGTCAAGTGACCAAGTTTTGTGTAATGTGCCAATAACCTTTAGTGGAATGCTCCCAATTTCTCCTGAGTTGGCTAGCAATATGGAAACTTTAACTATTAACAGGCCTTGATGTCTTCTTAGCTTATGAAATGAATAGCCCAGCACCTTCTAAAATCCCAAATAAAGTCAATAAATTAGCAGATAAGGTGGGCAATGCATCCCTAAAGTATATGATGCAAAGTATGACCCAGTGAAGCTAAAAGTATGGATTAGAGGGATAGAAAAGATTTTCACAACAATGGAGGCTCCAGAGGATATAACTAAGGAAGTAGACTTTTCGTGGAACACTATTAAGGATAGGCTCTTAGGGCCTTACTTCGCTTGGAGTAGATTTCTGGAAGAACTGAAAATGAGTGGTAGTATTATTGTGATGTAGTATGCTAGCAAATTTACAGAACTATCCACGTTTGTTTCGGAGTTTGTGTCACTTAAAAGACTGAATATGAGGAGATTTGAAAAGGGATTAGCTTTCTATATTCACAACCAGCCAGCTGGTCAACCATTTTACCTATAAACAGTTATATAAGCGGGCAGCTAAAGTGGAATGAGTGAAGACTGAGTTGAGGGCCTTGAACCCGATTAATCAGAAGAGGAAGTGGATAGAACAGGGAGCTCCGAGTGAGAGTGTAAATAAAAAAAAAATCTACTCCTGCTCCTCCCAAGAGTCGTACTGTAGGCTTAGCAGAGCCCTGTGGGAAATGTGGAAGAACTAACCACACCACTCTTGAGTGTCGAGTGGGAACCAACAAATGCCTATGGTGCAGTAGTTCAGAGCACCTCATTGCTGCTTATCCCCAAAGACTAAAAGCTATAGACAAGGGCTCCCACCTTCAAGGCCCGCAGCTGTAGGAAGGGCTTATGTGTTGAGCAAGAAAGAAGATACTATCTCTGGTACAGTAGTTACTGGAACTCTCTTTTTAATTTCAAAGTCATTTTGTGTATTGGTTCATTTAGTTACCACTTATTCATTTACATCCACTCCATACGCCCTGTAACTGAACCTTGAAAATGAGGAGACAAAACTAATTATAGAATCAAGTTACCCAATAACTCTAAAGTTTAGTATTCTATCTCTTATAAACTTGTTCCAATCACTATTGGTGGGATAGTATTCCCTAGAGTTTCAATTCAATTTAACTTATCAGACCTTGATATCATTCTAGAAATGAGCTGATTGTGTAGTTATAGGGTCAAAATAGATTGTGAGGACCTTAAGCCTATTTTAAGGGATGAACGAGGGTAAGAAATATATTTTATGGGCAAAGGGAGGAAATACATTGTCCTTAAAATTTTGTTATGAAAGCAAGTAAGCTCTTATGTCAAGGATATATTGGGTATTGGTGTTATGCTTTTAACACTTAACCACAGGGATAAAAAGCAAAAGATATCCATGTAATTTGTGAATTTAGAGATGTTTTCCTAAAAGTGTTACTAGGACTACCCCACAAAAGAGAAAATGATTTTGGTGTTGAATTAATCCCTAATGCCCAACGTATCTCTAAAGCCCCATACCATATGGCCCCAACAGAAGATTCAGTTAGATGAGCTATTATAGAAGAGATTTATTAGGCCAAGTGTGTCACCATGGAGTGCCCTAGTTCTATTTGTGAAGAAAGATGGAGCCTTGAGGATGTGCATCGGTTACAAGGAGTTGAATAAGATTACCATTAAAAACAAATACCCATCACTCTGAATAGATGATTTATTTTATGAACTATAAGGAGAAGGGGTCTTTTCCAAGATTTATTTGAGATCAAGATACCATTAGCTTAGGATTATACCTAATGACATTTCCAAAATCGCACTTAGGAATAAGTTTGGTTACTATGAATTCACCGTGGTGCCTTTTGACCTAACAAATGCCTCTATGGCCATTATGGATTGTATGAATAGAGCTTTCAGACCCTATTTTGGGTAAGTTCAAGGTTGTATTCATAGATAATATGTAACACCCCCAGCCCCTAGGGTCGGGAGTGCTATATTTTCTTAACTTCTGACTTAAATTCTAAGACAAAATGGACAGAGTTTCCCCCAAAAACTGACCATTTTCAGGCTAAAAGCCTTACAATAAGTCCTTGTAAATCAACGAAAGCATACAAAAACATTTAAGAGAAGCTCAACGGCCACATGCCAGAGTTCATAACTCAACGAGCCACCCGCTCGGAGTACACCAAACAGAATAGTTCATTAATACAGAAGAAATGAAAGATACAACTCAACGGTTCACACAATCGGAGTACTGAGGTTTGCCGCCCAAAACACAGCCAATTTCGAGTAGAGACATCTAACCAATCAGATGGCTGGCTCACACGGCCATACAGAGCGACTCATAAACAATATGCATTATATGAGTTAGAAAACATAGTTTACAACAATTACAAACTAGGAATACGTTATATTACATCGTCGACTCGTGAAACTACTACTATATGGCACACATAACTCTTTTTCAACCAGGGGTAAACTTTAACTCTGCATAAGTGGCTTAACTTTCACTTGACAGAAAGAAAACCTGAGAAAAGGGGAAAGAGTAGTGGGGTAAGCAACCACACGCTTAGTGAGTGTCCCCCAACCCCCTTAAAACCAAAACCGTTGCAGGCAGTAATATCTTTACTAGTCACATATCACGTATCCATACTTTACTATCATATTAGGCATTCATAAAATTCTTATGGTAACATTGCCAACCACAAACTTCACTTTAAGCACTCAAATGCATTTCTAGGTCTCTAAATGACCAAACTTCTTTACTAACAGGCAGTCAAACACTTAAATAAGTGACGAGGCTAAGCACAGAGACTTTCTTTTTCATAAACATAACTTCTTAGCATTCTATTCGAACCATGCATGAAACCCTATTCACATGATGTGCACATAAGATTATTTCTTTTTATAATGTTACTTTCTTGGCATTTCATTCATATGATATGCATAAGACATACACATTTCAAGTCTCAATCAAATCTCATTCACAGGGTATGCATGAAATATACTCATAAGACTTTCTTTTCATATTCATATCTTACTTAGCATCTCATTCATAAGTTATACTTAGAATATGCACATGTCATGCACAAGAAGCTTTCATTCTTTTTATTGAAAACACTTCATTTAGCCTGTTGGGGCTCATACAGATTCTTCTCTTAGCCTCTTGAGGCACGTATTCTTTTAGAAGAATCTCTTTCATCTTGGTCTTATAATGACCCTTAAAAATTTTCTTTCTGAAATACTTAAAAAGGCAAAACGCCGACTGTTTTTCTTATTTAATAAGAAGCTATTTTGGATATAAGATCATCATAAAGTGCTGGTTGGGAGAGATCTACACTCAATCCCAGTGAGATTAACTCACACTAAGCTCTTACTCCCGGGATAGCAACTAACTGTGGACCTTAACCCTTATCAGGGTCTCTAGGGATTACTCCGTAGGCTAGGGATTCCCCCGTTTAAGCAGGTTCACTCCCATCTATTGTCCCTAAGCACTTATCTTAGCAATTTAAACTAGTCATCACGACTAATAAGTTTGCTGCCTCTTACAGTGAAATCCTTTATCATGCAACTCACGCCTTCGTAAAACTCTTTAGGGATTCCTCAGTTCAAGTAGGTTCACTCTCAAAACTGTATTCATTTAGTTGAAATATGCCATCATGCACTAATATTTATGGCTACTATTATTTCAAAACATGAAATCCTTCTTTGAAAATCTCACCCTTATGCACATAATGTAACTTGAGGACATAGAAGGGAAGGGGGTCCACATGTATCACATTTAAGCACTTCACAATCAATTCAGCACAATGAGCCACACATGGCCTCGCAATCCACACGATTGCGGTTAATTCATAACCCAAACTCCCTCCTCACAAGCACCGTACCACAAAGAACCTCGAACCACTCATAGTTCTACCTCAAACCATCCAACTACCATCTCAGTTTTCAATTTAGTAATCATAACACATTATTATGCTAGCTTATAAAAGGGATAGGGTTTATGCACTCACCTGGGCAAGCAGCACCATCGTTACCGCAAACATACATACATATATATATATAACCACGTCCACATTTATAACTGTAATGCCTTAACGAACTAACTTAACTAATTAAACGTGAATCTTATCGTATTTAAGGTGTTCATATGCCATTTCAAACTTCTATTAAGACATTAAGTAGCTAAATTAAACAAGCATTAAATCGAGGCATTCGTATGTCATTTCAAATTACTATTTAGGCATAAAACAACAGTTTCGATTCAAGGGCTTCATTTATTATAACGAAGTTACTATTCAGGCATCAAGCCGTTCGTTTATCATATCGAAATTACTATTTAAGCATGCATTAACCAATTAGGCAAACATCAATCAAGGGTTCCGTTCATCATAATAAACTTACCATTTAAGCCTAATTACGGCATTTAAGCATAATGCGATTCAGGGCGTTCATTTATTTCAAAGTTATTAAATGATCATGATTTAACTAAGCATATATATAACGATTCTAAGCATGTAAAGTTTACTTCAAAGTTATTAAACGATCATGAGTCAACTAATCGTACATATAATGATTCTAAGCACTTATAGTTTACTTCGAAGTTATTGAACGATTATAAATTAAGTAAATGTACATACATCGATTCTAAACATTTATAATTCATTTCGAAGTCAATAAACGATTATGAATTAACTAAACATATATGCATCAATTCTAAACCTTCATAATTCATTTCGAACTAATTTTTCAGGCATGTATAAACTTACCATATTCGAATCAATTCTAAACATATATAATCCATTTCGAACTAACTTTTCAAGGATGTATAAACTTAACATATTCGCATCGATTCTAAACATATATAATCCATTTCAAACTAACTTTTCAAACATGTACAAACTTAACATATTCGAATCGATTCTAAACATTTATAATCCATTTCCAACTAACTTTTCAAGCGTGTATAAACTTAACATATTCGAATCGATTCTAAACATGCGTGGCTTCTCATCACATAATCCATGAAATTAACTAAAATTAAGCTGACATAAATCATCGTTTAGGCTAAAACGTCTCAAAATTAATACTAATTTAGGAGGCGAGGAACACCCACCTCGATTCCATGTTAGAAGGCCCGTTCTAAGGCTTTAGTTCGGCTTTGAGGGTCGGAAAACCTCATTCCTTGATCCAATTAGTCCCAAATGCACATCTAACTGATGAACCCGAAACCCTAGCCCATTGCCGTGCTTGAACCGAACCCTAACTCCCTAATTTGGTGACGTTTGTTGCTAATTTGGATCGAATTCGGCCACTCGACTTATGAGGGATTTCTATTTTGGGTGTTTGGCCGGATTCTGGCATGTGGGTGGCATCTCGAGCCCCAAAACGCGGCTGCCCAGTTTTGCATCATGGTGAGGAGTGGCCAAAAATGGGCTGGTGGTGGTTGGCTGCACACAGGGAACACCGTGGTCCCTCCCTGGCTTGCCGGCGACGGCCGGCCACTCGTCGGCATGGCGGTGCTCCGTCGCTCTCCCCCTCTCTCTCATTGCTGTGGGTCATCGGGGGCTGGGTTGAGATCCCCCCTCCTGTGTCGTGTCTTTTTCTTTGATCGAGTAAGGGGCTTCGGTGCCTTATTTGCTCCCTCCTTTTTTTTGGTTGCTTGCCCATTCGGCTAACATCGCCTGTCTAATTTCTAATCTCGGGCCTCACATCCTATCCCGAATCGATAATACGACCCTTTGTCAATTATTCGATCCCAAATACGTCTAGATTTGATTTAATAAACTACAAACTAATTCTAAGGTTGAAATCTTAATCGTATTCGGGAAATGACTAAATAAATCGAATAACGACTAAATTAAACTATTGATATAATTTAAAAGCACAAATAGCACGAATTAACTTTAGAATCAATAATAGCAATAACAATTCTTTTTAATAAAATTATCATTCACATAAGCATATTGATAATTATTTAACTTATATAGTTAATAAAAATACGAATTTATAACGTAAAAAGGTAATACAGTTAGCTTAACGGGAAATAAAGAATGCGGGTCTTACATTCTCCCCCCTTAAAAGAATTTCGTCCTCGAAATTCCAAATCTAAGTTCGGTCTTTCCTAGAATGTACGCACACAACTAAGATCTACGTGGTAGGCTTTCAATAGGATTCATTTTGCAGACACTACTTCCTTTAAATACAAAGAAAATGGCTTATAGTATCCAGTCTCCCCCTCGCCAGTCCTCTTCAAGCATCTACTCACTCTATTTAGGCACCGAGGGCAAATCGCATTGAAGAGGGGCAAATGAGTTGGCATGGACAACCATATTGAGTTTGTCTTGAAAACGAAACATAGATTTTCGATAATCTAGACTCAGTTCACATGGCTCGCACCAACTCTATGCATATGCACTTGTAAGTGGACATCTAAAGGCATGACAGTCGGGGCGATGACATTTCAAGGTTGTATACTGGTAGTCTCATTCTATAACCTGAATTCAGTCACTTTTGGGACCACAATGATTAACATGGAGATTCCTATAACACATTTAGAATAACCAAAATGTCACATAGCACCACATAGTATCATTTAAGCATAATAGCGTCACATAGCATCATTTAAGTATAATAGCATGACATAGTATTGCATAGTATCAGCAATTCAGCATTCTCAAGTTTAGGAATTGGAGATAACATGAAACTGGTTGATATACATATAGCAAGCAATTCCCAAAATGAAAGCACGTATGATTGACATTCCTATGTTCTTACATCATTTCCAGCTAACTTATGGGCCTTACATTCATGGTAACCTAGACAGGACATGTCAAGGTCATATGAAGGGGTTAACTTCATCAGGTTCGTTCTAAAACATGAAGATATTAGGTCAATCTAAGGTTAAATCATTTATGAGAAGTTATCATGTCATAATAGGATAGCGGAACATCAAATTACATCACAGGGACAATGAAGGAACTCAGAGTAACACTTGAATTCACATTGACATCACGTAGGGGTTAATAATGGAGCACTGAAGATCAAAAATCACGAATCAACATAAACTAGAGTATCATGTCGATAAGAATAACTTTGAGATGGAAATGCTAAGGCATAATGTAAGTCGACGGTTTTGATGACGGGGAGACTTTCCCTAAGGTCTCTACTTGGAACTGATTGTCTCTTAAGTCATAGATTTATACAAATGAAGGGTTATGCTCATCCAATACATTAATGTTTGATTCATTGTAAGAATATGCGAGTGCAGGCTTCTAAGGTCATCTCATCATGCTTTAGATATGTGTGTATGCAGTTATTCAGCTATAATATGGATTCATAGAATTCACGGAATACATATCACATGTCAGAGGTCATGTCATGCCCTTATTTACAAAACTTAAATCATTGGCTAATCAAGCCACATGCCAACCCAACTTAAGTCAAGCAAATACCAAGATATGTATTTACTAAGCCAATAATTCACAGAATACTTGAAAACTGCGCATGATGACATGACCCCAAGTATTCTACCATGCTACTTTCTTACACATGAGATATATATCTCTATAGACGTGATTCATGTAAATATACCTCTATTGTCATATAGTCATGCATTACATACATTAAGTTCAACCAGTCCAATTATAACACGAGAAAACAGTATTGATGGGCTGTACATAATCTTTCAAGAGTCACGTCGCGTAACTAACTGCACAAAGTCAAATTTTTCTAACTAATACAGTTACATGTTTAATGAAATTCAAGCAAGCAGTTGTCGAAACTCATTTTGTTGGTATTTGATCACAAACACATCAATAGCCTTATAGGTACGTGTTAAGGTCTTATGAGGTACACCTGTCTCAAAGGTGATCATAGGAGTCCTACTACTTATGTCACTCACCTTGGTAGGGATTGTTTACTATGTATAATTCCAAAGTCTACCATGTTCTTTCTCCCTAATACTTTCTAGGCATATCTGGGTTCATTCGAGCCAAAACATTGTCACCCCATTCACGAATAACAATTCATATAATTAAAAAAAGAACAACTGATGCATGGTTTAGGCAATAATGGCAAAGAGGGGAAACAGTAGGCATACTATGCAATGTTTAATGAGGCCCTACCATTAGCATTTAGTTTTTCAAGCATGCATGCGAAAATATCTCCTAATTTCACTCAGGCAATTCAAAATTCAAAAATAGAAGATATCGTTTAGTAGGATTATCAATTATAGAAACCAATCACGACACGTATAGTACAATGGCATGTACTTAGAAACCTAAGCTCTAGCTTGTTCATCATAGCTAAAGAATGCAAAGTAAAACTTGACTCGGCAGCGAAAAGGCATTAACATTTCGAAACTTCGGATTTCAAAGGTGAAAAATAGCTGATCTGTTTTGAACTTCCTCTCTACCAACCTTTGAGTACGTCTGCTCACTCCATTATGGGGCTTGAGGAGCAAATCGTACTTTAGGGGCAAAGATGGGCTTAGAGTTAAGGCTTTCCAATCATTCAATTTCAAATCGTCAAGGCGTATAAGCAAACAAGCAAACAACCTTCGATTGAATTAACACTTAACTCATTCATGAGAATACAAGTTATTCGGCTTACACCCTTAACAATTCATTCATTCACTCGATTAGTGAGCTCATTCGAGCCACACCTAGCTGGCTAAATGTGCCAACATTCACATCAAATGCGCATTTATAGACCTAGTAGGTATATATCACATCATTATGAACGCGTTCCTATCGGACTATATGAATGCAAGACTTAGATCGCGACCTATAGTCGCAGGACCATGCTCTGATACCATCCATGTAACACCCCCAGCCCTTAGGGTCGGGAGTGCTACATTTTCTTAACTTCTTACTTGAATTCTGGGATAAAACTGATAGAATTTTCCCCAAAAACTAACTGTTTCCAGGCTAAAATCTTTACAATAAGTCCCTGTAAATCAACGGAAGCGTAAAAAAACATTTAAAAGAAGCTCAACGGCCACACGCTGGAGTTCATAACTTAACGAGCCACCCACTTGGAGTACACCAAACAGAATAGTTCATTAATACAGAAGAAATGAAAGATACAACTCAACGATTCACACAACCGGAGTATTGAGGTTTACATCCCAAAACACAGCCAATTTCGAGTAGAGACATCTAACCAATCAGATGGTTGGCTCACACGGCCATACAGAGCGACTCATAAACAATATGCATTATATGAGTTAGAAAACTTGGTTTACAACAATTATAAACTAGGAATACGTTATATTATATCGTCGACTCATGCAACTACTTCTATATGGCACACATAAATCTTTTTCAACCAGGGGTAAACTTCAACTCCGCATAAGTAGCTTGACTTTCACCTGTCATAAAGAAAACCTGGGAAAAGAGAAAAGAGTAGTGGGGTGAGCAACCACACGCTCAGTGAGTGTCTCCCAACCCCCTTAAAACCAAAACCGTTGTAGGTAGTAATATCTTTACTAGTCACATATCACGTATCCATACTTTACTATCATATTAGGCATTCATAAAATTCTTATGGTGACACCCCTAGCCATAAACTTCACTTTAAGTACTCAAACACATTTCTAAGTCTCTAAATGACCAAACTTCTTTACTAACAGGTAGTTAAACACTTAAATAAGTGACGAGGCTAAGTACAGGGACTTTCCTTTTTATAAACATAACTTCTTAGCATTCTATTCGAACTATGCATGAAACCCTATTCATATGATGTGCACATGAGATTATCCCTTTTTATAATGTTACTTTTCTTGGTATTTCATTCATATGATATGCATAAGACATACACATTTCACGTCTCAATCAAATCTCATTCGCAGGGTATGCATAAAATATACTCATAAGACTTTCTTTTCATATTCGTGTCTTACTTAGCATCTCATTCATAAGTTATACTTAGAACATGCACATGTCATACACAGGAAGCTTTCTTTCTTTTTACTGAAAACACTTCATTTAGCCTCTTGGCGCTCATAAAGACTCTTCCCTTAGCCTCTTGAGGCTCATATTCTTTTAAAAAAATCTCTTTCATCTTGGTCTCATAATGACCCTTAAAAAATTTCTTCTGAAATACTTAAAAAGGCAAAACGTCGACTGCTTTTCTTATTTAATAATAAACTACTCTGGGAATAAGATCATCATAAAGTGCTGGTTGGGAGAGATCTATACTCAAGCCCAGTAAGATTAACTCACACTAAGCTCTTACTCCCGGGATGGTAACTAACTTTGGACCTTAACCCTCGTTAGGGTCTCTAGGGATTACTCCCTAGGCTAGGGATTCCCCCGTTCAAGTAGGTTCACTCCCATCTATTATCCCTAAGCACTTATCTTAGTAATTTAAACTGGTCATAATGACTAATAAGTTTGCTGCCTCTCACAGCGAAATCCTTTATCATGCAACTCACGCCTTTGTAAAACTCTTTAGGGATTCCCCCGTTCAAGCAGGTTCACTCCCAAAACTATATTCATTTAGTTAAAACATGCCATCATGCACTAATATTTATGGCTACTATCATTGCAAAACATGAAATCCTTCTTTGAAAGGCTCACCCTTGCGCACATAATGTAACTTGAGGACATGGAAAGGAAGGGGGTCCACATGTATCACATTCAAGCACTTCAAAATCAATTCAGCACAATGAGCCACACATAGCCTCACAATCTACACGATTGCGGTTAATTCACAACCCAGACTCCCTCCTCGCAAGCACCGCACCACAAGGAACCTCGAACCACTCATAGTTCTACCTCAAACCATCCAACTACTATCTCGATTTTTAATTCATTAATCATAACACATTATCATGGTAGCCTACAAAAGGGATAGGATTTGTGCACTTACTTGAGCAAGCATCACCATCTAACGGTGTATTACCGCAAACATGCACACACATATATATACACACACACACACACACACACACACACACACACACACATATATATATATATATATATATATATATATATATAACCACGTCCACATTTATAACTGTAATGCCTTAACGAACCAACTTAACTAGTTAAACATGAATTTTATCGCATTCGAGGTGTTCATATACCATTACAAACTTCTATTCAGACATTAAGGTGTTCGTTTATCATATCAAAATTACTATTTAAGCATGCATTAACCAATTAGGCAAACATCAATCAAGGGTTCTGTTCATCATAACAAACTTACTATTGTAGCCTAATTACGGCATTTAAGCATAATGCGATTCAGGGCGTTCATTTATTTCGAAGTTATTGAACGATCACGATTTAATAAAGCATATATACAACGATTCTAAGCATGTAAAGTTTACTTTGAAGTTATTAAACGATCATGAGTCAACTAATCGTACATATAACGATTCTGAGCACTTATAGATTACTTCGAAGTTATTGAACCATTATAAATTAACTAAACGTCCATACGTCGATTCTAAACATTTATAATTCATTTCGAAGTCAATAAATGATTATGAATTAACTAAACATATATACATCAATTCTAAACCTTCATAATTCATTTTGAACTAACTTTTCAGGCATATATAAACTTACCATATTCAAATCGATTCTAAACATATACAATCCATTTCGAACTAACTTTTCAAGCATGTACAAACTTAACATATTTGCTTCGATTCTAAACATATATAATCCATTTCGAACTAATTTTTCAAGCATGTATAAACTTAACATATTCGAATCGATTCTAAAGATGCATAGCTTCTCATCACATAATCCATGAAATTAACTAAACCTAAGCTAACATAAATCATCGTTTAGGTTAAAACGTTTCGAAATTAATACTAATTTAGGAGGTGAGGAACACCCACCTCGATTCTATGTTAGAAGACCCGTTCTAAGGGCTTTGGTTCGACTTTAGGGTTAGAAAACCTCAATCCTTGATCCAATTAGTCCCGAATGCACGTCCAACTGATGAACCCGAAGCCCTAGCCTGTTGCCTTACTTGAACCGAACCCTAACTCCCAAATTTGGTGACATTTGTGGCTGATTTGGGTCGAATTCGGTCACTCGACTTATGGAGAACATCCATTTTGGGTGTTTGGCCGGATTCCGTCATGTGGGTGGTGTCTCGAGCCCCAAAACACGGCCACCCAGTTTTGCTTCGCGGTGAGGAGGGGCGAAAAATGGGTTGGTGGTGGTTGGCTGCACACAGGGACCGCCGTGGTCCCTCCCTGGCTTGCAGGCGACGGCCAGCCACTCGCCGGCGTCGCAGTGCTCCGTCAGTTTCCCCCTCTCTCTTACTGGTGGGGGTCGCCGGGGGCTGGGTTGAGATCCCCCCCTCCTGTGTCGTGTCTTTTTCTTTGATCGAGTAAGGGGCTTCGGCGCCTTATTTGCTCCCCCTTTTTTTTTTTGTCGCTTGCCCATTCAGCTAACATCGCCTGTCTAATTTCTAATATCAGGCCTCATATCCTATCCGAATCGATAATACAATCCTTCGTCGATTATTAGATCCTAAATACGTCTAGATTCGATTTATAAACCACAAACTAATTCTAAGGTTGAAATCCTAATTGTATTCGAGAAACGAATAAATAAATCGAATAACGACTAAATTAAACTATTGATATAATTTAAAAGCACTAATAGCACGAATTAACTTGAAAATCAATAATACCAGTTATAATTCTTTTTAATAAAATTATCATTCACATAAGCATATTGATAATAATTTAACTTATATAGTGAATAAAAATACGAATTTATAACGTAAAAAGGTAATACATTTAGCTTAACGGGAAACAAGGAATGCAGGTCTCACACAATATCTTGATTTACTCCAAAGACAGAAATGAACCCATTTGAGAACGGTGTTGCAGACCTTGAGTGAACATCAATTACATAGCAAATGTAAGAAATATGAGTTCTGGTTAGAAGAAGTGGTATTTTTGGAACTTGTGGTTTCAAAGAAAGGGATTAAGGTTGATTTGAAGAAGGTGAAAGCAGTTACAGAGTGTCCAAGGCTCACCAATGTTATTGAGTTTACAAAAGTTTCTAGTTTAGCAAAGTATTATCGAGTTTCGGGAAGGATTTATCAAAGATCGGATTTGTTGAAGAAAGCTACAAACATAGCAAGAAGATAAAGTGGTAGCTTATACCTAGGACTAGCAGTTATGGTTTTTGCACTAAAATTTGAAAACATTACTTGTATGGAGTGCCTTGTGAAATCTATACTGATCATCGAAGCCTGAAGTACATTTTCACTCATAAGAAGATCAATCTAAGACAAAGGCATTCACTTGAATTTCTTAAAGATTATGACTTGCAGATCTAATATCACCTAGGAAACGTAAATGTTGTAGAAGGTGCCCTAACTAGGAAGGCACAACATACCCTTAACAATGTAGTCATACTCAGTTGAACCTCTTGAGAGAGCTTGAGAACTTGGATGTTCTATTGTGTCACATGGGCAAGCATCTAAAAATATCAATGGATCTAACTCTTTTGAGTTGGAACCTATAGTAGTTAGTAACCTAGGATAAACATTTGTATTTGAAGAAAGCATGAAACTCCCAGCGATCGATGTTGTGACAATACTAGCAGAGAATTTTACATGAAATATCAGGGTAAAATGACGCAGACATTGGGGTCAAAATCATCTTTTAGGTCATGAAGATCTTTTTTAACATTTAATGAGGTGACATACATCAAAAGACTCTTGAAAACAGACTATTAGGACCGATAGAAAAGCTATGCTGATAAAAGAAGAAAATCCATTGAGTTTTAAGTAGATGATAAGGTTTTTTTTTCCAAAAGGTTTGCAACCTAAGGGTATAAGGAGGTTGAAGTCCAAGCTAAATTAAGGCCAAGATTTATTAGACTATGTAAGTTTATTAAAAGATCGAATCTAATAGCTTGTCAACTAGATCTGCTTATATAACTCAAACACGTGTGTAACGTGATCCTCACCTCACACCGTAGGCAGTACGTTTTAGATCCTGACTACACTCTCTTAACTGAACCCATTACGGTTAATAAGGGTCTAGTGTTTGAAGAGCACCCAGTCCAGATAGTAGGTCGTAGGATTAAGCAGCTATGCATCAAGCAAATACCATTAATCAAAGAATATTAGGCAAATCATACCTGCTAGAAGCCACATGGTCATACTAAGAATGACATGCAAGCTAAGTATCCACATCTATTTGAGATAAACTTGAATGTTTTATCAAAGCTCATATGTTTCGAGGACAAAACTCATTAAGGGGGAAAGGTTGTAATAGCTGACCCTAAATCATGTTTGCTTATTTAATTAAGTGATGTTGTTATTTTTTATCGCATTTAATCATTCTAGTTGGAAAAATTCCTTTTAGGCCCCACTTGCAATTTAGGTTTCACTATCGTAAAATTTCGGGTGAATTGATAGCCAACCTTGATAAATATGTTTTAAAGGATTAAATTATTTTTCACAACATCAAACAAATTTAATTCTAAGCTGCGCAAAAAAATTTGAGGGTAATGGAGCACTATTTTTCCCGTGCCCAACTCAGTTAAGCCCAATCTGTGGCCCAAAAGTTGGCGTGGTTGATTTTGATTAATCACCCTTATTTGTGCTTAATATCAATTAGCAAAAGCTACTTTATGTCCATATAAAAGCAATCAAGTAACTAGATAGAGCAAACAAATATCAAATAAAGGCGAAATCCCATTTTACTTCTTCCTTTTCTCTCTCTTCTCCTCCTCCACCCCCATGGCAGCTTGAGCCTTGTTGCTGCCACCACTATTCACAAATGAAAATAGCTACCAACCGCCATAAGAGAACCACCAGATGACCACTAGACGCCACCTAAACAGCCAGCCACCTCCCCGCACTCTTAAAACATCAATTCCACCCTCTTTTTCAAGCTTAAGGTGAGTAAATCTTAACTCTCTTCTTGTTAATTTTTACTTTTGACTCTTATTTTTCTTATTTTTGATTATTAATCATGTTGTTTGGATAGAAACAAGAGTTAATTTGATGTTTTAATTGATTAGTTAATCTTAAAAGCAAGTAAAGATTGAGGTTGTTCATGGTCAAGCAAGCTTAAGTTAAAATGGTGTTTATGGATTCTTTTGTATCGGATTTGGTAATCATTAGCCTTATAAATGATTGTGGTCGTGTTGCTGTGGTTTTGGATGAGATCAGGGTGAATCTAAGTTGGTTACAAGCTAGGGTTTTCCTGATTATGCATGGTTTAGTTTACTCTTGGTATCAAGCATGTTATTTTTGTGTACTTGGATGAGAAATGAATCTTGGATGTGTTATTAGCTTGGAAAATGACTTGGTATGACTCTTGTGAGAAAGGGGTAGATGTGAAAATTTTGTCGATTTTATGTAAGAGGTCATTTTGCTCATTTATGCAAATAAGTGAGATTATGGATATGTTTTGAGTGATTTTGTGGAGAGAAGAATTAAGAATTTGATGAACATGATTATGGAGTAAAAATTGGGTATCATGGTTATGTAAGGTGATGTTGAGGAACCATTCATGGTTTAGTAATTTTAACAAGTGATTTTAGAGGGCATTATGTGAAAAAAAGGGGGGTTGAAAATGTGGGCAACCAGCTGTGTTGAGACCTAGAATAGGGTTCTATTTATGAATAAACTGGTATTACGTGGGATATTAAAAATTGTGATTTTGGTGTGTAGATAGATCAATGAATTATCCTTTAGATTCCTTTGAATCACTTTAGTCCGAGTTCTGTGGAAAATGTTATGGCCGTTTTGCTAAGACTGTGTAGGTTAGGCTGAAACTATGCACAGTTGTGTTTAAGATCAATTTTAGGAATGGTATTATGGGAATTGTATTTTGTACTATGAATGAATGTTTTGAGTGACTTCCTAATCTTTCTATGTTGGGGTTTTAGGTCTCTATTTCAGGTTAAGGGTGAAAGTTATGAATTTTCTCAGGGGAACCTTGAATCAATAGGAACTTTGATTGTACTTAGAGGCTTATTTGGTTTAGGAAACTAAGTTGTATGGCATGTGCAATGAAATTAGAGAAGTGGGGAGATTGATAACTCAAGTCAGTGTTTGTTGGTCCAAACCAGTGTGTTTAAACTTATTCTGAACCTACCACAACTCTAACTTCCCTCAAACCTTTGTTATCTATCTTACAAATATCAAAATCCACATTCTACTTATGATTATTGAAGTCCTTTCATTATAGCCTCAATTATTTTATTTGGTCTATTTTGCTCTAATTTATTTTACTTCAAGTTCAATGACGCTAACTTATTTATTTTTTAAAATCGTTTTAGTATAACTTATCTTATATCGAATTGTTTAAATTGTGGATGCCATTTTTATTAATCAATTTTCATGAAGTTACAAATTATGGGAGTGAAAGTTGTTTACTAATTACATTTACATATGACCACATTTCGTAAGCAGAAACGGGGCCTAGTCTATCATTTCCTATTGTGTATAAGTATTATCAAATGAGATTGTATTTTAAAGACTTCAGGTATATTAATTCCTCGTATCTTTATATATCAACACGTATTTATCAAATTTTAATGTTTTGGTAAGTACATCAATGAATCTATTTAATTCGTGATTTGTCACATAATTAGTGACCCCATCAGTTACCAGTTACAGGGCATTGCCCTTCAATTACCCGCATGGCTTTAGGCCAGGTCTCCCAATCGACTTGACAGGTGTACACCTATTCATAGATTGTAACAACATTATGCGGGTTCACTATCAGATAATAATTAGTAATTGCAGTTTATATTCATCTCATTCACTGTTTTAACTTAAAATGAATTGTAAATTGGGTGCCCGATTAATTTATGTAAAGATCATTTAGCAATATAGGAATGCACGTACTAAGCTTTGGCTCGCAGTTTGAAATATTTTTCATATTTTGTTTTAGGCAAATGCTTAGTGAATCGCCCTCATGCTAGCTAACCAGTTGAAGAAAATAAGTTGAGCAAAGGAATCTGGATGGATCAATGGTGACATAGTACATACATACTTTGAAGTTGTATTTTGAAATCTTCAGTGGATGGAGGTGTAGATTATATGGTGAATTGTTTTACTTTAGTGTACAAACCTTATGTTGGTTAACAGCTGACTGTATATGGTTTGATTATGTATGAATGTTTATAATTGAAGCCATGCCTAACTATGTTATGTCTAGTACACATGCTTCAAGCCTTGTCCTTTTGGACGACGGTAACGCCTCGATCATTGGGTTTATCAGTTGTAATTGAGGGAATCAGAATAGTGATTGCAAACAGTGAAACATACTCAATTAGGGGGCATTACACCCTCAGTGCCCTCCCTTTGTCCTCATGCTCACCACGCACCATCTTGGGTGCCATCATCACCATCCATAATAGTGCTAATCGCATTTATGAGAAAGGGGTTTGAATGAGCGTAAAAGCAAGGGGTAGTGGTGATTTTGTCTAGGTAGGGGGTTTTTAGGGTTCAATTTCCAGCATGGTTCAATGTAGATTTTAGGTTTTAGTTTAGCTTTCATTTTGGAAATTCCCCTCTATTTCTTGATTTTTCATCTTCAGACATGCTTTTTGTCTCTATAACTTGATTGAGGGAGATGGCCATTAACAGCTACTAACGGTTTAGTGGGATAGGGTAACATTGAAAAGTTAGAGCTAAGTTGGAAATTGATGCTCTTGCTTTACTTTCTACTAAAGTCAAAGTCATGACTCAAAGATTAGACCATTTGAATGTTAATGCTTTGAATTCATATGTCTCTCCTGCTTAATATGAAATTTATGGTTATGTTGACCACTTGGATGTGAATTTCTAAGTTGGGAGTCCTTTTACCCAAGACACTAGTGATTAAATCAACAACTTTAATTCTAAACTGACCAATGACGCTTTTCCAATACTTATAGTCTGAGTTGGATGAATAACCCAAATTTCTCTTATAAATCTAACCCTCTCACTATGCCTCAAATGAATGGTAAACATCATTAGCTTGGAAAGAACTCCCTTTCCTCAATAGGTTTCCCAAATCTATTACATAGAATTGAAGATAGAAATGCTTATGACACAATGAAAGCAAGATTCCAGGTACAGGAGAACTAAAAACAAAGTGCTTTCCCCCTTTTTTCAGCCAACGAGTGAATTAAATAATTAGGCCCTTTTGTTGATATCCTTACTACTCACAATAAGATGTTGGGAACTCAAATTACCTAACAAACTACCTCTTTATCTACACCTCTTGATATACTTCCTAGTAAACCCCAGCCTAGCCTTAGGGAGTAATTTTATACCATGAATTTGAGGGTAAGTACATGGCTTAAGGGAACTAAGGGTGCCAACAGCAATGTGAATTACAATTTAAGAATAGTGTTATTATTAGGAAAGAGGGCCTACAACCTCTAATGATTTGACTCACAATGATGGCGTGAATGATGCTAATTAGGTCCCCAAGGACTCCAAACAAGATTGCCTAAAAGCCTTTACACTGCCTTTACCTTTACCTCAAAAAAGGCTATGGCTAAGCTTGATATACAATTTGAGAAGTTTTCAGAGATCCTAAGGAAACTCTACATTTATATTCCATTTACCAACGCCTTGTGTTAAATACCTTCTCATGCTAAGTTTTATAAAGAGATTTTATCAAATAAAAAAAGCTAAAAGCGCATAAAACTGTGGCATTGACTGAAAAGTGCTGTGTCATAATTCAAAATAAGCTTCTTACTAATCTTAAGGAACCTGTTAGCTTCTCCATGGCTTGCTTGATATGAAATGTTTGTATTGATCATGCCTTGCATGACTTAGGCTCAAGTGTCACCTTTAATGCTTCTTTTCATGTGTCAAAGCTAGATTTAGGAGAGATGTGACCTACCACCGTTTCCTTGTAATTAGCAAATCATTCTATGAAACACCTCATAGATGTTTAGAGGTGCCCCTGCTAAGGTAATAGATTTATATGTGTCAGTTGATTTTGTGATTCTTGACAGAGAGGAAGATACGTGCACTCCAATCATTCTTGGGAGACTTTTCTTGAGCCACAGCCAGGTGCCATATAGATGTGAAGAATGGTAAGTTGTCATTTGAAATGGAGGATGGATAGGTGGATTTCAACTTATTTAAGGCTCCTATGTTCGCTTCTATTTCTAAGGAGTGCAACATAATCATGTGATTAACAATTTACTAAGGGGAAAGGTGACTAACTAAAATTTCTAGGGATCCTTTTGAGCACTGACTATTAACTGATTTTAATATTAAGGATGATAATGCCAAGCTGGCAATAAATGCTCAGTTTTAGATGCCTCTACATAAGTTCGACCTACGTTTGCTAAAGTGGAAAAGTTGGATAGTGGTGAAGAACCCTCCCTTGATGGGAATCATGCCCTATAGGTGGAATTGAAATGTCTCCCTTCTTCTTTGAGGTATGAATTTATTGACCCAAATTCTGCATATCCTATGATTGTTAATGCAAGTATAAGTGCATTCTAAATTGATTTTTTACTTCAAGCTCTTAGATTGCATCGTGAGGGCATAGGGTATACTCTTGATGTTCCTAAAAGAATTCACCTTTCTGTGTGTGTGCATTGCATTGTAATTAGTGATAGCCATAAGCCTTAATTAGAGCAACAAAGAAGGCTGAATCCTAATATGAATAAAGTGGCTATGAAAGAAAATTTGAAATTTCTTAAGGTTGGTATCATCTATCCGATCTGTGATAGTAAGTGGCAAGCCCAACGCGTGTTGTGCTTAAGAAAGCAAGGATGATGGTTGTGAAGAATGAGAATAATGAATTGATTTCTACTAGGACAATCACGGGTTTGTGCATGTATATTGACTATAGGAAGTTGAATAAAGCCACCTGTAAGAACCGTTTCCCTCTTCTTTTCAATGGTCAAATGCTTGAAAGGTTAGCAAAGAACTCCTATTTTTCCATCTAGATTGGTATTTTGAGTTTTTTAAAATCCTGATATTTAAAAGTCACCATTTGTGGTTGGCATTGGGTAGTTCCCTACCCCATTATAAAGGTAGTCCCAAAATACGCGATGAAAAGGATACCCCATAATAATTTTTCCTTTTCTAAATGCAGCCCTATTTCTTCCAAATCCTTGGTAAGAAACACTAGTGACAATCAAACCATGAAAATTTTCTTTCATTCTTTAGTCTCAAAGCTTTTTGTTGTTTCATACATGTTAGACATGCCAATCCACCATTAGTACTCCACCCAGATAGTATTTGATATGTCGGCAAATCATTGTTGGCCACAAAAGTGCAGCCTTCAACTAAAATATTTGATTATAGAAACGTCAGAGATTTTAATTCCAACATCCAACAGTTCATTTAAATCATCAATAAGAGGTTATAAATATTCATCTATGTGTTATTAGGATTGTTATGGTCAAGGATTACACAAGTGAGGAACATAAATGATGTGCTCGTACACATTTGAAGGGAAAGGTTATAACGTGAAACTACTACCAGCCAAATGCAACAAGATCTTGAAGAGAAGCTGTAAGGATTGAATCCATCAGCACATAAGTCAAGCCTAACATTTCGAGGCTCTGTAGCAAATGTAGGGTATTTGTTATCAAAATGTTTCTATGCTGCCCCATCTAATGGATGACATAAAACATTGTCCTGACACTGCTGGTCATGATGCCATCTCATGTGCTCCATACTGCTTCTTTTTGCATAGAACCTTCAAAGTCATGGTTTCAATGATAGGTAATGCAATCCTTACATATGGTAATTAATTTTGATTCCTCTATTGCGGTCGTTGCCACTTTCATCTTGAATTCCCACAAAACATGCAAGCATTGAGGTTTAAATCCTTTTTAAATAAGGGAATGTAACCTTTACAACGACAATTGATGTGTATCACATCACTGCTTAGATCTTTAATAACCTTCTTTGCCACCATATAATTATTTGGCACGTGGTTATTATGTCAAGACATCTCTTTTATTAATTAGATAACTTCATTAAAATAGTTTTGTGGTATGCTATAATCAAACTTGATACTCAATAACCTAATAGTAGCAGGGAGCTCACTATGGGTAGAACAACCATCATATAAGGGTTGTTGAGCAGCTTGAATCATATTATGGAATTGTTCTCGACAAGT
Organism: Carnegiea gigantea; assembly: GCA_029747015.1. Classification (NCBI taxonomy): domain Eukaryota; kingdom Viridiplantae; phylum Streptophyta; class Magnoliopsida; order Caryophyllales; family Cactaceae; genus Carnegiea; species Carnegiea gigantea. The sequence continues at coordinate 64,867 of JAKOGI010001547.1, read as the reverse complement.
GCTGGACTCTTTATCCCATATATTTTGATTTGCCAGCAAGGCATCACTAACCATGTACTTCATACGATCCATGCAGGATTCGTTACAATAATTATTAGTGTGACCTGAACCACTAAATTTGCACATTTTATTTGTGGAATACCTAAAATCATATCATTAAGGTTATACATCTCCATGGCTTATCCAATACCAATATCTTTTCATAAAACCCTTATACATAAGGTGCATCTTTACCTCATCAAGTGTTAAGTACAGTCCATTTTTGCATTTAGCACTTGGACATCTACACTTTCCCATACTTTGAAGCTTTAGCTGCCTGCATTAAAATCCATCAAATTAATTTACTCCATTTAGAAATTCTCATGTACAACCATTATAATCAGTTAATAATCTATTATACATCCACTAACGATGTAGACGGTCATTCATATTTTGCTCAAAAAGCAATATTTATGTAAGTTATTGGATTAGCATTGATTTCAATTCATATAATTATAATTATATAAGTTAGTCAATTATACATTACATATATTTTAATAGCAAAAAGAAACACTAACTAATCCACGAAAATATATATAAGTGCATCAACTTAAATTATTGTATGTGCAATTAGAAACAAGGATTATAAAAGGTATATAATTGAATAAATAAACATACATGTTAACTTACACGAAGCTTTTTAAATATTCATGTTCCTCTGCTCACATTTTCTTAAATTATTCACCTAAATACTCATAATTTTATGTGCCAAAGATTCTATTTCTAGCTACTGCCAAGTACGAACAAAAAGATCAAATCACATTAGCATCTAAGCCACATTATAGCATGAAGTCGAACTTTACTTAGCCTGCTTTAAACATACCCAGCCGTCTTGCATTTAGGTTTTCTAATGTTTGAATTCCTCACATACTTAGCTTAAGGGTTGCTTGTTTGTTACCATGCCTAAAGTGATGTCCTGATAATTTTAGCAAGTAACTTGAGTGTTTAACCACCCCTTAATTACTACTAGAAGTTGCTTAAATGAACTATCGAATGTGAAGGCTAGCTAAAGTACGAATAAATATGTTTGCAACGTGGTTAAAGTGTGCGCTGACAAGTGCGTATAAGAATTACTTTGATATGATGAGTTCCTTATGTTTTGCGGTTATTGACAGTTGTATGACAGTCTGTTGTGATAGGAGTGCTTGAAATGAAGCTAACTAGGAGTGAGTTTCATTTTTAGTAGTGTCTGAAATGAGTTTTCATACCCATCATTTTTAAAGATGAAGGGTTACTTGGCTATTAACACATTTACAATCACGCTTTGTCAAAATGAGTGGCTATGTGCTTATCAAAGCTCAACTTGATGTTATTAAGGCATTTTAGCATTCTTAGGAATGTGAAATGCCATTGTCGAGATGCAACAGGAATTCGTTGCAAAACGTGTTTAAAATGAGTTGTGCTTGAAATGTTTTGGATAAGAGAATAGTGCTACTGAATTCTTAGGGAGCAGACCCAAAATTAGGAACCCTAGAGGACCCTGACAAGGATAAAACACAAGTTTTGGGAGCAAATCCAATAAGCGGGAACCCTAATTTCTATGGAGCAGACCCAAAAGTGGGAACCCTGGAGGACCCTGACGAGGGTAGAATGCATGTTTAGGGTGCAGATCCAGTAAGTGGGAACCCTAATTCCTAAAGAGCAGACCCAGAAGTGGGAACCCTAGAGGACCCTGACGAGGGTAGAACGCAAGTTTAGGAAGCAAACTAGGTATGCAGGAACCCTAATTCATAGGGAGTAGACCCAGAATTAGGAACCGTAGAAGATCATGATGAGGATAAACGCTCACTGATTATAAGAGAACCTTTGGATATAATGAGTCATCAGTTATGAAACTCATTTGAAGTCCGTACTAATGTGTGAATCCGATGCCCAGAAATTGATTCTTTACACATTATAAGCTGATAACTCCCTGTGTAATACCTGCGTATTTTTACTTTTCGTTAAGCTGCTTGTAACGTTCTCTTTACGCTATAAAAATTGCATTTTATTAACGATCGGAGTTAAATTATTTTCTATGTGCCCTTGTGAGCATTAATTTTATTAAAAAGAATATTGTCGCTATTAAAATTATTACTATTATTAGTTTGAAAATTTATTCAGTGATTTTTAATAAGCGTTATTAAAAGTTATTAACGAGTACTAATTCCAGTAGGAACCCAAATACGATTAGGTTGTCAACCCTAGAAGTAGTTGAATGTTTATTAAATCGAGCATAGATATTTTTGGGAATGAGTAATCGATAAAAGGTCATGTTATCGATTTTGGGTTTAGAATTCGGGTTACGAATTAGACTAGCATTGCCAAGTATCGAACATCTTGGAATAAAAATAGCAGGGAGGGGCATTTTTGTAATTTTGCTAACCCCTTTCATTCCTTCTTCTTCCTTCACGCGAACTCCCTTGACAGTCTCTCTCCTCTCCTCTCTGCTTCACGTTCTTCCTCCTCCTCTCCTCCACCATACATGCGTCCAAGGAGGTCGAATTCGAGTAAAATTCCACCACACCCAGTTGTAAAATCTACCCATTATACCTTCCCATAAGCTCGCAACAATTGGTGCGAAACTTTGGCTTAGACCAGAGCAAAACCACCACATTTTAGTGGGTTGGGGAGACAAATTAGTGCACAAACACATGCCCATGTGTGGCCATGCAATTCAGCTCTTAGTTGCTTCAATTTTCTATAAATTGGAGTAAAACTTTACAACTTCAAACACCCAATTCAACCTCAAGTTAGAAAGCAAAATTTGGACCTATTTTAGGGTTCGAATTTTGTGAGTTTGGGCGTGAATTGGGTGCTGCTCGTGCCACCAGAGGGCAAGGTCGGAAATTTAGAGTTGTTCGAGTACCCAAAGTCGAGCCATCAAGCCCTTCGAACGAACACCTAGCTTGGAAACGAGGTGGAGATTTCTTTGCTACTAAGTATTACTATTTTCAATGATTTTAATGAAATTAGCTAGCGCATGTTAATTTTCAGGACTGAAATCAGTTTGGCCAAACTTAGAGTCGAGATTGAGAAATTACGAATATGGTGCTAATTTTGGGTCATTTGTTTGTCGAATTGATGCTAACTTTTAATAACCGGGCAGTTTGGAGAAATGTTTAATGAATAGAATGTTGGCATAGTGCTGTGATATCATCAGTTATTAATTCGATTTTCATTTGAAGCTTTAGGATGTTAATTGAAGTAATTATAGAATAAACTGAATTATGTCTAAAGGTTATAGCTAAATTGGTTTGGGCTTGTTAATGGTCTATTCGTAGTAACTACAATGAAATATTATGCCTATGGATATTGGTTTGCGAACTAGAAAGTAAATATTGCTTTGGATTTTCTATTTGCAACAGTTAAGTATACGTTAAACTCTATGTTGATTATTAAGCATGAATATTATACTAATATATAACCGTTCTATATATTATTGTGCATGTCAATATTGAACAGAGCTTGGTAGTTGGATGGTTTGAGGTGGAGCTAATGAGGAATTTGAGATTCTTGTGGTTGTTGTTGTGTGAAGAGAGAGCCTGGGCTATGAATTGCCGCAATCATGTGGATTACGAGGCCATGTGTGGCTTATTGAGTAGATTCTGCCAAGTTGCGCTATGAAGTGTGTGAATGTGCTACGTGCGAACCCTTTTTCCCCCAATGTGCTACGCGACACTATGTGACCAATTCTTGAAATTTTAGACGTCTTTTAAAAGATGGGTCGTTTAGAAAGCTTGTTTTCATGATTACGAATGCTTTTGAATACTTATCAATTGCCCGATAGTTTATGAAGATGTTTGTAGCCTAAAAGAAATCCTAAATCATCGAACTATTCAGTGAGTGACTCGACTAAATAGTCGATAGGTTTAGGATGTTTAAAAGCGAACTAAAAGTGAGTTCGAAAACGTTTTAAGGCATTGGTTTTTATATAACTTCTCCTTGTATTTAAAAGGATTTAAACGTCTTCAAAAAGGACACCTCAAGGTACGAACTATGAAATTTAGCTGACTTGTGTGCTAACTGCTTATTTAAGTTTCGATTGAGATTCGAGTATGAGCTAGTAAAAATCATTACGATTTTAAGAAGTGTTTATGTTGAAAAATTATAAAGAAACCTTGTTTGAATCAAAGCGACCCAAGTACTCTAAGTTTTGAAGAGTAGTGGGCTGAGAATGATTTAAAAGTTTCAATTTGCTTAAGCACCCTTCTTTGAGTATAAAAAGGATTTCAAATGAACTAAAATTGGGCAACTGAATGAGTTTATTACTTTAAGTTTCAATAAGCTTTAATTATGAATCTACTTTGATTATTACTTTATGTTTCAATAAGCTTCAATTATGAATATAGTTTGATTATTACTTTACGTTTCAATAAGCTTTAATTACGAATCTAGTTTGAATTAAACGCTAACTAAATACCTTAAGTTCCAAATGAGTTTCCATTTATAAGGTAGCAAACTTATTACGTTTATAAGAAGCTTTTAAGTTAAAAACAAAGTCAATTTACGAGTTAGCAAACTTATTAAGTATAAGACGTTTTTAAGTTATAAATGAAGTCGATTTACGAGTTAGCAAACTTAGTACGTTTATAAGAAGTTTTTAAGTTAAAAACGAGGTCGATTTACGAGTTAGCAAACTTATTACATTTATAAGAACTTTTGAAGTTAAAAATGAAAGAACTATAAATTGTCAAAAGGTTATGGTCATTTTGTTAAAAAGTAAGATTTTAGCAACGTAAGCACCTGAAAAAGAGAAATGAAATATGTTTTAAAGGCTAAGAAAGTGCTAGGCGATTGGCCAGACCTTGAGGGTGGGAACTGGAAGCAAAGATGGCATGAGCTATTTCTCCCAAAGGTAATATTACGAGCTGGATGCAAGGATAGCGTGAGCTGTTCCCAGGAACTGGACTCAAGGTATGACTATCTTGGTGTGTGCTGTTCCCTAAATATGTTATGATGTGCGACGCATAAGAAAACCTTGAGGGGAACTGGACTCAAGATATGACTATCATGGTGTGAGCTGTTACCCCATAGAGGACAATATCAAAGTTAGAGTTGCTCTGCTCAGACGCATTTTGGCCAAAAAGTTAAGTATGTATACCCTAGGTATAATGTGAGTTATGAGTGAAGATCTCACTTAGGGGCAGTATAGATCTCCCTTAGCTAGCACAATAATGTTTTTATGTGATGAGTAAGTTCCTAATAAATAGGAAATTGACATTTTGCCATTTTAAGCATTTCAGAAAAGAAAGATTTCTAAGGGCCATTACGAGGCCATAATGAATAAGATTTGAAAAGCTTATATGGGTCATTAGAGGACCATTATAAAAGAAGTTCTATTAAAGAATATAAGCCTCAAGAGGCTAAGTAAAGTATTTTTAAGAAAAGAAAGAAAGCTTTCGAATGTACATATCCTGCGCATATTTTATGAACGTGTCTCTAAGTATAATTAAATGAATTTTCAAATAAAGTATGGCTACATCCTAGTAATGCATCGTACATTCAAGCTTTTCAATGTGCATATTCTATGGAAGAATGTTTCCTGCCAAGTCTTTCTTACCAATTTGGATGTTTCGAGAACTCTTAGAAAGAATTACAAGCTTTAAAGAAGTTGGCGTGAATTATAAACTATTCTTGGACTATGTCGAGAGTGACTGTGTTTTCAAAGGTATGTTTGAAAGTTTCATACTCACTCTTTGTGCTTACTTAATTATGTGGTTGAATGCTTGTTAGAAAGGAGTATTAGTCATTAAGGGTCTAGGGATGAATTAAAGGACTAGTGTGAAGTATAAGGGTGCTGATCGTTCCTTGGGGGCTATGATTGCCTAATATGATAGTATTGCATAAATATGTGATATGTGACTATTATTGGTATTATTACCCACAAATGGTTTTGGTTTGAAGGAGTAGGGGAATTCTCCCTGAGCACGTGGTTGCTCATCTCTTTACTTATTCTCCTTTCCAGGTTCAGTTTGAGCAAGTATAAGAGATATTTTGAAGTTATTTTGATGCCGACCAATCAGAAGACTTTTGATAGCTTTGCAAGTGTTCAATGCCTCCCACGTTGTAAATGTTTGAGTTTATTGTTGTATGTGAAAGCATGTAGTTGGCTCTGTACCTGTTTATATATTACTTTAATCTTATGTTAGTTGTTTGATTGTGATCAATCCCAGGCGAGTGGCCTAAATGGTTGAATTTGGGTTATTTTAGCACATGTTATATCTTATTACCAGCTTACAGGGACCCTTAGCTAGGCTAAGATCGTAAAATGTTGCTAAAACAGGGCAAACTCTCACAGTTTTATTTTAGAATGACTATCTAAATGCTAATCCAAACTCTCGATCTTCAAGAGTCTTAGGGATTTCCTTCTAAGGAGTCCTGGCGGTGTGACCCCTCCTCGGGTTGGGGACGTTACATTAGGGATTTCGTTCTATGGAGTCCTAGCGGTGTGACCCCTCCTCGGGTTGGGGGCGTGACATTATGTGGTATTAGAGCCATAGGTTTGCATTATGTATTTAGATATCATAATAGGCGTGTACTGTGTGAAATACATGACTTACGTGCTTATGTGGTTGTGTCTTGCTTTGTGTTACTCGTATTAACAAGGGTATGGCTTATGATATGTATATATTTATACTGGTTTTTCCCCCTCATGCTTATAATGGTAGTGTAGGATGGTTTTCCACATCATCGATTACATTTATCTACCTTTCTGGTTGGCTCTATGGATTGGAATGCGGTTATATTTTGGCACACAATAGAGGTGCACAGTCGAAGGGTGCCCAATGGAACTACCTAAAGTACTTGGGCAGCAAGTTTTAGAAGGAAGATGCCCTTGGACAGAAGATGGAAGGAAGTAACCTTCACCTTACGGCATTGGACCTTATGCGGGGAGAAATATGCCCCTTATTACTATCGGGGTTTAGTGGAACTCCTACTATGAGCAGAGCGCTATGTAGACCACTTGGGATTCACTTTGCGCCAAAGAAACGCTGCTGCCGTCCAGCTTGTCTAAACCGAGCTCATCCAACCTGCGGTGAGCCAATGCCTGGCTAAGAGAACTCAACTAGATCTTGGCCAAATGAGGTGTCTATTCGCTGAAAGACCTCAAGCAGAGCGCTATAAGTGTGTTGCCATAATATGGGTATGCTGGATGGATGCCTATGGAGCATACTACCCCCGAGGTTAGCAAGCTACCATGCTCAGGATGAAAGAAATAGTCGATGACACGTACAACATAGAGTATACTCCCACTCCGGTATTACAAGATCTCTTAGCCCCTAATCATGACCAATTTGAGAGTCCGGGTGAATCCATAGCTGATAACTTATCCGGAAATGACACTTCAAGTGAAGAATAAAGTAGGTTAGCGTGAACCAGGTTCACGAATGTTATGTTATATGGCAAGGAGTTGAATGTAAGCCTTTTAGTTTATTTTACTTTAATTCTGAAGCACTAGGATGGCGAGATCTTCTGTGACTCTTAAGTCACATTATCAATGTTTAATAAAATAAATGCAGGTGGTGCTTTCCAAGTGTTATGAATTCGCTAGTTTGTTCAACCATATACGTGCATTTCCTTGAGCAAAATGTGATATGCATGTATAAGTATGCGAAGGTTGAGCTAAGACTAAACTAGTAGCTATGCATAACATCTTTCTCCCACCTACAAGTAATTCCATTAACCAAAAAAGCTTACCCCCATTAGCCCTAGAGCGATTGTGTGTTAACTCCTAGTTGAAATTAGAACTAAGTAATCCTTTGTGTAATTATGTGACAGATGCCTCCTCTACGTGAACTAACACCAGAACCAACTGCGATGGAGATGATATGCCATTTTAATAAGCTTACACCTCCTAGGTTTGATGGTGGAACTGATCGTATGATATACGAGGATTTTGGCTTCGGAGAATGGAAAACTTAGTTGAAATCATGGAGTGCCTTGAGAGGTTCAAGGTGCATTTGGCCACCTATCAATTTGAAAAAGAAGCTGAGTTCTGGTAGGGGACAGTGAACCCTAGGGTAGGTGAACCTGTGTTGGCCTGGAACCAACTAAAAACTTTATTGGACGCTCAATCTTACGCCCAAGACATAAGAAGAGCTAAGGAACGGGAGTTCTTACGCTTGAAACAAGGAGCAATGAGCATAATAGAATATGCGGCAAAGCTCAATGAGCTGATCCGATTTGCACTAAATCAAGTGGCCACCGAAGAAATGAGGATGGACCACTTCGAACAGGGATTAAGAGGGGAAGTGAAGCAGGTAATAGCAGGGTATACTTATGACAATTTTCAAGAAATGTACCAGAAGGCTATGATGATAGCCCACATCATGAATGTAACGGAAATTGAGAGTAGAGAAAAGACCAAGTAAAGAGAAAATTTGGCCCTGGGGGATCCAATTCTTAGGGAAACAAAGACTTCAGGATTTTTAAACCTACTGCGAAATAGGATAAAGAAAAGCAAACTGCCCAATGGAAGCAAAGGAAAATGTGTGACCTGTGTGGACATCAACACCCTAGCCCATGAAGAAGCTTTACGGGCCCATGTTTTGGATGTGGTGATATGGGTCACAAAGTCGCCAATTGCCCAAAAGCTATATGGAAAAGTCAGGGTAATATTCAGAGATCCGGAATGGGAATCAACCCAGTGGCACAACAAAGTCGCCCAACTGTCGGTGCTCTCTCAGGGGACAATAGAAGCAACCAGAAGCCACTGACTGGTAGTCAGATGCTTAGCTAGAAGGAAAGGAGACTGGGGAACCTGCTAACACAATGTGAGGTATTCTTCTTGTTAACTAGATTTATGCCCCTATCCTGTCTGATTTTGGTGTTACTCACCCTTTTGTTATTCTTGATTTGGGCCTTGTTAGTAAGCCTCATGAGATGCATATACAACTTTATATGTCCTCTTCCTTAGGAACTGTCTATCATACCGATCATACCTTTAGAGATTCTGTTGTTACTGTGGGGACGGATTAGATAGCTAAGCGTAAAGTGACTTGGATTGTGAAAAGAATGCGGGAAAAGTACCCATATTATTTCCTCCAAGCTAGTAAATTTCGAGGACGAAATTCTTTTAAGAAAGGAATAGTGTAATACCCACTTATTTTTACTTTTCATTAAGCTACTTGTAACATTCTTTTTACGTTATAAAAATCGTATTTTATTAACGATATGAGTTAAATTATTTTCTATGTGCCCTTATGAGTGTTAATTTTATTGAAAAGAATATTGCCGCTATTAAAATTATTACTATTATTATTAGTTTGAAAATTTATTCAATGATTTTTAATAAGCGTTATTAACGGTTATTAAAGAGTACTAATTCAAGTAGGAACCCAAATACGATTAGGTTGTCAACCCTAGAAGTAGTTCGATGTTTATTAAATCAAACCCATATATTTTTTGGAATGAGTAATCGATGAAAGGTCAAGTTATCGATTTTAGGCTTAGAATTCGGGTTACGAATTAGACTAGCAGTGCCAAGTATCAAACAGCTTGGAACAAAAATAGCAAGGATAGGCATTTTTGTAATTTCGCTAACCCCTTTTCTTTCCTTCTTCTTCCTTCACGTGATTTCCCTTGACAGTCTCTCTCCTCTCCTCTCTGCTTCACCTTCTTCCTCTTCCTCTCCTCCACCATACACATGTCTAAGGAGCTCGAATTCAAGCAAAATTCCATCACACCTAGCTGTAAATATGCCCATTCCACCTGCCCCACAAGCTGGCAACAATTGGTACGAAATTTGGTTGAGATCGGAGCAAAGCCACCACGTTTTCGGTGGGTTGGGGCGACGAATTGCGGCACGAACAAATGCCCAGGTATGGCCATGCAATTTAGCTCTTAGTTGCTTCAATTTTCTATAAATTGGAGTAAAAATTCGCAAGTTCAAACACCCAATTCATCCTCAAGTCAATAAGTGAAATTTGGGTCTGTTTTAGGGTTCGAATTTTGTAAGTTTGGGTGTGAATTAGGTGCTGCTCGTGTGACCAGAAGGCAAGGTTGGAAATTTGGAGTTGTTCCAGTACCCAAAGTTGAGCCATCAAGCCCTCCAAATGAACACGTAGCTTGGAAGCGAGGTGGGGATTTCTTTACTCCTAATTATTACCATTTCAACGATTTTAATTAAATTAGCTAGTGCACGTTAATTTTGAGGACTGAAATCAGTTTGGACGAACTTATAGCTGAGATTGAGAAATTATGAACGTGGTGCTGATTTTAGGGCATTTGTTTGTCGAATTGATGCTAACTTTTAATAATTGGGCAGTTTGGAGAAATGTTTAATGAATAGAATGTTGGCATTGCGCTATGATATTATCCGTTATTAGTTCGAATTCATTTGAAGCTTTAGGATGCTAATTGAAGTAATTGTGGAATAAGTTGAATTATGTCTAAAGGTTATAGCTAAATCGGTTTGGGCATGTCAATGGTCTATTTGTAGTAATTACAATGAAATACTATGCCTATGGATATTGGTTTGCAAACTAGAAGGCAAATATTGCTTCGGAGTTTCTATTTGCATCAGTTAAGTATGCGTTAAACTCTATGTTGGTTATTAAGCATGAATGTTATACCAATATATGATCGTTCTATGTATTATTGGTTTGTGCATATCAATATTGAATCAAGCTTGGTAGTTAGATGGTTTAAGGTGGAACTAATGAGAAATTTGAGGTTCTTGTGGCCGGTGTTGTCTGAGGAGGGAGCCTGAGTTATAAATTGCTGCAATCGTGTGGATTGCGAGGCCATGTGTGGTTTATTGAGTAGATGCTGCCAAGTTGTGCTATGAAGTGTGTGAATGTGCTACGTGCGAACCCTTTTCCCCTAATGTGCTACGTGCCACTATGTGACCAATTCTTGAGATTTTACATGTCTTTTAAAAGAGGGGTCATTTAGAAAGCTTGCTTTCATGATTGTTAACGCTTTTGAATACTTATCAATTACCTGATAGTTTATGAAGATGTTTGCAGCCTAAACAAAATCCTAAATCGTTGAATTGTTCAATGAGTAACGCGACTGAATAGTCAATAGGTTTAGGAAGTTTAAAAGCGAACTCAAAGTGAGTGCAAAAACGTTTTAAGGCATTGGCTATTACATAAATTCTCGTTGTGTTTAAAAGGATTTAAACATCTTGAAAAAGGACATATTAAGGTACTAATTATGAAATTTGGCTAACTTGTATGCTAGCTGCTTATTTAAGTTTCGATTGAGTTTCGAGTTACAACTTAGTAAAAATCATTACAATTTTAAAAAGCGCTTATGTTGAAAACTTATGAACAAACCTTGTTTGATCATAAGCGAGCCAAGTATTCTATGTTTTGAAGAGTAGTGAGCTGAGAATGATTTAAAGTTTCAACTTACTCAGGCACCCTTCTTAGAGTATAAAAAGGATTTCAAACGAACTAAAATTGGGCAACTCAATGAGTTTATTACTTTAAATTTCAATAAGCTTTAATTACAAATCTAGTTTGATTATTACATTATGTTTCAATAAGCTTTAATCACGAATCTAGTTTGATTATTACTTTATGTTTCAATAAGCTTCAATTACAAATCTAGTTTGAATTAAGCCGCTAACTAAGTACCTTAAGTTCCAAATGAGTTTCGATTTACGAGTTAGCAAACTTATTACTTTTATGAGAAGCTTTTAAGTTAAAACTAAAGTCGATTTATGAGTTAGCGAACTTATTACATTTATAAGAAATTTTTAAGTTAAAAACGAGGTTGATTTATGAGTTAGCAAAGTTATTATGTTTATAAGAAGTTTTTAAGTTAAAAATGATGCTGATTTACGAGTTAGCAAACTTATTACATTTATAAAAAGTTATTAAGTTAAAAATGAATGAACTATAAACATTTCGCAAGGTTATGGTCCTTTTGTTAAAAAGTAATATTTTATGAAGTAAGCACCTGAAAAAGAAAAATAAAATATGTTTTAAAGGCTAAGAAAGTGCTAGGAGATTGGCCAGACCTTGAGGGCTGGATGCAAAAATGGCGTGAGTTGTTTCCCCCAAAGGTAATGTTGGGAGCTGGACGTAAAGATGGCATGAGCTATTCCCGAGAACTGGACTCAAGATATGACTACCTTGGTGTGAGTTATTCCCCCGATATATTATGATGTGTGACGTGTAAGAAAACTTTGAGGGGGACTGGACTCAAAATATGACTATCTTTGGGTGAGCTGTTGCCCCACAGAGGACAATATCAAAGTTAGACTTGCTCTGCTAAGACGCGTTTTAGCAAAAAAGTTAAGTACGTTTACCCTAGGAATAACGTGAGTTGTGAGTGACAGTCTCACTTAGGCGTAGTGTAGATCTCCCCTAGCCAGCACAATAAGATGTTTTTTATGTGATAAGTAAGTTCCTAATAAAAAAAGAAATTAGCATTTTGCCATTTTAAGCATTCCAGAAAAGAAAGATTTCTAAGGGCCATTATGAGGCCATATTGAATAAGATTTGAACAGCTTATATGGGTCATTAAAGGACCATTACAAAAGAAGTTCTTTTAAAGAATATGAGCCGCAAGAGGCTACGTAAAGTATTTTTATGAAAATAAAGAAAGCTTTTAAACATACATATCCTGCATATATTTTATAAACGTATCTCCAAGTATAGTTAAATGAACTTTTAAATAAATTATGATTACATCCTAGTAATGCATCGTACATTCAAGCTTTTCAATGTGTATATTCTATAGAAGAATGTTTCCTGCCAAGTCTTTCTTACCAGTTTGGATGTTTTGAGAACTTTTAGAAAGAATTATAGGCTTTAAAGAAGTCGGGGTGAATTACAAACTATTCCTAGAATATATCGAGAGTCACTGTGTTTTCAAAAGTATGTTTGAAAGTTTCATACTCACTCTTTGTCCTTACTTATTTACATGGTTGAATGCTTGTTGGAAAGGAAGATTGGTCATTGAGGGCCTAGAGATGAATTGAAGGACTAGTGTGAAGTATAAGGGTGGTAATCTTTCCTTAGGGGCTATGATTGCCGAATATGATAGTATTGTATAAGTACGTGATATGTGACTATTATTGGTATTATTACCTACAAATGGTTTTGGTTTTAAGGAGTAGGAGAATTCTCATTGAGCATGTGGTTGCTCATCCCTTTACTTATTCCCTTTTTCAGGTTCAGTTTGAGCGGGAATAAGAGATATTTTAAAGTTACTTTGATGCCAACCCATCAGAAGTCTTTTACTAGCTTTGTAAGTGTTTGACGCCTTCTATGTTGTAAATATTTGAGTTCATTGTTATATGTGAAAGCATGTAGTCGGCTCTGTACCTGCATATGTATTACTTTAATCCTTGTGTTCGGTGTTTGATTGTGAATAATCCTGGGGGAGTGGCCTAAGGGGTTAAATTTGGGTTATTTTAGCACATGTTGTACCTTTTTACCAGCTTACAGGTACTCTTAGCTGAGCTAAGACCCTAAAATGTAGCTAAAATAGGGGAAACTCTTACGGTCTTATTTTAGAATGACTATATAAATGGTAATCCAAACCCTCGACCTTCAAGAGCCTTAGGGATTTCCTTCTAGGGAGTCCTAGTGGTGTGACCCCTCCTCGGGTTGGGGGCGTTACATTAGGGATTTCCTCCTAGGGTGTCCTAGAGGTGTGACCCCTCCTCGAGTTGGGGGCGTTACACCTTATTTGTGAGTATGCTTGTATAAATGTTTGGAATGTGCATTTGTCCTTCAAAAAGGCTTTTATAGAAATTCAAATGACTTTCTTATAAAGCGACTGGTTCTCTTATGAATACTAAATGTGGTTTAAGTAAAGATGCTAGCCATTTTATGTGGCAACCTCATTTTCTTATGAAAAGAACTCCTGTTGGTGACTCTAACTAAGCTCTTTGATGTTAAGTGCTTATATGTGAATTGAACGCCTTACTGTTCTCAATGCCTTAATTTTTGTATGAGTCAGTTTGTTATTGAGTCTTGTATGCCTGTCATGTGATGTTAAGTAAGTGTAATAAGTGGTTATAACTACTAAGTTGCAAGAGTCATACGTTAGGCAAGTTGAGAACTCTTGTATGTGGAATAGAAGAAGACATAGGATGACGTTGGAATCCTAAAGGTTATTGATGTATAGATTATTATGCGACAGCTTATATGTTTATTATATGATATTAAATATTAAATCGTTTGTGATTGCTGCTTAAAAGTATTACGCATAACTGTTTTGTTTTCTTGGGGTTGAGAATCACTTACTAAGCATGTGGTAGCTCATCCTCTCTCTATTCCCTTTTTCCCAAGTTCTTGAAAAGATACGTAGAAGTCGATTTGTATAGATCGAGTGAGAACCTTCCCTTTTGTGTTGGAAAGAGGAATTATATGCATGTATACGTAAATTCACAATGTGAATGATATAATATGATGTATTCATAGAATCTTATGTGTATGTAAGCTAAATGCATTGGTTCATGTGCTAAATATTGATTAGTAGTCGCTTTGAATGGCCATGTGATCCAACCATCTAAATAATTAGTGGCTGGTTTCATTGGTGATAGTTATTCTTGGTATGTATCCCTGGCGCTCCATATGTACGATCTGTTGAGTTGTATCTCTTATTCTTATTTTTATTGAATTTTATAGTCTATATACTCCGGGTGTGTGGCCCATAGAGTTTTGGTCTTTAATGTGTAGCCATCGAGTCATGGAACATATTTTATTATTACAAGTACCTAGTATAAGGCTGTAAGCCTGAGTTATGGCTAGTTTTCAAACGGAACTCTATACATTTCTTTCCAACACTTAAGAAATCATTAATGTCCCAAACCCCAGAGGATAGGGGCATTACAGATGGTATTAGAGCAAGGTCTTGTGACTATAAGCTGCGACCTAAGTCTTGTATTTCATAAGTGGTTAAGCTACATCTTGAGTACTGATATCTTATTTCAGCTCCGACATGTTTTGATGTGCTAATTGGCTTGACTGATTGATTGTTATGTGATTGGAATAAGTCAATGAAATGAAAAAGTGAGCTATGTGTTAGAATATTAGCTAAACCATTTGTACCCTTATGAGTAAGCTAAGTTGTTGCCCGATTAATAACTGTTTTGTGCATGCACCCTTGATTACTTAATTGAAAGTTTAAAGTGCGCTTGGTTTGAACTCAAGTGATTGGAAATGTCCTAACTTCAGGTGCATTCTTTGCCTCTAAGATACGATTTGCTCCTCGGGCCCCATAATGGAGTGAGCAGACATACTTAATGGTTGGTATAGAGAGGGTCAGAAGCAGTTAAACCATTCCTGATTTCAGAAGCTAGAGATTTTGAAAATGTAAAGTCTTTCCTAATTAGTGGGTTAGGGTTTTACTTTCGCATTTGAAAGACCTTCCTAACTACTGGGTTAGGTCTTGCTGTTGCTTCTAAAGTCTTATATTCGTATTGTAACAATGCTGGAGTCTAGTGCTATGAGCATAAGTTTCTATGTAAAACCATATGTTTGTAGGTGTCTACACGTCAAGATGTATACGTTGTCAGATGTGTTAATGATGAGCTATCAAGTATTGATTAAAAGATTGCTTTTCATGACTAAAAGTCCAATTAGATGATACCTATCTCTTGTAAATTCTCACTTGTTTAAGGAAAATAGGTGAGAATTTTATATGCATACACGGAAATTTGGAAGATAAGTAGAGTCTTGCTGATTATTACATAAGTATTATTCCAAACATCTCACATATTTGCTACTGTTGCTTATATCCAATCATGATCTGGGCCTCCTTGTTTACATAAAATATATTTTCTGTTTCCTATCATGCAACTACCCTTACTCATGAGTTAGCTAGGAGCTATGCTTATTGCCGTACGGGGTGTTATTGTTGTTGTGGGATTAGTAGTGTCTTAGCTGCATCCAATCACAATACACGTAGAAAGGAAACAAGAGGGGGAACTTGACAGACTTTGGAATTGTCATATCCGGTGTATCACTTCCTTGGGTACTGATCTATACCTTTTTAGTATTTTCCTAAACATTGACACCAAGTATAGAAGCCAGAATTCCATATAGGAGGTTGGACCTTCCCTTGTGCATTATAGGTTCCTAAGACTCCTATGACCACCTTTTAAGACAAGGTGTCATAAAGCCTCGACATATAACACTAAAGCCATTAATGCTATTGTTCTTACCACTCAAACATTGTTAGCTGGTCGCTGGCTAGCTTCTAATAATTTTGGACAAGCCTCAAGGTACACCTAGACCCGAGGATTGCCAATGAGAGTCGCACCAGTATGTACTTAACTAGATACCTTCCTATGTGACAGTACCATAAGTATGGGCATCTTAAACCATAACCAAAACATTTTGTGTAATACAAGCGACATGGAAGCTTATATGGTTTTTTAGATTCGTTATGAATGATCATTTATATGTTTAATAAATGAATTGCATAGTAAATACACTTCCTAGAGTTAGCTTATCTCTAGTTTAGTTAGGCACATGACTAAATTAGCTAAACGATTTAATTTATGTAATTTGCTACACGATGTGATCTCTGAGTTGTTATTTGCACTTTATACATTTTTTAATTTCACATTATAGTTTGAATAACTATATATGCACGTGTTTTAATGCATAATGTGGTGACCATAGGGGTTTGCATTCATATATTCTTGCCATTGTGTTATATGCTTGATCGGATGGCATGCTAATGTGCATATGCCTATAATTGAATTCTTGACTCGAAGGCTTATGAATGTGTGTGCGTAAAATATTTTTTGGTATAAACCAACTGAATGTCTTGGCATGATATAACTAGGCTATCTTATACTATGTACTATATTATAAGTGTCATGCATCTGTGGTAGTTTCAATAGGAAATTCTAGAGTTGTGTCACGTTAGCAATTATGCTTGCGGCCATTTCTATTCCACTATATCGTGCTTATTGTACATGGTCTTACCTCCATTCTAGATGCCTTGTTATTGGATTGTCGTACTACCATTTTGTATATTATCACTACTATTCTTCGAACATAGTGTCATCGTTTACATAACTATGAGCATATATTGTTACCTACATGTTCTATCATTTAAAGATAATTAGTTCCATGTGATAACCTAAAGTAGAGTTTTGTAACAATTGAGCTATTCTGGTTACCTTAGTTGCTCTTGTTTCCTAAACCATGCGCTCTAGTGAGAAACCCTTTATTATTAGTAAGGAACATTAATCTAGGAGCTTGAAATAAATATACAGTCGACTTCCTTCCTAATGAAAAATGCAAGTGTCCTGGTGGTAATGCTGATGCAAAACCGCCTCAGCTTGGTGGTTAAACTCCCATGTAAAGACAGTTAGGTTATATAGCATTTCTAGCATGGAAATTGGGTGCAAAACCTATCGCAGCCAAGAAACCAATTTTCTTACCTCTCTTAAGCAACTTGTGTACATGTCTATACTGGACTTTCATTCCCATCGACCGATATTCTTGTCACATAGCTTGTTTCTAAGTTGTTTCCTTGGTGGTTAAACTCCCAAGGCATTGCTAGCACAAAAATTGTGTGCTAAACCTATCCAAACTAAGAAACCAATTTTCTTACCTCTCTTAAGCAACTTGTGTACATGTCTATACTGGACTTTTATTCCCATCAACCGATATTCTTATTATATAGCTCGTTCCCAAGTTATTTCATTTCGTGTCAATTGGTAGTTGCATAAACCGTTCTCTCGTAAGTTGCTTGTTATATACATGTTAGGCTGGGTCATGTTGCTCATAAATATGGGGGTTGGCGTTATTGAGTTGTTGATTTTATGCAATGTCATTGTACTAGCGCGATGC
Organism: Carnegiea gigantea; assembly: GCA_029747015.1. Lineage (NCBI taxonomy): Eukaryota > Viridiplantae > Streptophyta > Magnoliopsida > Caryophyllales > Cactaceae > Carnegiea > Carnegiea gigantea. The sequence continues at coordinate 47,069 of JAKOGI010001547.1, read as the reverse complement.
TACATAAACCTATGTGATGCCTTTATTATTCTGTTTTGCTATGAAATACTCCAAGTTAACTGACTGGTTCTAAAGTGATTTAACTTCATTCTTAAAATGAACTTGAATCAATTGACTACCTATATACGACCTTGATTTGTTTTGTTTGAGTTACCACACTTAAAAACCTTTAGATGCCAATACTGCTTAGGTATATGATTGAATGTCTATGCTAGTTTTAAAACAAGTTTTAATATGGTTACCTATGCCAACTCAATTGCCCCTCTTCTACGCGATTTGCCCTTGGTGCCTCAATAAAGTGAATTGATGCTTGAAAAGGACTGACAGGGAGGAGACTGGACACCTAAGTTAAAAGATACAATTAATTGTAAAGTAAGATTTTGGATTCTATTGTGAGATGTGTGGCTTTTGCCATGTGTATGCACATTTTTTGTTTTACTGAACCACAAACTTTGGAATGTTGAGAATGAAATTCTTTTAAGGGGAAAAGAGTCTAATAGCCAGGATTTTTAGTTTCGAATTATATATTGAGTTAATAATTTTATTAACAATAGTTTTGTACATTAGCTACAATCGAGTAATATTTACGTGAGAATTAAGTGCATGAGTTTTAGGTGAATTAGTGTCGAGTTGGGGATTAAGTCAATGCGGGACTAACAAGCATTCGTACTTGATTGATTTAGGCCCCAAAGCCCATCTAACTAAGTTTCAAACAAAGGGATAAAAACAACAAAAAGGGGTTAAAGCCCCATTTATTCAGGCGTGAAGGGGGCTCGAGGGGGGAGGGTTTGCCCTTTGCCCTTCTTCACGGTCGTAGACCAGAGAGGGGATGAGTGACGAAGATGGATGGTGGTGGTGGCAGCGTAGCTCAGGCCCACTAACCACCCTGTCACGATTGCATGATGGGCTATCCTTGCTAAGTGTGCGATGCAACAACAATGACAAAGAGAGAGAGGAAGCAGGTGAAGCGACAGAAGGGGGGAGGCCGTTGATGTCAATGGTGGTGTCAACCCTTATATGGCATTGCACAAGAGGGGAAAAGAGCATGAGAGAGGGAGATGTGAGCCAAATACTGGCCCCCACAATTCGGCGGCACCGTTAGACCAGCAGCACCGTTGGGCCAGCAGCAAACAAAGCTGAAATTGCAACAAAAAATGCTCATCCAACTAGAATTGAGTGTATCGTTTACGATCAAGAAACACATTCATTGTAGTCGCCTTAGTTAGATCAATTGATCATCAAACATAGTTACGATGATCACTAAATTTGGATCAATTGATCATAAATATCATAAAAAAAAGCATATATCGTGATTTTTAATGAAAAAGAAGCTTAACTTACAAAAATATAAAGGTCACCTAACAAACAATTAAGCGTACAGTTTATGATCAACAAATATACTTATAATGATTACCAATCGTAATTTCACGATCACGACGTAAATAGAACATTCCACTAACATATATGTTGACGATAGAGGCAATAACAGAACATATATAACTCTTATGATCACAATAAGAAAAATCAATTGATCACTATCTAACATCATATGTAAAAACAAATCTTATGAACAGGACACACAAAAGATATGTTTGGTGATCAGTAGTTTAACTTTCAGTTACCAATAGTTGTGGTTTCAGTGATCAACCTACATATATACATACAAATATATATATATATATATATATATATATTATATATATATATATATATATATATATATATATATATATATATATATATACACATACATATATATATATAAATTCATATATATATATATATATATATATATATATATATCTAGGTGCATGTGTGTGTGTATGTGTGGTGTGTGTGTGTCTACGTGTGTGCGTCTGTCTATACATATATATATAGTTGATCTTCTTGCAATGAAACCAAACCGCTTCACAAAAATTAAAGTCCCCCTCCTCAATCTTCACCCCATCATCCATTGCATACTAGAATATAACCGCATTCTATGCGGCCAACCGGAGAGGTAGATAAATGCGGTCGACGATGTGGAAAACTATCTTACACTACCACTGAGATGGTAAGGGAAGAACTGGCATATACATATATATTATAAATTATACACTTGTGAATACAAGTAATGCCAAGCAAGACATGACCACATAAGCACATAAAGCATGTATTTCACAAAGCGCGTGCCTATTATGGTATATAAATGCATAATGCAACCCTATGGCTCTTATACCACCTAATGTAATGCCCCCAACATATGGAGAGTCACACCGTCAGGAGTTCCCAGAGAGAAATCCTTAAGGCTCTTGACGATCAAGAGTTTAGATTAGCATTTAGATAGTCTTTCTGAAATAAAACTGCCAGAGTCTCCTGTTTTAGCAACATTTTAGGGTGTTAGCTCAGCTAAGGGTTCCTGTAGACTGGCAATAAGTGCAACATATGCTAAAATGAATCAAATTCACCGCCTCGGGCCACTCGCCTAGATTACTAACATTCAAACAACTAAAATATGGGTCAGAATGATACATACACAGGTACAGAGCTGGCTACATGCTTTCACAAGCAACAATGAACTTAAAATTTTACAAAATGGTAAGCATCAGACACTTTGCAAAGTTGGCAGAGACCTCTGAGGGGTCGGCGACAAATAACTTCAAAGGATCTCTTATACCTGCTCAAATTGAACCTGGGAAAAGGGGGAATAATAGAGGGATGAGCAACCACACGCTGAGTGAAAATTCCCCTACTCCTTAAAACCTAGAATAGTTACAGGCAATAATACTAGTAATAGCCACATATCAAGCATTCATACTTCAATATCATATTAGGCAATCGTAGTCCCTAATGAATGATTACCCTCTTTAGACTTCATTCCAACCACTCAATTCAATTCTAGGCCCTTAATGACCAAACTTTGCTACTAGCAGGCATTCAAGCACATAAATAAGTAAGGCAACAAGGATTGAATATAAACGCTTTCAAAATCACTTTTGAAAACATAGTGACTCTCGATAAATACAAAGAATGGTTTATAATTCACACCAACTCCTTTAAAGCTTATAATACTTTCTAAAAATTCTCGAAACACCTAAACTGGTAAGAATGACTTGGCAAGAAATATGCTTTCATAGAATATGCACATTGAAAAGCTTGCACAAACAATGCAACATTTGAAACTTCATTTGACTATACTCTGAAATTCTTTCATAAAAGATGAGCAGGGGGTGCACATTTGAAAGCTTTCTTTCTTTTCTCAAAACACTTTATTCAGCCTCTTGAGGCTCGTATTGTTTAAAGGAACTTCTTTCGTAATGGTCCTCTAATCATAAGCTTTTCAAATCTTATTCAATATGGCCTCGTAAGGGCCCTTATAAATCTTTCTTTTCTGAAATACTTAAAATGGCGAAATGCCAACTTCTTTTCTTACTTATTCCAAACTTACTCATAGCATAACAACATCTTATTGTGCTGGCTAGGGGAGGTTTACACTGCCTCTAAGTGAGATCGTCACTCACAACTCACATTATTCCTGGGGTATACGTACTTAACTTTTGGCCAAAACGCATCTCAGCAGATAAACTCTAACTTCGATATTGTCCTCTGTGGGGCAACAACTCACACCAAGGTAATCATATCTTAAGTTCAGTTCCCCTCAAGGTTTTCTTACGCATCACACATCATAACTTATCTGGGGAACAACTCACACCAAGATAATTCATATCTTGTGTCCAGTTCCTAATCCTGGCCAATTGCCTAGCACTTTCTTAGCCTTTAAAACCGTATTTCATTTCTCTTCTTCAGTTACTTACTTTACTGAAATCTTACTTTTAAAAAAAATGACCATAACCTTTCGGAATGTTTATAGCTCACTTTGTTTTTAATTTAAAAACTTTTTATAAATGTAATACGTTTACTAACTCATAAAACGACTTTACTTTTAACTTAAAAGTTTCTTATAAATGTAATAAGTTTACTAATTCATAAAATGACTTCATTTTCAACTAAAAAGCTTCTTATAAATGTAATAAGTTTGCTAAATCGTAAGACCACTTTGTGTTTAACTTAAAAACTTCTTATAAATATAAAACGATTGCTAGTTCATAAAACAACTTCGTTTTTAACTTAAAAGCTTCTTAATAACGTAATATGTTTGTTAGTTCGTAAAAATATTTCGTTTCTAACTCAAAAGCTTTTTACAAACGTAATACGTTTACTAAATCGTAAAACGACTTAGTTTCTAACTTAAATACTTCTTGTAAACGTAATAAGTTTGCTAAATCATAAAACGATTTTGTTTTTAACTTAAAAACTTCTTGCTAAATCGTAAAACGACTTTGTTTTTAACTTAGAAGTTTCCTAATAACGTAATACGTTTGTTAATTCGTAAAGCCAAACCCATTTGGAACTTAAAAGTACTTAGTTAGCATTTGACTCAAACTAGGTTCATTATAAAATCCTCAGTTGTCATTTATAACTCATTTTAATCCCTTTTTAAAACTCAAAGGAGGGCGTAACGCTAAACTGAAGGCTTAAAACGTTTCAAACTTGCTATTATTCGAAAACTTAAGGTACTTGGCTCGTTTATAAGATAAACAAGTTTTCTTCGTAAACTTTCAACGTGAACGCTTCTTAAAACATAATGGTTTTATATGCTCGTAATTTGAAACTCAATAGAGACTTAAGCAAGCAACTAGTATGTAAATTAGCCAAATTTCATAATTAGCACCTTAAGATGCTCTTTTCCGAGTTGTTTAAATTCTTTTAAACCCAAGGAGAAGTGATAAATAAACCAATGCCTTGAACATTTTCAAATTCACTTTCAACTCGCTTTTAAACTTCCTAAACCTATCGGCTATTCAGTCACTAACTGAGCAGTTTGACGATTTACGATCTCTTTTAGGCCACAAGCTCTTAATCAACTAACAAGCAATTGGCAGGCACTTAAAAGCATTCGAAATCATAAAAATAAGCTTTCTTAATGACCGCTTTCTTTTTAAAGGCGTCTAAAATTTTGAGAATTAATTACATAATGTCATGTAGCACATCGAAGGAGGAAAACGAGTTCACAAATAGCACATTCATACACTTCATAGCACAACTTGGCAGAATCTGTTCAATGAGCCACACATGGCCTCGTAATCCACACGATTGTAGCAATTCACAAGCCAAACTCCCTCCTCACACAGTACCGACCACAAGAACCTCAAATTTCTCAATAGTTCCACCCCAAGCCATCCAACTACTAACTCAGTTTAATATTGGCATACACAAATCAACAATACATAAAACGATCATATATAGGTATGACATTCATGCTTAATGGCTAACTTAGAATTTAATCTATACTAAACTGATGCAAATAGAAATTTCAAAGCGATATTTACTTTCTAGCTCACAAACCAATATTAACAGATCATTAACATGCCCAAACTGATGTAACCATAGCCCTTAGACATAATTTAGTTATTTTCAAAATTACTTTAACTGCTCAACTAGCATCACTAAGTACCAAACAGAATTCAAGTACAACGAACTCATGCTACGACCGTCCAATGACAACATTCTGTTTACTTTACAATCCTCGATTAACTGGTACATTTAGCCATACATCGAATTATCATACAATTAGCCCAGATTCAGTGACATGTTCGTAATTTCTCAACTTTGCCTCCAATTTCACCCAAACCAATTTCTAATCTTAGAGATAACATGCACTAACTAATTTTGTTAAAAATTATTGAAATTAATAGTAATTTCGGAGGAAAGGAACCCTCACCTCGAATCTGAGCTAAGTGTTCATTTGAAGGTTGACTGGCCTAACTTTAGGGCTTGAACAACTCCAAACCTTCGGCTCTTGCTCACCCACACTCAAACAAGACCTAAATCATGCCTAAATTCACAAAAATTTGAACCCTAAAATAGACCCGAACTCACTTACTGATTTGAGGTTAAATTGGGTGTTTGAAAGCAACAATTTCTACCATAATTTATAGAAAATTGAAGCAACTAAGAGTGGAATTACAACGGCATATCTAGGCACGTATTCGATCTTCAATTCGGCGCCCCAACCCACCAAAAACATGGTGGGTTCTGCCCAATTTCAGTACCAAATGGTGACTAGTTTGTGGGGGAGGTCGAATGGGTAGTTTGGCAGGCCTGGTGGCGAAAATTCTCTGCAAATTCGAGCTTGAGGTGTGAGTGTATGGAGGAGATGAGAGGAGGAAGGATATAAAGCAGAGAGAGACAGTGAGATGTCGTGAACGGGGGGGCTCGCGGCAGAGGGAGGAGATATAAGAGGGAGCGCACAAAATTACTAGTTTGCCCCTCCCTACTCTCTTTCATCTATTTTTGGTCCAACTGAACGATACTTGACACCCCTAATCTAATTCGTAACCCGAACTCTAATCCCAATTCTGTAATATAATCTTTCATCAACTATTCATTTCCAAATATTACAAGGCTCGATTTAATAACTATCGAACTTCCTCTAAGGTTGACAACCTAATCATATTCGAGTTCCTAATCAACTTAATACTCGTTAATAACCGTCAATAACGCGTATTAAAAATCATCGAAAGATTTTCAAAACTAATAATAATAATAATAATAATAATAATAATAATAATAATAATAATAATAATAATAGTGACAATAACATCCTTTTTGATAAAATTAACGCTCACATAGGCACTTAGAAAATAATTTTAGCTCATATCGCTAATAAAATACGGTTTTTACAGTGCAAAAAGGCATTACGAACAACTAGACGGAATATAAATTACCGCGGGTATTACAGTATGCATGTATTTGTATATGCATATGTACATGTATATGTATATGTATATGTATATATACATCTACATATATATTTGTGTGTGTGTGCGTGCGTGTGTCTACATATATATAT
>JAKOGI010001547.1:32500-40077 GCA_029747015.1 Carnegiea gigantea | reverse complement strand
ATATATATATATATATATATATATATATATGCCTATACTAGTATAGAGGTCCATGCACAGGACCCTTTCTCTGAGTTTCACAGTGCTACGGTCCGTGGACATAGATTGTTGTGGTCCTTACCTGCAGTTCATCCGTGGATGGAGTTTAGGCTTCGTTATCATCGCTATATGGTAACAGGGAACCCAGGCTAGAATGGGCCTAGGTTTCAGGCCTAGGGGGCATGGAGTACTCTTGCTATGGAGTTATTATTAAGGGAAGAGTTTGATCAGAGAGGAATCACCATGGAGACGCTACAACATGTCTTTCCACTACATCAGGCACCTCCCCCACCTGCAGCCCCCGCATTAGCATAGGAGCCAGCCTCCTCGCCCGCACCAGGTACCCCACTGATGCCCGATAGTCCTGGGGAGGCTCACATGGTGATAGACCTCCCTAACATCCCAGATGTAGTGGTGATTAGTTCTGGGGACGAGGGCCACCAGGGAGAGGAGGATGATCCCAAGCAGGATCAACACATTGATGAGGTGGGGGTAGAGCAGCAATGGGAACTTGAGGCTGATGAGTTAATGGTGGAGTTATAGGATGAGTAGAAGCAATAGGTTCAGCAAGAGGTTGGTGATGCTGTGTTAGAGGCATCTACTAGCAGCTTCGATTCAGGCGAAGAACCTGATGATGAGTCTGACCCGGATTACGATCCATCTAGGAATCGTTAGGTGGGTTTAGGGGTTAGTGGTAGTAGTTTGCTTTTGAGCCCTATTTATTTATAGTATGGTCGATTAGGATGGATATATTTTGTGTAAGATGTGACATTGTATATAGTCAGTTAGATCCTTTCCAACTATCATGACACGGTCCGTATCTCTTTTTGATTATGTGACGGGCCTAGTATCTTGGGGCTAGTTAGTATTTTGGGTGGAGTTACGGGCTAGTTAAAACTGACTCTGCCTAGTCAGTTAGATATAGTATGTTTTGCTGATCATGTGTATAAATAGGCAGTTATGTATGTAAATAAGCAATTGTGAAATGATAAGCTCTGGGTTGTTCAAAAAACCTTTGAGTTATATTGAAGGTGTTTGTTGGGCATGCTTATCTCATATGTTTGAGTATTTTAGTGATTGAATTGTTTCATTTCATGTATAATCAGAATGTTCGAATCAGTGCACAACAATGAGGAGGTTCATGTAGAGGAAATCCCTGATCGTGGTCAAAAATTAGGTGATCAAGCCTCCCATCATGTGCCACCAAATTTTGGCCAAATACCACCGATTCTTTCTGAGCTAGCTCACAATAGTGGGGACCCAAACAACTAGCTAGCCTTAGTAGCTAAATTGATGAAGCGGATTCCCCAAGTACCTACTGAAGCCCCTCCTAAAGAGGATAAATTAGCGGATAGGGTGGCGCGACGCAACCCTAAAGTTTATGATGGATCTTATGATCCAGTAGTACTGGAGGAATGGATAAGAGGAATGGAGAAAATCTTTATAGTGGTAGAGGTGCCAGAAGGAAAAAAAAAGTAAAACATTAGGATGTATTATTTGACTGGTGAAGCTGACATTTGGTAGAACACTGTTGAGGATAAGCTCGTAGGGCCTGAATTTACTTGGAATAAATTCTTGAGTGAGTTAAGGGTAAAATTCTACCCAGTTGTGGTCCAAAGGCAAAAGGAGAAAGAGTTTATGGAGCTGAGGATGAGTGGCACCATGACTGCGATGCAATACGCCAGTAAGTTCACCGAATTATCTAGGTTTGTTCCTGAGTTTGTATCATCTGAACAGTTGAAAATGAGGAGGTTTGAAGAGGGTCTGGCCTTCTATATTTGAAATCAGTTAGTTGGGCAACCAATTTTGACTTACCAAGAACGATATAGGCGAGCGACTGAAGTGGAACGAGTGAAGGCGGAGTTGAGAGCACTGAATCCAATCAACCAAAAGAGAAAGGGGTTTGAGCGAGGGACTCCGAGTGAGAGTGTAAACCAGAACCAGAAGAAACCTACTCTTGTTCCCCCCAAGAGCCGTCTTATAGGCTCGACGGCACCCTGTGCGAAGTGTGGTAGAACAAATCACACCACCCCTAAATGCCGAGTAGGAACTAATAAGTGCATGTGGTGTGGAAGCCCTGAACACCTGATTTCTGCATGCCCCTGAAGGATGAAGGCTGTAGACAAATAGCAGCAAAACCCTTGGCCCCACCTCACCAAGGGCCCCCACCACTAAAGTCTGAAGCAGTAGGACGGGCGTATGTAATGAGTAAAAAAGAAGCTGCCACCTCTGGTATGGTAGTCACTGAAACTCTCTTTTTAAATTCAAAGCCATTTTGTGTCTTATTTGATTCGGGTGCTGCTCATTCATTTATATCTACCCCGATCTGCCATGCAATTGAACTTGAAAGATAGGAAGATGGAAACCAATTATAGGATCAAGCTACTTAACGATTGTGTGATTGAATGCCCTATCTCTTATAAATTTGTTCCCATCACTATTGGTGGAACCACCTTCCCTGTGGATTTGATTCAATTTGATTTATTTGATTTTGGCATCATTTTATGAAATGAATTGGTTGCACGCCTATGGAGCTAAGATTAACTGTGAAGATCTCAAGGAGAAGTATTTTTCTATGGGCAGAGAGAGGAAAAATCCCAGATCTTAATTTCTGCTATGAAGGCGAGTAAGCTATTATGTCAAGGCTGTATGGGATATTCGTGTTATGCTATAGACACCCAAGCAAAAGAAGAAAAAGTTGAAAATATTCCTGTAGTTTGTGAGTTTGAGGATATTTTCCCTAAAGAGTTACTAGGATTACCACAACCGAGAAAAATTAATTTTAAAATTGAACTAAGCCCTGATGCCCAACCTATTTCCAAGACCCCATATCATATGGCCCCAACTGAACTTAAAGAACTGAAGATTCAGTTAGATGAGCTATTGCAGAAGGGCTTTATTAGGCTAAGTGTGTCACCATGGGGTGCCTCAGTGTTGTTCGTAAAGAAAATGGATGGAACCTTAAGGCTGTGTATTGACTACAGGGAGTTGAACAAGATCACCATCAAAAATAAATATCCTTTGCCGCGGATAGATGACTTGTTTGACTAATTGTAAGGAGCAGGAGTCTTCTCTAAGATTGATTTGAGGTCAGGGTACCACCAACTGAGGAATAAACCTGAAGACATTCCCAAGACTGCGTTTAGAACTAGGTATGGTCACTATGAGTTTACAGTGATGCCATTTGGCCTCACTAATGCTCCCACAACTTTTATGGATCTTATGAACAGAGTCTTTAGATCCTACCTAGACAAATTTATGGTGGTGTTCATAGATGACATTCTTATCTATTCTAAGGACAGAGATGAACATGCTGATCATTTGAGGATAGTGTTGTAAACACTGAGAGAGCATCAACTTTATGGCAAATTAAAAAAGTGCAAGTTTTGGTTGGAAGAAGTGGTATTCTTGGGACATGTGATTGCAAAAGAAGGAATCAAAGTTGACCCCAAAAGGTGAAGGCAATCACAGAGTGATCAAGGCCTACCAATATCACTGAGATTAGAAGCTTTCTGGGTTTAGCAGGTTACTATCAAAGGTTTGTCAATGACTTTTCAAAGATAGCTTCACCCATAACTAATCTATTGAAGAAAGCGCACAAGTTTGAGTGGACTGAAAGATGTCAAAAAGCTTTTCAAGAGCTAAAGCAGCGACTAACTACCGCCCCAATCCTAACGCTACCAATGGAAGGTAAGGAATATACCATTTGTAGTGATACTTCACAGAACGGATTAGAGTGTGTTCTGATGCAGGAAGATAAGGTAGTAGCTTATGCCTCTCGACAGCTTAAGCCTTATGAGAGAAACTATCCTACTCATGACTTGGAATTAGCAGCCGTGGTCTTTGCACTGAAAATTTGGAGACATTATGTATATAGAGTACCATGCAAGATTTATACTAACCATCAAAGTTTGAAGTATATCTTCACTCAGAAGGAGCTTAACTTGAGGCAACGACGTTAGCTTGAGCTGCTTAAGGATTATGATTTACAAATTCACTATCATCCAGGAAAAGCAAATGTTGTAGCAGATGCCCTGAGTAGAAAAGTGCAGCATAGCAAATACTGTTGTGATTACTCAGTTAAGTCTCTTGAAAAAGCTTGAAGACTTGGGAATTCAACTAGTGTCTCATGGGCAAGCACATGTTCAATTGTCAGCACTTACCTTACAGCCTTCCATAGTAGAGGAAATTCGAGTGAACCAAGAAAGTGATCCTGAACTCCAAAGGATAAAGCAAAATCTAGAGAGAGGAAAGTCTTCTGGGTTTGTAGGACATAAGAATGGGACCCTATGATTCCAGAATCGCCTATGTGTGCCCCGAAATGAGGAACTAAGGAAACAGATCCTAGAAGAGGCTCACAATACTTGCTACTCAGTGTATCCAGGAGGTACTAAGATGTACAGAGATTTAAGGCAATACTTCCGGTGCATTAATATGAAAAAGGAGGTCACAGAATATGTAGCCAAGTGTCTGACCTGCCAAAAAGTCAAACCAGAGCATCAGCATCCCGCTAGTGAATTGTGACCCCTAGAGATTCCCACTTGGAAATGGGATTCAATTTCAATGGACTTTGTTATGGGTTTACCCCTTTCTGCCTCAAAGAAGAATGCTATCTGGGTTATAGTTGATCAGCTTACTAAGTCGGCCCATTTTCTGCTAATCAATGATACCTAGGGAGTTGAAAAACTAGCCCAATTGTATGTTAAAGAAATCGTCCGACTACATGGAATCCCCTTAGATATAGTATCGGATAGGGATCAAAGATTCTAGGCTCGTTTTTGGCAAGCACTTCAAAAGGCCTTCGGGACCAAATTGAACTTCAGCAGCTCTTATCACCCTGAAACAAATGGGCAAACGGAAAGAGTGAATCAGATTTTAAAAGACATGTTGAGAGCTTGTATATTACAGTTTCAAGGAAAATGGGAAGATAATTTGCCTGTGGTGGAGTTTCCTTATAGCAACAGCTATCAGTCTACCATCAAAAAGGCCCCGTTTTAGGCTCTATATGGGAGAAAATGTAGAACCCCACTGTGCTGGAGTGATTTGAATGAAGCATTGATTCTAGGCCCTGAAATGATCCAAGAAACCGTGAAAACTATAAGAAGGATTCGAGAACATATTAAGGTTGCTCATAGTCGACAAAAGAGTTATGCAGACATGAGAAGGAGACCTTTGGAGTTTCAAGTGGGCGATAAAGTTTTTTTAAAGGTATCACCAACAAAGGGTGTCAAAAGGTTCGAGGTACGAGGCAAATTGAGTCCAAGATATATTGAAACATATGAAATCATTGAAAAGTTGAATCCTATAGCTTATCATCTGGATCTGCTAGTAGAGCTAGAACACGTGTATAACGTGTTTCAAATCTCTCAGCTTAGAAAATATACCCCAAACCCAAACCACGCCATTGTACCCGAACCTATTGAAATCACTGCGGATTTAGTATATGAAGAGCAACCAATCCAAATACTAGATCGCAGGATTACGTAGTTACGCAAAAGCAGATACCTCTAGTCAAAGTACTATGGCCAAATCATACATCCCAGGAAGTTACTTGGGAGACTGAAGAGGAAATGAAAGCCAAATATCTACAATTATTTGAGGTAATCTAGATGAAAATGTCATAAGTTTCAAGGGCGAAATTCTTTAAAGGGGGGAGGCTGTAATAGCACAACTCTAAAATTATTTAATTATGTTTATTTATTTAATTACTTCGTGTTCATGATTTTTCTTCTCTCATTTCATTTGTTTCATTTATTCCCCCCAGTGGAAAAATTTTATTTGGGGCCCTCACTTAGCAATTCGAATTTTAATGGTTTATTTAATTGATTAATGAAAACTTTGGAAGATTTCATAGTAGGCCCTAACAAGTTTAACCTATATAATTTATTTTGTTTTCTGTAACGCTACAAAGCTTTAATTTTTAGTTTTGTACAAACGCTATTGTTTCGAAGCGTGTAATTACCGAACCCAATTTATTTCGGCCGTTTGAAGCCCACCAAGTATGACTATTAATCAAACTAATTACCATGGTTAAACTTAACCATGGTTATTGTAAAGAAGGTGATTTTACTAGATAAAAACTTAGCTAAGTGGAGATTAGTCAACAAAGCCCAAAACTATCCACAAATCATCTTCTCTCTCCTCTCTCTCTCCTCGTCACGGCCAGCAGACCTGGGCAGCCCTTTTGGGTGTTTTCCGGCCACTTTTCTGGCTAGCCTTGGTGATTTTTGACCCTCTCCGACATCCTAGTACCTTAAGTACCATCCTCTATCATCAAAGCCCCTAACCCCCATCTCCATCTCAACTTATTTGCACTCAAAGTGAGTAATCTTGAATTTTGTTTTTCTTGGTTTTAATTTCTATCTTAGTTTTGATTCCTGTTCTGATGTTTTTGTGTGTTGATCATGATATTTTGATAAGAAATAAGAGTTATGTTGATGTTAATCATGGTAGCGTTGAAGTTGGATCATGCCAGGTTAGGGTTAAGCTTTGATCATGCAAGCTTAATGTTAAAGTGTTGGATTTTAAGTGTTCTATCTTTGATTTTGGTCATCTTTTAATCTATTGGTGTTTACATTGATATTTTTGGTGATTTCACATGAGTTGGAGAGAGTCCAAGCTGGCCATAAACTAGGATTTTGGCTAATACTGCATGGTTTGGATTAATTTAGCCTTAACCTTGTGTTATATGGGTGTTTGATTGAAAAATGATCTCTTTTGGATATGATTATGAAGTGAGTTTGAGTGTGGTGGGTTTTGTATGCTATTGGGATGGACCAAAGCTTGCTTACATGCTTTTAAAGAATGGTTTAAGTTGAGAATTTGTGTGAAAAAGAGTGGGAAAAGCTAAAACAGTGGGCGCTAGAATTTTCAAGAAAACAGGGTAGATTTTGTCAATACATTGCTAATGCACAACTAAGCCAAAACTTATATTTTTGGTGGATAGATAGTTCAGTGTATTAGCTTTTAAAGGGATCTTGGATCTCCTTAATCCGAGGTCTGTGGAAAAAGCTATGATCATTTTACCAAAACTGCGAAGAACGGGCCAAAACTAACATGCTTTAGTTCTAGCCTCATTTTCGGAGTCCTATTAAGGGAATCAAGCTTGGTGCTCCAAATGAAAGCTTTTTGGGACTTCTTAAGCTTTCTATATTGGGGTTTTAAGTCTCAATCTGAAGTCAGATGATTAAGTTTTGAGTCTTTCTTCCTAATCCTCTATTGTGCTTACTTTGCTTTTTCTAAATTATTAGCTATGAAATAAATACTTTTGCTAACCGTACGTTCTTGCAACGATAATTTTGTACAAAATCCGGGCCTAATCTATCATTCCTTCCACTTTTGTGCATAATAGTATTCCATGAGCTAGCATTTAAAAATTCCAGGTACGTTCATTACTTGTATCTTTAGAAATCAGCACGTATTTATCAAAATTATAATGTTTTGGTAAGTACATCAACGAATCAGTTTAATCAGTAATTTCTCACATAATTAGTGACCCCATCAGTTATCAGTTACAGGGCATAGCCCTTTAGTTACCC
>JAKOGI010001547.1:0-27500 GCA_029747015.1 Carnegiea gigantea | reverse complement strand
ATATATATAGTAGAGGTAGGTATGACTAATTATATATATTATATATATATATATCTATATATATATATATATATTTATATATACACACCACAGACCCTCACACCGTGTATATATATATATATATATATAGTTATATATATATATTATAATATATATATATATATTATATATATATATATATATATATTTATATATAATATATATATATATATATATTATATATGGTGTGTGTGTGTGTGTATATATATATATGTATATGCATGCCTTATATGTATACATATATATATATATATATTTATATATATATTATATATTTAGATATATAGATAGATATATATATATTTATGTATACATGCTCACACACGCGCATATATACATATATATATATATATGTGGATATATGTTGATATATATATGTATATATATGTGTAACACCCCGTATTTTCGTTTTCCATTAAGCTAATTAAATGTCCTTTTTACGTTCTAAAATCGTATTTTTAGTAACCGTATGAGTTAAATTATTAATCGATGTGCTTTTGGGAGCTATTTTATTAAAAAAGGATATTATTATTGCTATTATTGATTTCAAAGTCAATTCGTGTCATTTATACCTTTAAATTATATCGATAGTTTAATTTAGTCTTTATTCGATTTATTTAGTCGTTTCCTGAAAACGATTAGGTTTTCAACCTTAGAATTAGTTTCGAGGTTTATGAACATCAAACCTTGACATATTTGGGAACGAATAGTCAATAGAAGGCCGTATTAGTGATTCGGATTTAGAATTCGGGATACGAACTAAACTAGCGGTGCTTGTCGTTAATCGACTTGAAATAAAAAGAACAAAAAGGGTAGGGGTATTTTGGTAATTAGGCGCGAGGCTTTTTCTTTCCCCCCTTCACGCGACCCCCCCCGAACACGCTCTCTCTCCCTCATTGCTCTGCGTCTTCTCCTCCTCTTCGAGCCACCATGAACGTTGGCCACCTCCTCCCTCCTCACACCCACGCGTCGCTGGCGAGCCCCACGACGGTCCCTGTGCGCAGCGAGCACCGCAACCCAACCCCGTAGTGGTCAGCGTGGGCGGCGGAAACACGCCGAAATCCGGCCGAACACCCAGCAGTTTTGGAGCATGCAAGGTGAGTTTCGAACCTCTTCTCTCCTATAAATTGAATTCTCGCCCTAATTCCATCTCAATTGTGCCTAAATTCCTCAGAAATCGCAAGTTAGGTTTTTGAGTTTGGGGTAGGTCGAGTCAGGCGCGAAGAGCAGAGGAGTATCTGGGTGTTAGTGTTCGATTTTCGCCTCAATTCAAGCTAAATCGGGTCCTCTAGCATGGAATTCGAGGTGGGTGTTCTCGCCTCCTAAACTATTACTAATTTCGAAAATGTCTTCAGCAGATTGATGTTGCATGTCAAGTTAGGGTTTGCTAAAATGCGTAGAAATGTCAAGAAGTGAGCTATACCTGCTTAAGTTCGATTCGTGTAGTCAATTTATGCCTGAAATTATGATTCGAAGTGAATTATATGCGTTTAGTGTTAATTCAAATGCATGTAGTTAATGAATGCCTGAGATTGTAAATGAATGCGAATTATGTGCATTTAGCATCGATTCAAGTTAATTAGTTGATGCATGAAAAAGGATTAAAAACGAAGTTAGTTTAACGTATTTAGCCTCGATTCGAGTTAAAGAGTTATTGTTCAAAACGGAATTAAAATCGAAGTTAATTTAACATATTTAGCTTCGATTCGAGTTAAAGAGTTATTGTTTGAAATGGAATTAGAAACGAAGTTAGTTTGATATGTTTAGCATCGACTCAAGTTATTTAGCTAATATATGAAAAGGAATTAAAAATCGAAGTTAATTTAACGTATTTAGCTTCGATTCGAGTTAAAGAGATATTGTTCAAAACGGAATTAAAATCGAAGTTAATTTAACATCTTTAGCTTCGATTCGAGTTAAAGAGTTATTGTTTGAAAAGGAATTGGAAACGAAGTTAGTTTGATATGTTTAGCATCGACTCAAGTTATTTAGCTTATATATGAAAAGGGATTAAAAACGAAGTTAATTTAACGTGTTTGGCTCCCATTCGAATTGAACTAGCTAATGTATTATGTGTGTAAACGAAATAAATTCGAACTCTTTTTAGTACATTCATGCTTAGGTAAGCTGCTTCGAAATGTATCGTATATATTTAGAATCAAATTATGTTTGGTTTATTGAATGAAGAGTTGTCGATTTATGGATAAATGTGGCTATATGTACGCTTGTTGTAATGCACCGCTGAATGGTGCTGGTTGCTCAGGTAAGAGCCTAAACCTCACTTCCTTTTTCATAAGCTAATATGATAATATGTTGTGATTAATAAATCGATGAATCGAGTTGGTAGTTGGATGGTTTGAGGAAAGAATAATGAGCGTTCGAGGTCCTGTGGTACGGTGCTTGTGAGGAGGGAGTTCGGGTTGTGAATTGACCGCAATCGTGTGAATTGCGAGGCCATGTGTGGCTCATTGTGTCGAAATGATTACGAAGTGTTTAAATGTGATATGTGTATTCCCTTTTTCTTGTATGTTTAAAATGTAACATGTGTGTGGAAGGGTGATGTTTTAGCAAATGACTTTTCATGTGCTTTAAATGAATAATAGCCATGTCTGGTAACGAGCTATGACCTATTTTAGCTATTCAAATAGTGTTTGGGAGGAATCCTCAAAACGTTTTTAACAAAAGGGAGATGGGAATTATACGTTGAATGATTTTATTGTTTGAAATGGAAAATTACTAGCCGTTATGGCCGATACGTTTCAAGTGGCTAAGATAATGTGCTGCGGACAATATGATATGATGTAATGTTAACCTAGGGGATAAGTCCGGATAAACCCTAGAGGCCCGGACGAGGGCTAATGTAATGGTCCGATATGTTATATGTAGCCATCCCGGGAGTAAGAGCTTAAGCGTGAGCGTTAGGTCTCACTATGGGGTTGAGAATAGATCTCACCCAATCAGCACCTGTAATGATCTTATGCCAGAAGTATTTTCGTACTAAGTTAAGAAAAGCAATTGGCATTTGCCATTTTAAATGATTAAAAAGGAAAGGAAGTTCTTTTTATATGAGCCCAAAAGGCTATATGGAATGATGTATGAAAAGCTTATAAGGGTCGTTACACGACCAAACAAAATGAAACTTCCTTTGAAGACTAAGAAAACGTTTTCAATGAAAGAAAGAAAGCTTTCAATGAATGAGTTATGAAATGATCTTCAAACATGTTTAAATGTGGATTCTTAGCCTATGTATTAAAGGAAAGTTTTCAATGGATGCATTATGAATGATTCTTAAATATGGTTGAACGGGATTCTAATCTTATGTGGCATCATCCTTATCCATTTTAAACCTGTCTGATTTAAAGTGTATGAGATGAGAAAGAAAGTTATAGCACGTTAAAAATTCTATGAATGAAGGCGTTTCTTCCTAAAAGAATGAACGTTGATATGCGAATAGCATGCGAGGGTGTCGTATGGCTTAATATGATGTTTAAAGGTACTTAAATGCTTGATATGTGTTTATGTGTGTGATCTGTATATTATATGAATGAAATATTAAGAAAAGTGTGAATATGAAAAAGGATAACCTTAAATACACATCATATGATTGAGGGTTCATGTGTAATTTAAATGGAGATTTAGCAAGTTATTTTATGAAAAGAAAAGATTCTTATACTTAGCCTTCGATGCTTACTCATGTGCCTAACTGCTTGCTAGTAAAGAATTCCGTCGTTGAGGAACCTAGAAATATGACTGAGTGGTCGAAGTGAAGTTTATATTTAGTGATCCTCCCATAAAGGTTCTATGAATATCTATTATGATAGTAAAGTATGGAAACATGATATGTGACTAGTAAAGATAGTATTGCATACAACGGTTTTGGTTTTAAGGGGGTTGGGGGACACTCACTGAGCGTGTGGTTGCTCATCCCACTACTCTTTCCCCCTTTCCCCAGGTTTTCCTTCTGACAGGAAGAAGTTGAGTCAGATAAGTCCAGAAGGAACCTATTGTTGCTTACAAGGCATCGTACGTGCTCATTTGAAGGGATCTTATGTGCTTAATGAAGTCATCTAATGTATTCTTAGTTTATAAAGGTCTGTAAACAATTATTCTAGTTCATGTAATGCATATGGTATAAAAGGCCGCTTTGTATGACCATCTGAGCCAACCATCAAGTTAGTTAGATGTCTTCTTGGTTTAATTTAGCTATGTTTTGAGATGTAAATCTTAATTCTCCGGTTTTGTTAACCGTTCAGTTGTATCTTCCATTTCTTCTTTATTCATGAGTCAATCTATTTGGTGTACTCCGAGCGAGTGGCTCGATGAGTTATGAACTCCGGCGTGTGGCCGTTGAGCTATGTTCTAAATGTTTTGCGCTTCCGTTGATTTACAGGGACTTATTGTATGGCTTTTAGCCTGAAAACGGTCAGTTTTTAGGGGAAATTCTGCCCGTTTTGTCCCAGGAATTAAGTAAGAAGTTAGGAAAGCGTAACGCTTCTAGCCTAGGGGCTGGGGGTGTTACATTGATGGTATCAGAGCAAAGGTCCTGCGACCATAGGCCGCAACCTGAGTGATGTAAAGGGCAAGGGGTATGGATATACACCTTAACCTCACACCAAGCAAAGGCTAAAACTTGAGATTGCTTACGGGTGGAAGTGGCACGACCGTGTGTGGAGGCACGGGGACCCCGTGCTAACTTGCTGCCTCAAAGTACTAGAATGGCTTAGTTTTGCACGGTTTGGAAGCCTTTCAATTCTATTTGGTTTTCTTGGCTTTTGGTGAGTTTGATATGGGGGATTTGAATGTGAATGATGGTAGAGGAGTGGAATAATGAAGAGGAATGATGGATAGGCTTAGTGGAAGTAATGCCTTGAACAATCAAGCAATCAACTTCATTAAGGAACCGTGTGGAATGAACTGATTTGGGATCAAACTAAACCCTTGGATTAGATACAGAAATCACCACCAACCTTTGAGTTTAGGGCCCTTAAACTTGATTAAGATACAGAATCACCACTTAATTAAGTTTAAGACTCACTTGAACACCACTTAGTTTGGCCTAAACTAAGATAAGCAAGCAAGGATTTGAGAGGAGGCTATCAAGCTCTCACTAAACTTTCATTCATCAAATTCTGAAGTGTTCTTTTGCTTGTAGCCGTGAGAGGCCTTACATAGGCAGCAAAAACCACTAAGCTAAGCAAGCTAGCAAGCATCTCACTTTTCCTTCCTAGGAGGGAAAGGTATTAACTAGCTCTAATTGCCACAGTTAGAGCTAATTGACTTCATGCATGCTTAAGGCTAATCAAAACACATCTAATCCTTCAAGGAAAGCAAGACAAATGATTATTACAACTTAATCAACTTGTCCCTAAGCTTAATCAGCAAAATAGGTAGCAAGTGGACATGTGAGCAGCCGAAAAGTGACCTCTCCCCTTTGCGGCTGACCAATGACATTCAAGGGACATCTTTCCTTGTCTCTTCATTCTCATTGGCTGATCTTTCCAAGGTTGCAGCTGATGATGGTGCCTTGGGGTGTGTGCCCAGCCTTGGAGGGTGTATCAAGTCAGTGGATAGCAAGGAAAACCACCGGGAAGGGTTTGCTTCAGCCGTGCTATCAGACCGTGTGCAATGGCAAATTTTCACCCGGTTTTCAAGCCAAGTTTACCCAAAGCAAAAAATGATATGGTTTAAGTTTTAAACGTGGGAAAGAAATTTTAGGGTGTGTGTAAACCACCCCATTCAAGAAATCAAGGTTAAACATGGATTAAGTAAGGTAATCACATGTAAACTTTTAACCGTGCAGGATTGGACTGATTCTGACCGGTTAGGAAAAAACGCCCTTGATCCTTCATCCTCTTGTAGCATGACTTGAACACAATGCTTGGACTTGAAAGTTAACTTCCTGAGGATTCCAAAAATGCAAAAATATTGGCCCTAAGCCATGAAATAGCCTAAGAAATCATGTGCACAAAACCGAGCTTGTGCAGGCCGGTTGTGCCAGTTTCAGCTTCTTGCCAAAGGAGGGCTATCTTTTGAGTTTGGGACCGTGTTCTTGGTCGACTTGGACTTGTCACAACTTGATCATGGTCTTGGCTAGGTGGCCCTCCATCACTGAGTCTTGCATTTCATATAGTCGCCTAGGAACACTGTATGGTTATGTGACATATGCCTGCCTTGTGTGCAAATGTGAGTTTTACGTGAACGTTTGCGCATTTCACTAGTTAGGTGCGGCTTCCGTAAGCTGAATGGTTGGATGAGAGAACCATTTGTTAAGATATAGGCCGAGTGATTCGTATTGTCGTGCATGAAATAAGTGTTAGCTCAATTGAAAGTTGTTTCGTTTATATGCTTTGGTGATTTTAACCCAATGTTTAAGGAACATATGATTTGAATTAAACGATTGGAAAGCCTTAACTCTACGTTCATCTTTGCCCCTAAAATACGATTTGCTCCTCGGGCCCCATAATGGAGTGAGCAGACGTATTCAAGGTTGGTAGAGAAAGAGCTAGAAGCAATTAGACTATCTCCTTTCAAAAACCTAAGGACCTTGCAGGTTAAAGCCTTTTGTTCAGGGAGAAAGAACCTAGCAGACTTTGGAATTGTACATCGTAGACGATCCCTCCTAAGGCTAGCGACCTACAATAAGACTCCTACGATCACCTGTAGGATAGATGTACCCCGTAAGACTAGTAGTGCCACTGTTCTTACCC
Source organism: Carnegiea gigantea (assembly GCA_029747015.1). Lineage (NCBI taxonomy): Eukaryota > Viridiplantae > Streptophyta > Magnoliopsida > Caryophyllales > Cactaceae > Carnegiea > Carnegiea gigantea. The sequence goes on along the minus strand of JAKOGI010001547.1, from coordinate 20,754 downwards.
CTTGTTATCTGATTAATGGCTAGTCTCTAGTTACTTTGGTCAAGCCCAAGGCATACCTTTGACCCTAGAATGCTAATAAGGATTGCTGTCGTTTATACCCGTTTAGGTGACTCTTGTACAACATTATTGTGAACCATTGTGTTTTACAACATGCTATGTTTTCATAAATGTTTGGAAGCCTATATTGTTATATGAAATGGCAAGTATGGTTATCCGTGTGTTTCATAAGTGAGAGGTATAGTAAATAAACCACTTGGTACGTGTTTAAATTATTTCTAGTTGAGTGCGCCACTGAGTTGGCCAAATAATTTAAGTTATGTGAGTGTTTGCTTCATATAACCGTGCTTATCTAATTATAGCATAGCAATTAGCCCCTTTTGCATTATAATTAAGTGGCTAACTGTGAACATACCTCATGACATGACTACACGACTGTGGCCTCTGCATTCGAATGCTTACCCTTGTATGTATCATTGCATGATGTGCTAAGATATTCGTAATGGGAGCGGAGTTACTCATTGTCTATATGCCTAAGTTCTATGTTTCATATGTTTGATTGAGTGGCTAAAAACTCATATGCCTAGCAAAAAGATCTTGTGACCATAGGAGTTTCATTCGCATTTATTGGCCTTGTACCTTCTTTGCCTAGACCATATGACATGCCAGCGTACTTGCGACCATATTTGAATGCGCGACTTAAAGGGATATGAATGGATGTGTGTAAAACAATCCCTGGCAGGGTATAACTGAGTGTCCTGGCATGGTATGATTGGGTTAGCCGTATCATGTCTTGCATGCTGAATTTTTATGGGTACATGGTAGGTTTCATAGAGAACCTTGGATAGTGCTTTGCTAGCCATCATATGTGCTGCCAACGCTGTCTTACTAGACTTTGCTTAGCATGTTTGGCCTTACCTTCAACCTAGTTGTCTTATAGCTAGATACGACACCGTTTGGCATAGTAGCACTACCATTTCTCGGGTTACATGTATGTACACACATATCTAAAGCATGATGAGACGTCCTTAGAAGCCTGTGCTCGTATATTCTTACAATGAATCAAACATTAATGTATTGAATGAGCATAACCCTTCATTTGTATGAATATATGACTGAAGAGACAATTGGTTCCAAGTAGAGACTTTACGGGAAGTCTCCCCGCCATCAAAACCATCGACTTACATTATGCCTTAGCATTCCATTTCAAAGTTATTCTTCTCGACATGATACACTAGTTTATGTTGATTCATGATTTTTGACCTTCAATGCTCCGTTATTAACCCCTCCGTGACGTCAATGTGAATTCAAGTGTTACTCTGAGTCCCTTCATTGTCAATGTGATGTAACATGATGTTTTTACTGCTTAGGTGCGATGTGATAGCTTTCTGACCAATTGATTTGACTTTGGAATGACTCAATATCCTTATGTCTTTGAATGAACCTGTCCAAGTTAACTGCCTTCATACGAACCTGACATGTCCTGAATAAGTTGTCGTGAATGAAAAGGCCTAAAAGTTAGCTGGGATTAATGTACAGACATCGGAATGTTGGTGCATATGTTTTCCTTTTGTAAATTGCTTGCCATGTATGTTTTAGACGCGTTCATGCTCCCTGAGACTCCTAAGCTTAAGAATATTGGATTGCTAATATTATGCAATTCCATTATGCTTAAATGATACTATGTGTTGCTATGTGACATTTCTATTACTCTAAATGTGTTATAGTAGTCTCCATGTTAATCATTGTGATCCCGAAAGTGACTTGAATTCATGTTTTAGGATAAGACTGCTAACGTATGACCTTAAGATGTCATTGTCTCAATTGTCATGCCTTTAGATGACCACTTATAGATGCATATGCATAGAATTATTGCTTGCCATGCGAACTGAGTCTAGATCATTGAAAATCTATGTTTCATTTTCAAAACAAACTCGATATGGTTTTTCACGCCAACTCATTTGCCTCTCTTCGATGCGATTTGCCCTCGGCGCCTAAATAGAGCGAGTAGACGCTTGAAGAGATTGGCGAGGAGGAGACTGGATACCATGAGGCAATCTTCTTTTGATTTAAAAAGTAATATCTTCAAAATGACCTTTTGGAAACCAATCGCATAGATCCTAGTTATGTGTGTGCATTCTAGGAAAGACAGAACTTAGATATTGAATTTCGAGGACGAAATTCTTTTAAGGGGGGGAAGAGTGTAACACCACGCATTTTCGTTTTCCATTAAGCTAATTAAATGTCCTTTTTACGTTCTAAAATCGTATTTTTAGTAACCGTATGAGTTAAATTATTAATCAATGTGCTTTTGGGAGCTACTTTTATTAAAAAAGGATATTATTATTGCTACTATTGATTTCAAAGTCAATTTGTGCCATTTATGCCTTTAAATTGTATCGATAATCCAATTTAGTCGTTATTCGATTTATTTAGTCGTTTCCTGAAAACGATTAGGTTTTCAACCTTAAAATTAGTTTCGAGGTTTATGAACATCAAACCTTGACATATTTGGGAACGAATAGTCAATAGAAGGCCGTATTAGTGATTCGGGTTTAGAATTCGGGATACGAACTAAACTAGCGGTGCTTGTCGTTAATCGGCTTGAAATAAAAAGAACAAAAAGGGGAGGGGTATTTTGGTAATTAGGCGCGAGGCTTTTTCTTCCCCCTTTCACGCGACCACCCCCCGAACACGCTCTCTCTCTCTCACTGCTCTGCGTCTTCTCCTCCTCTTCGAGCCACCATGAACGTAGGCCACCTCCTCCCTCCTCACACCCACGCGTCGCCGGCGAGCCCCATGACGGTCCCTGTGCGCAGCGAGCACCGCAACCCAACCCCGTAGTGGTCAGCGTGGGCGGCGAAAACACGCCGAAATCCGGCCGAACACACAGCAGATTTAGAGCATGCAAGTTGAGTTTCGAACCTCTTCTCTCCTGTAAATTGAATTCTCGCCCTAATTCCATCTCAATTGTGCCTAAAGTCCTCAGAAATCGCAAGTTAGGTTTTTGGGTTTGGGGTAGGTCGAGTCAGGCGCAAAGAGCAGAGGAGTATCTGGGTGTTAGTGTTCGATTTTGGCCTCAATTTAAGCTAAATCGGGTCCTCTAGCATGGAATTCGAGGTGGGTGTTCTCGCCTCCTAAACTATTACTAATTTCGAAAATGTCTTCAGCAGATTGATATTGCATGTCAAGTTAGGGTTTGCTAAAATGCGTAGAAATGTCAAGAAGTGAGCTATACCTGCTTAAGTTCGATTCGTGTAGTCAATTTATGCCTGAAATTATGATTCGAAGTGAATTATATGCGTTTAGTGTTAATTCGAATGCATGTAGTTAATGAATGCCTGAGATTGTAAATGAATGCGAATTATGTGCATTTAGCATCGACTCAAGTTATTTAGCTAATATATGAAAAGGAATTAAAAATCGAAGTTAATTTAACGTATTTAGCTTCGATTCGAATTAAAGAGTTATTGTTCAAAACGGAATTAAAATCGAAGTTAATTTAACATATTTAGCTTCGATTCGAGTTAAAGAGTTATTGTTTAAAAAGGAATTAGAAACGAAGTTAGTTTGATATGTTTAGCATCGACTCAAGTTATTTAGCTAATATATGAAAAGGAATTAAAAATCGAAGTTAATTAACGTATTTAGCTTCGATTCGAGTTAAAGAGATATTGTTCAAAACGGAATTAAAATCGAAGTTAATTTAACATCTTTAGCTTCGATTCGAGTTAAAGAGTTATTGTTTGAAAAGGAATTGGAAACGAAGTTAGTTTGATATGTTTAGCATCGACTCAAGTTATTTAGCTTATATATGAAAAGGGATTTAAAACGAAGTTAATTTAACGTGTTTGGCTCCCATTCGAATTGAACTAGCTAATGTATTATGTGTGTAAACGAAATAAATTCGAACTCTTTTTAGTGCATTCATGCTTAGGTAAGTTGCTTCGAAATGTATCGTATATGTTTAGAATCAAATTATGTTTGGTTTATTGAATGAAGAGTTGTCGATTTATGGATAAATGTGGCTATATGTACGCTTGTTGTAACGCACCGCTGAATGGTGCTGGTTGCTCAGGTAAGAGCCTAAACCTCACTCCTTTTTTCATAAGCTAATATGATAATATGTTGTGATTAATAAATCGATGAATCGAGTTGGTAGTTGGATGGTTTGAGGAAAGAATAATGAGCGTTCGAGGTCCTGTGGTACGGTGCTTGTGAGGAGGGAGTTCGGGTTGTGAATTGACCGCAATCGTGTGAATTGCGAGGCCATGTGTGGCTCATTGTGTCGAAATGATTACGAAGTGTTTTAAATGTGATATGTGAATTCCCTTTTTCTTGTATTTTTAAAATGTAACATGTGTGTGGAAGGGTGATGTTTTAGCAAATGACTTTTCATGTGTTTTAAAATATAATAGCCATGTCTGGTAACGAGCTATGGCCTATTTTAGCTATTCAAATAGTGTTTGGGAGGAATCCCCAAAACGTTTTTAACAAAAGGGAGATGGGAATTATATGTTGAATGATTTTATTGTTTGAAACGGAAAATTACTAGCCGTTATGGCCGATACGCTTTAAGTGGCTAAGATAATGTGCTGCGGACAATATGATATGATGAAAAGTAATGTTACCTAGGGGATAAGTCCGGATAAACCCTAGAGGCCCTGACGAGGGCTAATGTAATGGTCCGATATGTTATATGTAGCCATCCCGGGAGTAAGAGCTTAAGCGTGAGCGTTAGGTCTCACTATGGGTCGAGAATAGTTCTCACCCAAACAGCACCCTGTAATGATCTTATGCCAGAAGTACTTTCGTACTAAGTTAAGAAAAGCAATTGGCTCTTTGTCATTTTCTAAACGATTAAGAAGGAAAGGAAGTTCTTTTTATGAGCCCAAAAGGCTATATGAAATGATGTATGGAAAGCTTATAAGGGTCGCTACGCGACCAAAAGAAATGGAACTTCCCTTTGAAGACTAAGAAAACATTTTCAATGAAAGAAAGAAAGCTTTCAATGAATGAGTTATGAAATGATCTTCAAACATGTTTAAATGTGGATTCTTAGCCTATGTATTAAAGGAAAGTTTTCAATGGATGCATTATGAATGATTCTTAAATATGGTTGAACGGGTTCTAATCTTATGTGGCATCATCCTTATCCATTTCAAACCTGTCTGATTTAAAGTGTATATGAGATGAGAAAGAAAGTTTTAGCACGTTAAAATTCTACGAATGAAGGCGTTTCTTCCTAAAAGAATGAACGTTGATATGCGAATAGCATGCGAGGGTGTCCTATGGCTTAATATGATGTTTAAAGGTACTTAAATGCTTGATATGTGTTTATGTGTGTGATCTGTATATTATATGAATGAAATATTAAGAAAAGTGTGAATATGAAAAAGGATAACCTTAAATACACATCATATGATTGAGGGTTCATGTGTAATTTAAATGGAGTGTTAGGAAGTTATTTTATGAAAAGAAAGATCCTTTATACTTAGCCTTCGATGCTTACTCACGTGCCTAACTGCTTGCTAGTAAAGAATTCCGTCGTTGAGGAACCTAGAAATATGACTGAGTGGTCGAAGTGAAGTTTATGTTTAGTGATCCTCCCATAAAGGTTCTATGAATATCTATTATGATAGTGAAGTATGGAAACATGATATGTGACTAGTAAAGATAGTATTGCCTACAACGGTTTTGGTTTTAAGGGGGTTGGGGGACACTCACTGAGCGTGTGGTTGCTCATCCCACTACTCTTTCCCCCTTTTTCCCCAGGTTTTCCTTCTGACAGGAAGAAGTTGAGTCAGATAAGTCCAGAAGGAACCTATTGTTGCTTACAAGGCGTCGTACGTGCTCATTTGAAGGGATCTTATGTGTTTAATGAAGTCATCTAATGTATTCTTAGTTTATAAAGGTCTGTAAACAATTATTCTAGTTCATGTAATGCATATGGTATAAAAGGTCGCTCTGTATGGCCGTCTGAGCCAACCATCAAGTTAGTTAGATGTCTTCTTGGTTTAATTTAGCTATGTTTTGAGATGTAAATCTTAATTCTCCGGTTTTGTTAACCGTTGAGTTGTATCTTCCATTTCTTCTTTATTCATGAGTCAATCTATTTGGTGTACTCCGAGCGAGTGGCTCGTTGAGTTATGAACTCCGGCGTGTGGCCGTTGAGCTATGTTTTAAATGTTTTGCGCTTCCGTTGATTTACAGGGACTTATTGTAAGGCTTTTAGCCTGGAAATGGTCAGTTTTTGAGGGAATTCTGCCGTTTCGTCCCAGGAATTAAGTAAGAAGTGAGGAAAGCGTAACGCTTCTGGCCTAGGGGCTGGGGGTGTTACAATATGTTGTATATAATATGTATATGCATATATATCTATACATATACAATATATATATATATATATATATATAATATATATATATATATAGATATATATGTATATATGTATACACATATGTATATACATCTATCTATATATGTATATGTATATCTGTATGTACTGTATATTAATATATATATATATATATGTATGTATATATTTATATATATATATGTATATATATTATGTAGATATTTGTGATGTACACACACACACACATACACATGGTGTATATATATATATATCTATATATATATATATATATATATATATATATATATATATATATATATGTATGTATGTATTGATATCGATATATATATATGTATATATGTATATGTATATATGTGCATATGTATATGTTTAGTGTACCATCAGTTTTTAACTCATATGCAAACTAAAAAGATGGATGCGCCTCTTTCTTTCTTTAAAAATTCTCAAGTACATTTGTGCATCGGAATCCTTAATGAGTGCTTTCAAGTCTCTTTAAAAAATTTTCAAATCTTGCTTGCTGCATCCAACATTTTGAAAACCATCCATTTGCTCCTTAACACTATGATGTGCCTTAGAAGGACCAATATTAGCACGAATAAGTGAGTTGAATAGAGTTCTATGCACACTATTCGCACCCCTATTAGAGTTGAGCATATGACGCTTCCCAGGAGTGGTAAGTACTTGAGTGTGGCCTTCATGAAATCTAAAAAGTTCATACTTCCCATGTTTAGTCCTCCTAAAACCAACCATTGCTTGACAACCCTCCCTAGTCAACCTTACTTTCCGATCAGAATTCACATTGGTTGGAGTTTGTTTAAATCCTTGTTTAGAGCAAACATAATACTTGTACTTGTACACACCATTACTTTTCCTGTAAGATGATTTGCGAATGCTAAATTATACATGATGCGCATAAGATTTATAGAATTTCTCACATTCTTTCAAGTTGCCGAATTGCGGTCCTTCTTTTAGTTTCAAGTCTTCCTCACATAAAGGTAGCCATTCCTTGATAACTTCCATCGTACTTTTACATTTTTCAGGTATTTATTGTCCCACCTCTTCTTCAATAGCCTCCATAGTATGACCTACAAAAGCACATGCAGTATCATCAGTTTCACATAACATTTCAATACTGAGGGAAAAAACATGACAATAGTGAATCACCACCAAACTGTAATTTCTATCAATTATTCTAGCCAATTGTTTCAAGAACTAGTAAGCCGTAAATGCATTGAAATTGTCTTATTAGAATTCCCATTTATCTGCATTGAATTGCCATTTGGGTTTTCTACTTTAATTTCAAGAACTAACCAAGGGAAGAATAGCAGCTGATGACCATGATTTAACTTCAACCTTCACCAACAAACCTAAATTAATTGTATTATTGGAAAATAAAACTGCGGTCAGATTTCCAAAAGAGGCCACATGATGCCAATATGAAAGAATTGCAGACGAAGTATTGCTTTAGTAATCAGAATCATGGTGCTTTGGAACTTCCATTAATGCCGATGCTGGACCCTTATCTAAGTGTCAGGTGCAACTCACACACATAGAATGGGCAGTCAACAATTCCAACTTCCAAATATTGAATGCAAGTCAGATATTTTTTCCTTCAACAAGTCAATGTTGTATTTTTTATTAACTTACAGCCTGTATGTATAACACCTTATACAAACCACAAAATCAGAGCCCTAATTTAGCAACCTACTGAAATCGTAGAGAGCAAAAGTACGCTAGAGACAGTCGGGCCCCCTTGTTGATCGGAGAATAGCCGAAATCCGGCCAGAGCCAAGCAAACGAAAGGGACGGCGAGTTTCATTGGACAGGCGTTGCTAGGCCAGTTAGGTGGACTTAGAGAGAGAAGGTGTGAGCGGAAGAGAGAGGAGTATTGTAATACCCACCTTCGTTGTTTTTACGTTAAGTTGCCTGTCTTGCTTTTTACGTTATGAAATCATGTTTTTAGTAACCGTGTAAATTTTTAACGATTAATTTCACTAAAAAAGAACGATTATTTGATTAACCTTATTATTGATGCTACTTATTTTTAAAATATTTGAATCAACGCTAAACCGAGTTTTTAAAATCGTTTTTCGTTTTACTTGGTTGAATCCCAAAGTTTAAACTGAAATGTTGATTGTAGGTCGTTTCAGTTCGGGTTTAGCCTAACCATTAGCAAGTACGGGATCGGGATTCAGTTGAATGATGTTATTTGAGTCAACCCAAAAAAAAAAAAAAAAAAGAAAAGGGGTTCAAGTACCTTAGTCGGGCAGAGACCCCGACCACCCCTCCCCCCCGCACGCTCGCTCTCTCTCTCTGCTCTCCCTCCCTCTCTGCTTCGCTCTCTCTCTCTCTCGCGGGTCACCGGTCGCGGCCTGGCGTCACCGCCGGCCGTCACGCGTCGCCGGCGAGAGAAGGAGCCGTCCGACCTCACCCCTGCGTCGCCAACCACCCGAACACCACCAATCCTCCTTCCCCACGTCACACAACCGAGCCAACTTGAAACCCACGCATCAGCCACGCCTAATTCCGCCACCACGTGCCGGAATCCGGTCACCCACTCCGGATTCGGCCTCCCCTCTAAATCTGGGGGTCGAGGGTCGAATTCGACCCCAGACAACCCCAACCGCGACCATAACGCAAGTTAGGGTTTTGGGGTTCGGGCTAGCTGAGTCACGCGCGAAGGGCAGGTGGTTGGTGTTCGATTTTTGGCCTCAATTCAAGCTAAATTGCGAGTATCTAGCGTGAAATCGAGGTGGGTGTTCTCGCCTCCTAAGTTATTATTATTTTCGAAATTGATTTTTAGCAGATTGATGTTGCATGTCAAGTTAGGGTTTGTTAAATTTGTTAAAAATGTCAAGAAATTAGCTATTCATGTTTAGGTTCGATTCATTTGGTTGATTGATGCCTGAGATTGTAATTCGAAGTGAATTGTATGCGTTTAGCATTAATTCGAATGCATGTAGTTAGTGGATGCTTAAGATTGTAAATTAATGCGAATTATGTGCGTTTAGCTTCAATTCGAATCAATAAACGTAAATCATGCCTGAGTTGTTAATTCGAAGTAAATTAAATGTGTTTAGCATCAATTCGAGTCCATGAATGTAAATCATGCTTGAGATATCAAAATCGAAGTTAATTTTAACATATTTAGCTTCGATTCGAGTTAAAGAATTATTGTTTAAAAACGGAATTAAAATCGAAATGAATTTAGCGTATTTAGTTTCAATTCGAGTTAATGAGTTATTGTTTGAAAAGGAATTAGAAACGAAGTTTGTTTGATATGTTTAGCATCGATTCAAGTTAATTAGTTGCTGCATGAAAAAGGATTACAAATGAAGTTAGTTTAACGTGTTCAGTATCGATTCAAGTCAGTGAGTTAATGTATGAAAAAGAATTAAAATCGAAGGTGCGTTAACATCCTTAGCTTCCCTTCGAATTAATTAACCAATGCGTGAAATGAGCTAATTTCAAGGTTAATGCAATGTGTTTAGTTTCGAATCAAGTGGATTAGTTATTGCATGTTAAAGGAATTAATCTCGAAGTTATATAAACATGTTTAGCTTCAATTCGAGTTAACCTAGCTAATGCATATAAACGAATTAAATTTGAAGCTATTAAAATATGTTTAGCTTTAATACGAACCCTTTTTTTTTTAGCACAATCATGCTTAGGAAAGTTACTCGAAATGTATCGGTTATGTTTAGAATCAAATTATGTTTGATTTATTGAATAAAGTATTGTCGATTCATAAATAAATGTGGCCATATGAACGCTTGTTGTAATGCACCGCTGAATGGTGTTGGCTGCTCAGGTAAGGGCCTAAAGTTCACTCCCTTTTTCATAAGCTAATATGATAATATGTTGTGATTAATAAATCGATGAATCGAGTTGGTAGTTGGATGGTTTGAGGAAAGAATCATGAGCGTTCGAGGTCTTGTGGTACGGTGCTTGTGAGGAGGGAGTTCGGGTTGTGAAATTACCGCAATCGTGTGGATTGCGAGGCCATGTGTGGCTTATTGTGTTGTTGAAATGATTACGAAGTGTTTAAATGTGATATGTGTAATCCCTTTTCCTTGTGTGCTTTAAATGTAACATGTGGGTGTGAGGGTAATGTTTTAGCAAATGACTTTTCATGTGTTTTAAATGAATAATAGCCATGTCTAGTAATGAGCTATGGCTTATTTTAGCTATCCAAATAGTGTTTGGAAGGAATCCCTAAAACGTTTTTATCAAAAGGGAGATGGGAATTATACGTTGAATGATTTTATTGTTTGAAATGGAAAATTACTAGCCGTTATGGCTGATACGCTTTAAGTGGCTAAGATAATGTGCTGCGGACAATATGATATGATGTAATGTTAACCTAGGGGATAAGTCCGGATAAACCCTAGAGGCCCTGACGAGGGCTAATGTAATGGTCCGATATGTTATATGTAGCCATCCCGGGAGTAAGAGCTTAAGCGTGAGCGTTAGGTCTCACTATGGGGTCGAGAATAGTTCTCACCCAATCAGCACCCTGTAATGATCTTATGCCAGAAGTACTTTCGTACTAAGTTAAGAAAAGCAATTGGCCTTTGCCATTTTATATGTTTTAAAGAAAAAGAATGTTTTATGGGCCCAAAGAGGCCGCATGGAATGGATATGAAATGCATACAAGGGTCGTTTTACGACGAATGCGAAATGTAAACTCTTTCAAAAGATTGAGAACCTCAAGGTTATGAAATGCTTTCAATGTGCAAAGAAAGTTTCATTGCCGATTTAAAGAAAATGTTCTTAAATATGATGAATGTGGATTCTTAGCCTGTGTATTAAAGGAAAGCTTTCAATGGATGCATTATGAATGATTCTTAAGTATGGTTGAACGTGGATTCCAATCTTATGCGGCATCATTCTTATCCATAGCAAATCTGTCTGATTTAAAGTGTACGAGATGAGAAAGAAAGTTATAGCACGTTGAAAATTCTATGAATGAAGGCGTCTCTTCCTAAAAAATGAACGTTGATATGTGTTTATGTGTGTGATATGTATATCATATGAATGAAATGCCAAGAAAAGTGTATTTTTGAAAAGGGATAACCTTATATACACATCATATGATTGAGGGTTCATGTGTAGTTCAAATGGAGTATTAGGAAGTTATGTTATGAAAAGAAAAGATCCTTATACTTAGCCTTCGATACTCACATGCCTAACTGCTTGCTAGTAAAGAACTCCGTCGTTGAGGAACCTAGAAATATGATTGGGTGGTCGAAGTGAAGTTTATGTTTAGTGATCCTTCCATAAAGGTTCTATGAATATCTATTATGATAGTAAAGTATGGAAACGTGGTATGTGACTAGTAAAGATAGTATTGCTTGCAACGGTTTTGGTTTTAAGGGGGGTTGGGGGACACTCACTGAGCGTGTGGTTGCTCACCCCATTACTCTTTCCCCTTTTCCCCAGATTTTCTTTCTGATAGGAAGAAGTTGAGTCAGATAAGCCCAGAAGGAACCTATTGTTGCTTACAAGGCGTCGTATGTGCTCATTGGAAGGGATCTTACGTGTTTAATAAAGTCATGTAATGTACTTTTAGTTTATAAAGGTCTGTAAACGATTATTCTAGTTCATGTATTGCATATGGTATAAAGGTCGCTCTATATGCCCGCTTGAGCCAACCATCAAGTTAGTTAGATGTCTTCTTGATTTAATTTAGCTATGTTTAAGGATGTAAATCTTAATACTCCGGTATTGTTAACCGTTGAGTTGTATCTTCTATTTCTTCTTTATTCATGAATCAATCTGGTTGGTGTACTCCGAGCGAGTGGCTCGTTGAGTTATGAACTCCGGCGTGTGGCCGTTGAGCTATGTTTCAAATGCTTGCGCTTCCGTTGATTTACAGGGACTTATTGTAAGGCTTTTAGCCTGAAAATGGTCAGTTTTTAGGGGGAACTCTGCCCACTTCATCCCAGGATTTAAGTAAGAAGTTAGGAAAGCGTAACGCTTCTAGCCTAGGGGCTGGGGGTGTTACATTGATGGTATCAGAGCAAAGGTCCTGCGACCATAGGCCGCGACCTGAGTCTTGCATTCATATAGTCCAATAGGAACGCGTTCATAATGATGTGATATATGCTTACTAGGTCTATAATTGTGCGTTTAATGTGAATCTTGGTGTATTCAGCTAGCTAGGTACTGCTCGAGTGAGCTCACTAATCGAGTGAACGAACGAATTGTTAAGGGTGTTAGTCGAGTAACTTGTTTTCTCATGAATGAGTTAAGTATTAGTCCAATCGAAGGTTGTTTGTTTATTTGCTTATACGCCTTGACGGTTTGGAATTGCATGATTGGAAAGTCTTAAAGCTAAGCCCATCTTTGCCCCCGAAGTACGATTTGCTCCTCGGGCCCCGTAATGGAGTGAGTAGACGTACTTAATGGTTGGTAGGGATAGGCTAGAGGCAGATGGACTATTTCTCGTTTGAAAACCTAGAGATTTTGAAAGTTGAGACTTTTCTAAATAGTGAATTAAGATGTTTGCTTCGCATTGAAAGACCCTTCTAATTATGTGGTTAGGTTTTAATGCCGCATTTGAAGGCTTGCATTTGCTTTATCATCACACTTGAGTCTCTGCTACTGTTGTAAGTTTCTATGCGCAACTAAACGTATTGGATGCCTGTCTGCCAAGATGCATATGTTGCTTGATGTGTAAATGACAAGTTATAAGCGACTAAGAATTACCCCTCTTGACTAAAAGCTTCTTTTTGACAATAACCTTTTAACGTGAATGTTTGATTGTTAAGAAGGCTGAGTGATAGCTTCGTGTGTGTGCATGCCAATATGAGTAATTGTGGCAGAGTTCTGTTGATTGTGACCTAAGTGATATCCCATACGTGTTATTGACACTTAGATTCGTTCTTACGCCTGTTAGTCGGCTGATGGCTAATTTTTAATGATTTTGACAAGTTTCAAGACATACCTTGACCTTAGTTTGCAAATGAGAAATGCAATCCTGTATGCCGTTCTAAATGACCCCTTACGTGATATTAGTTGTGAACTTGAAACCATGGACCTTGAAAGCTTATATAGTCACTTAGAATGATATGCAGGGCCAACTTTATGTTTATTAACTAACGGTAAAGTAAGTAAGCTATGTGGTGCTTCTTCAACTTGATTCTTATGGGGTATGTCACTTAATTGGCCAAAGAATTCAACCTACATGAGTTGTTGCTTCGTGTAGTCATAGTTAGCTAATCACTGCATAGCGTATAGTCCTTATGTTGTGGTTAAATTGCTAATTGCGCACATATACCATGGTGTGATTGCGTGATTGTAACCTTTGCTTTGAAATGTTTATCTCCGAATGCATCATTGAATGGTATGCTAGAATAATCATGATTGTAAGGGAGTTACTCATCTTCTATTCGAACTAAGGTTTATGCCTCTTATGTTTGATTGGAGAGACGATGTTTTGGCTTGGACGAACCCTGATACACCAAGAAAGCGAAAGGGAGGAAGAACCTAGCAGACTTTGGAATTGTACATAGTAATGATCTCCACTAAGGTAAGCGAACTACAGTGAGACCCATATGATCACCTATGGGATAGGTGTACCTTGTAGACCCTCAACACATACCTATAAGACCATTAGCACCGTAGTTCTTACCAATGCTAGTTGATTGATGATCAGCCGTATGTTTTATGAGTGAATGGTATAGTAAATACATGTCATTGGAGTTGCTTATCATGAACTTTAGTTGCGCAGTGGCTGGATTGATTAAGTGGTTTAACCTATGCGAACCATTGCTTGTACGATCTCTGAGTCATTACTTGTACTCCACAAGTTCTATTATCCCATGATATGGTTTGAACAACTATACACATACGCACTTAATGCATGATGTGGTGACCTTAGGTGTCCATCTTCACCTTTGCTTGCCTATGTGCAATCCATGCTTGACTTGCGTTTGGTTTGGTAGGTGACTTGATTATCCAAACGAATGAAGTTTCATAGTACACGGCCTGACATGACCCTTGACTCGTTGTTTGCATGCACGTATTCTTGCCGTAGCATTATCTTCTCAGTTGTTTCTATCGACATGCCATGCTAGTTCATGCCATTTATGATTCTTCATCCTTAAGTGCTCTGTTGTAGACCCTACGTGATGCCAATGTTTTTACTGCTTAGGTGTGATGTGATAGCTTCCTGACCAATTGATTTGACTTCAGGGTGACCCAATATCTTGATGCCTTTGAATGGACCTGACTAAGTTAATTGCCTTCATGCGAACCTGACATGTCCTGAATAAGTTGTCATGAATGAAAGGGCCTAAAAGTTAGCTGGGATTGATGTACAGACATCGGAATGTTGGTGCATATGTTTTCCTTTTGTAAATTGCTTGCCATGTATGTTTTAGACGCGTTCATGCTCCCCGAGACTCCTAAGCTTAAGAATATTGGATTGCTAATACCATGCAATTCCATTGTGCTTAAATGGTACTATGTGGTGCTATGTGACATTTCTATTACTCTAAATGTGTTATAGTAGTCTCCATGTTAATCATTGTAATCCCAATAGTAACTTGAATTCATGTTTTAGAATGAGACCGCTAGTGTATGACCTGAAGATGTCATTGTCTCAATTGTCGTACCTTTAGATGCCCACTTATAGATGCATATGCATAGAATTATTGCTTGCCATGCGAACTGAGTCTAGACCATTGGAAATCTATGTTTCATTTTCAAAGCAAACTCAATATGGTTGTCCATGCCAACTCATTTGCCCCTCTTCAATGCGATTTGCCCTCGGCGCCTAAATAGAGTGAGTAGACGCTTGAAGAGGTTGGCGAGGAGGAGACTGGATACCATAAGATATTTTCTTTTGATTTAGAAAGAAGTAGTGATTGCAAAATGGAACCTTCTGGAAACCTACCGTGTAGATCCTAGTTGTGTGCATGCATTTTAAGAAAGACCGAACTTAGATTTGGAATTTCGAGGACGAAATTCTTTTAAGGGGGGGAAGATTGTAATACCCACCTTCGTTGTTTTTACGTTAAGTTGCCTGTCTTGCTTTTTACGTTATGAAATCATATTTTTAGTAACCGTGTAAATTTTTAACGATTAATTTCACTAAAAAAGAACGATTATTTGATTAACGTTATTATTGATGCTACTTATTTTTAAAATATTTGAATCAACGCTAAACCGAGTTTTTAAAATCGTTTTTCGTTTTACTTGGTTGAATCCCAAAGTTTAAACTGAAATGTTGATTGTAGGTCGTTTCAGTTCGGGTTTAGCCTAACCATTAGCAAGTACGGGATCGGGATTCAGTTGAATGATGTTATTTGAGTCAACCCAAAAAAAAAAAGAAAAAGGGTTCAAGTACCTTAGTCGGGCAGAGACCCCGACCACCCCTCCCCCCCCCGCACGCTCGCTCTCTCTCTCTGCTCTCCCTCCCTCTCTGCTTCGCTCTCTCTCTCTCTCTCGCGGGTCACCGGTCGCGGCCTGGCGTCACCGCCGGCCGTCACGTGTCGCCGGCGAGAGAAGGAGCCGTCCGACCTCACCCCTGCGTCGCCAACCACCCGAACACCACCAATCCTCCTTCCCCACGTCACACAATCGAGCCAACTTGAAAACCACGCATCAGCCACGCCCAATTCCGCCACCACGTGCCGGAATCCGTTCACCCACACCGGATTCGGCCTCCCCTCTAAATCTGGGGGTCGAATTCGACCCCAGACAACCCCGACCGCGACCATAACGCAAGTTAGGGTTTTGGGGTTCGGGCTAGCCGAGTCACGCGCGAAGGGCAGGCTGTTGGTGTTCGATTTTTGGCCTCAATTCAAGCTAAATTGCTTGTATCTAGCGTGAAATCGAGGTGGGTGTTCTCGCCTCCTAAGTTATTATTATTTTCGAAATTGATTTTCAGCAGATTGATGTTGCATGTCAAGTTAGGGTTTGTTAAATTTGTTAGAAATGTCAAGAAATTAGCTATTCATGTTTAGGTTCGATTCATTTGGTTGATTAATGCCTGAGATTGTAATTCGAAGTGAATTATATGCGTTTAGCATTAATTCGAATGCATATAGTTAGTGGATGCTTAAGATTGTAAATTAATGCGAATTATGTGCGTTTAGCTTCAATTCGAATCAATAAACGTAAATCATGCCTGAGTTGTTAATTCGAAGTAAATTAAATGTGTTTAGCATCAATTCGAGTTCATGAATGTAAATCATGCTTGAGATATCAAAATCGAAGTTAATTTTAACATATTTAGCTTCGATTCGAATTAAAGAATTCTTGTTTAAAAACGGAATTAAAATCGAAATGAATTTAGCGTATTTAGTTTCAATTCGAGTTAATGAGTTATTGTTTGAAAAGGAATTAGAAACGAAGTTAGTTTGATATGTTTAGCATCGATTCAAGTTAATTAGTTGCTGCATGAAAAAGGATTACAAATGAAGTTAGTTTAACGTGTTCAGTATCGATTCAAGTTAGTGAGTTAATGTATAAAAAAGAATTAAAATCGAAGGTGCGTTAACATCCTTAGCTTCCCTTCGAATTAATTAACCAATGCGTGAAATGAGCTAATTTCAAGGTTAATGCAATGTGTTTAGTTTCGAATCAAGTGGATTAGTTATTGCGTGTTAAAGGAATTAATCTCGAAGTTATATAAACATGTTTAGCTTCAATTCGAGTTAACCTAGCTAATGCATGTAAACGAATTAAATTTGAAGCTATTAAAATATGTTTAGCTTTAATACGAACCCTTTTTTTTTTTTAGCACAGTCATGCTTAGGAAAGTTACTCGAAATGTATCGGTTATGTTTAGAATCAAATTATGTTTGATTTATTGAATAAAGTATTGTCGATTCATGAATAAATGTGGCCATATGAACGCTTGTTGTAATGCACCGCTAAATGGTGTTGGTTGCTCAGATAAGGGCCTAAAGTTCACTCCCTTTTTCATAAGCTAATATGATAATATGTTGTGATTAATAAATCGATGAATCGAGTTGGTAGTTGGATGGTTTGAGAAAAGAATCATGAGCGTTCGAGGTCCTGTGGTACGGTGCTTGTGAGGAGGGAGTTCGGGTTGTGAATTGACCGCAATCGTGTGGATTGCGAGGCCATGTGTGGCTCATTGTGTTGAAATGATTACGAACTGTTTAAATGTGATATGTGTATTCCCTTTTTCTTGTATGTTTAAAATGTAACATGTGTGTGGGAGGGTCATGTTTTAGCAAATGACTTTTCATGTGTTTTAAATGAATAATAGCCATGTCTAGTAATGAGCTATGGCCTATTTTAGCTATCCAAATAGCGTTTGGAAGGAATCCCTAAAACCTCTTTATCAAAAGGGAGATGGGAAATATACGTTGAATGATTTTATGGTTTGAAACGCAAAATTACTAGCCGTTATGGCCGATACGCTTTAAGTGGCTAAGATAATGTGTTGCGGACAATATGATATGATGTATGTTAACCTAGGGGATAAGTCCGGATAAACCCTAAAGGCCCTAACGAGGGCTAATGTAATGGTCCGATATGTTATATGTAGCCATCCCGGGAGTAAGAGCTTAAGCGTGAGCGTTAGGTCTCACTATGGGGTTGAGAATAGTTCTCACCCAATCAGCACCCTGTAATGATATTATGCCAGAAGTACTTTCGTACTAAGTTAAGAAAAGCAATTGGCCTTTGCCATTTTATATGTTTTAAAGAAAAAGAATGTTTTATGGGCCCAAAGAGGCCGCATGGAATGGATATGAAATGCATACAAAGGTCGTTTTACGACGAATGCGAAATGTAAACTCTTTCAAAAGATTGAGAACCTCAAGGTTATGAAATGCTTTCAATGTGCAAAGAATGTTTCATTGCCAATTTAAAGAAAATGTTCTTAAATATGATGAATGTGGATTCTTAGCCTGTGTATTAAAGGAAAGCTTTCAATGGATGCATTATGAATGATTCTTAAGTATGGTTGAACGTTGATTCCAATCTTATGTGGCATCATTCTTATCCATAGCAAATCTGTCTGATTTAAAGTGTACGAGATGAGAAAGAAAGTTATAGCACGTTGAAAATTCTATGAATGAAGGCGTCTCTTCCTGAAAGAATAAACGTTGATATGTGTTTATGTGTGTGATATGTATATCATATGAATGAAATGCCAAGAAAAGTGTATTTTTGAAAAGGGATAACCTTATATACACATCATATGATTGAGGGTTCATGTGTAGTTCAAATGGAGGATTAGGAAGTTATGTTATGAAAAGAAAAGATCCTTATACTTAGCCTTCGATACTCACATGCCTAACTGCTTGCTAGTAAAGAACTCCGTCGTTGAGGAACCTGGAAATATGATTGGGTGGTCGAAGTGAAGTTTATGTTTAGTGATCCTTCCATAAAGGTTCTATGAATATCTATTATGATAGTAAAGTATGGAAACGTGGTATGTGACTAGTAAAGATAGTATTGCTTGCAACGGTTTTGCTTTTAAGGGGGGGGTGGGGGACACTCACTGAGCGTGTGGTTGCTCATCCCATTACTCTTTCCCCTTTTCCCCAGATTTTCTTTCTGACAGGAAGAAGTTGAGTCAGATAAGCCCAGAAGGAACCTATTGTTGCTTACAAGGCGTCGTATGTGCTCATTGGAAGGGATCTTACGTGTTTAATGAAGTCATGCAATGTACTTTTAGTTTATAAAGGTCTGTAAACGATTATTCTAGTTCATGTATTGCATATGGTATAAAGGTCGCTCTATATGGCCGCTTGAGCCAACCATCAAGTTAGTTAGATGTCTTTTTGATTTAATTTAGCTATGTTTAGGGATGTAAATCTTAATACTCCGGTATTGTTAACCGTTGAGTTGTATCTTCTATTTCTTCTTTATTCATGAATCAATCTGGTTGGTGTACTCAGAGCGAGTGGCTCGTTGAGTTATGAACTCCGGCGTGTGGCCGTTGAGCTATGTTTCAAATGTTTGCGCTTCCGTTGATTTACAGGGACTTATTGTAAGGCTTTTAGTCTGGAAATGGTCAGTTTTAGGGGGAACTCTGCCCACTTCGTCCCAGGATTTAAGTAAGAAGTTAGGAAAGCGTAACGCTTCTGGCCTAGGGGCTGGGGGTGTTACATTGATGGTATCAGAGCAAAGGTCCTGCGACTATAGGCCGCGACCTGAGTCTTGCATTCATATAGTCCAATAGGAACGCGTTCATAATGATGTGATATATGCTTACTAGGTCTATAATGTGCGTTTAATGTGAATCTTGGTGTATTCAGCTAGCTAGGTACTGCTCGAGTGAGCTCACTAATCGAGTGAACGAACGAATTGTTAAGGGTGTTAGTCGAGGAACTTGTTTTCCCATGAATGAGTTAAGTATTAGTCCAATCGAAGGTTGTTTGTTTACTTGCTTATACGCCTTGACGGTTTGGAATTGCATGATTGGAAAGTCTTAAAGCTAAGCCCATCTTTGCCCCCGAAGTACGATTTGCTCCTCGGGCCCCGTAATGGAGTGAGTAGACGTACTTAATGGTTGGTAGGGATAGGCTTGAGGCAGATGGACTATTTCTCGTTTGAAAACCTAGAGATTTTAAAAGTTGAGACTTTTCTAAATAGTGAATTAAGATGTTTGCTTCGCATTGAAAGACCCTTCTAATTATGTGGTTAGGTTTTAATGCCGCATTTGAAGGCTTGCATTTGCTTTGTCATCACACTTGAGTCTCTGCTACTGTTGTAAGTTTCTATGCGCAACTAAACGTATTGGATGCCTGTCTGCCAAGATGCATATGTTGCTTGATGTGTAAATGACAAGTTATAAGCGACTAAGAATTACCCCTCTTGACTAAAAGCTTCTTTTTGACAATAAACCTTTTAACGTGAATGTTTGATTGTTAAGAAGGCTGAGGGATAGCTTCGTGTGTGTGCATGCCAATATGAGTAATTGTGGCAGAGTTCTGTTGATTGTGACCTAAGTGATATCCCATACGTGTTATTGACACTTAGATTCGTTCTTACCTCTGTTAGTCGGCTGATGGCTAATTTTTAATGATTTTGACAAGTTTCAAGACATACCTTGACCTTAGTTTGCAAATGAGAAATGCAATCCTGTATGCCGTTCTAAATGACCCCTTACGTGATATTAGTTGTGAACTTGAAACCATGGACCTTGAAAGCTTATATAGTCACTTAGAATGATATGCAGGGCCAACTTTATGTTTATTAACTAACGGTAAAGTAAGTAAGCTATGTGGTGCTTCTTCAACTTGATTCTTATGGGGTATGTCACTTAATTGGCCAAAGAATTCAACCTACATGAGTTGTTGCTTCGTGTAGTCATAGTTAGCTAATAACTGCATAGCGTATAGTCCTTATGTTGTGGTTAAATTGCTAATTGCGCACATATACCATGG
>JAKOGI010001546.1:217500-218648 GCA_029747015.1 Carnegiea gigantea | reverse complement strand
GTTTCATTTTCTTACTAAAAGAACCCAAGTTGGTAACTCTAAATGAACCTTTAATAGTGAATGTTTAACTTAGAAGCGAATGACCTCATCTCCTTAATGCCTTGGTCTTAGCAGCTGCCAACTTGCTATTGGAAGTCGTGTAATGTAATATGTTGATATTTAGTAAGAGTAATGTGGCACTAGCACTACTAGGGTACAAGGTTTGCAGATTAGTTAAGGTCAAGATTATTGAGCATTGAACTAAAGATGATAATGATGCCATTTGAGTTCTGGGGTGTTATTAAGGTGTTATAGGATGTGGATGGTCTTGTATGTTTGATATGTTGATATTAAATACCAAGTTTCTGTGTTATTACTACTTAAAAGTATTGTATGTAATTGTTTTGCTTTTTAGGATGAGAATTATCCACTGAGCATATGGCAGCTCACCTCTCCCTATTACCCTCTTTCCCCAGGTTCTTAAAACCTATGTGGACGTTGTCCTTGTGATCTAACTTGGTTCCTCCTGTGTCTTCTTACTGGATGGCATTAAGAGATTTTGTATATGCATATTCAGGCATTGGACATTGTCTAGTCGTCATTTCGAATGGCTGTGTGAGCTAACCATCTGAGTCGATAATAATTGTCTTCTTATTGGAATTGATTGATTGTAGGATGTTAACCTCAGTGCTCTGAATGCATGATCCATTTAGTTGTACCTTTCAGTTCTTCTTTTTCTCTTTACTTTTTTTGTTTGTGTACTTTGGGTGTGTGGCTCGCAAAGTTATGGTGCTGAAGAGCTTGTTTAGATATGTTTATTATACTTTTTATTATTACACATGTCTACTGTAAAGCTTTAATCCTAGGTTATAGTTTTTAGGCTTAATTCTACCCGTTTCATTTCAAAATTTAGAAATCCACCAACACTTCTAGCTATAAGGTAGGTTATTCTACAATCTTATTGAGATCTTCTTATCGCACAACACCCTTGAAGCATTCTTTTGTTTTTATCATCATGCCTTAATTCGTTGTTAATGTCCTCATCAATGTCCCTTTTGTATTGAATGATTGAGCTCATATATCTAAACTTATTGGCCATTAGTATAGCTACACCCCTTATGGTCCCCTTGTCTTCTGCACTACCTTCTCCTTCACTCAATCGACATTTT
>JAKOGI010001546.1:0-212500 GCA_029747015.1 Carnegiea gigantea | reverse complement strand
GTCATCATTATTGAGATTCTGCATTCTTTCATCTCTAATTATATCTTCCAGACCATCATTATCTGGATAATCATTAAAATTTTCATCAAGTTGCTTAAGATGCTCTGGATCCCATTCTTCAAATAATTCAAGAAGATATTTTTTTCCATTTTCTGATGAGAATTTTCCAACTCCAACGTCAAAGAGATAATCAAAAATATCTTCTGACACTGCTCCTTCCACTTTCATGTAGTCTTTGAATTCATCATCATAGGCGAAAGTAGTGTTTCCACAATGCATTAATGTTTTTCCTCATTTGATTAATGCCCAACAATGATGATAAATGTTGAAAAATCCAATGGCCATTGATAAAGCAGGATCAGTAACTAAATGTACTGGATTTCCATGAATCTAATTTTGTCGTTGATCATTGAGATCGTCGCAGTCAATGATTTGGACAAGATAATGGGCTGGTTTGACTTTTTTATTTTCATATTCAATTAGAGTGCTATAAATTTCTAAAGTTAGGCATCTGCGAACTGGAATTTTTGTTGGACCTTCAGGAGATGTAAGAATGCAATGGATCTTTTTGAACATACATTGTTGGAATTTAGTTAAGGTTGAGAAAAATGAAAATTTTGGATCTGGGATTTCTGTGAAGTAAAGTATCAGCCCATATTTTCAGGCTTTAAAAACAGGATCATTTGGAGATAATGAATTTGCTAGGAAACAAATACCACCAACTCTAGATCTATCGAAAAAATAGATCGTTATACTGCAAGACTCCCAAATATCATAGGAATAATGATGATAAAAGTCGATGCAAGCTGCATACACTCATTGAACCATTTTTCTTGAACTTGAGAACTTATTGTTTCTTGGATTTCATAAGGACACTGAAGGTAACTAATTTGTAACTCTAGAAGAAAAAATCTTTGGAGTATTAGGTAGGCAGTAGATAATGGACTAAAATATGATCTACTTTTTGTATGGAATTCTAGGTTATCAATAAGGACTTTACTAAAAGGCGTAACTCGTTCTAATAGAAGTAGCATTTCATTAAGGATTTCCTCTTTTTCTAGCAGGAGGTCGACTTTGATGATTACCATTGGCAAGTTCTCGAGTTAAACTGTCTGCTAGAAAGTTCTTCGATCCTTGTATATGTTCAATAGAGAAGGAAAACTAGTTAAGCCATAATTGCCAATGCAGGAGTCCCCCTTTGAAAACTAGTTAAGCCATAATTGCCAATGCAGGAGTCCCCCTTGCGCTTGCATATTTGATAAATTCTTTTTCACAAAACCAAGTATTCCTTTGCAATCAGTTTGAATAAGAAAAGGGTTTGGAGCTAAAAAGATTAAGAACTTTTTAATTCCCCTTACAATTGCAAGGATTTTCTTTTTCATCGTGGGATAATTGTATTCTGCTTTATTAAAGCTTCCACTGTAATATTTGCAAAGTTTTTCTCCTTCTTTAATTTTGAGTACCGCACTCCAGTGTTCATTGCTAGCATCTGTCTTAAGAATTAAATCATCTCCTTCATTAGGTAAATTAAGAACAGGAAGATTTTTATACATTTTTTTGAAGTTCTGGACAATCTTTGAATCATTGTAGACCATGTTCATATCACATGAGTTTTTGTTGTAATGGTTTTCTTAGTTTAGCGAGATCTTTAATGAAGTCCGAAGCATAGGTAAGGCATCCAAGAAACCTTTCTAGTTGCTTCCTATCTTTAATTTTTTCTAGAAAATTTTTTATCTTTTCCAAAATATGTTTTTGTAGAACAATTTGCGAACTTTTTTCTCTAGAGCTAAAAACTCAATTTCTTATTTAGCATATATGCACTTGTTTTTTCCCAGTTTGATACCATGATCAATGCATCTTTGGGTGACAGTTAAGATATCATTTTTATATTGCTCTATGGTTTTGAAAAAGATAAGGATATCATCAATGTAACTAGGCAACAACGATTAAGGTCTTTGAAGATGTTGTCCGTTCTTCTCTGGAGTGTTTGGGGTGCATTTTTAAGACCAAATGGCATTACTATCCATTCGTAATGACCCTGTGGGGTACTAAATACAGTTAAAGGAATACTTTTCTCATCTATTTTTATCTGCCAATAACCGCTTTTGCAATCCATTTTTAAGAACCAAGAGGCTCCTTTAAAAAGGACTGTTTTGTTAGGAATGTAGTAACCATCAAAGACAGTATTATTATTAAGCTTTTTATAATTGATTACCATTTTAGCTTTTCCCCCCTTTTTTTTAGCATGATTTCTTACTATGAAAGCAGGACTAGCGTGAGAACTCTTACTGTTTCTAATCAATCCATTATCTAGAAGTTCTTTGTTTTGTTTATTGAACTCTTGGATGTCCTGGTGTGTGTACCCCATTTGTTTAACCTGAATGATGATGTTGGGATTTAATAGAGTGATTTTAGCAAATGTTTTAGCTTTATCCCAAAATTTTAGAGGATTATCAGAGTAAAGTTTTTTGTATAATGTTTCTTGTTGTTCAACAATCTGCTCTTTAACAGATAACTCAAGTAATGAGATTGTCAATGGTACTTCTTATTGTGCAGGCATTACCTTCTCACCACACTGGCTACGTATAAACTCAATTTTTTGATGAGTGTAAACCATACTTAATTTTTCAATTGGAACTGAGTGACCATTAATTGTAAATATTATTTGGTTTATAGTCTGAGTGCATAGAGGATATAATCTTTGAAATTATTTCCAACAATCATATAATGAGAGGGTTGATCAGTAGCTCATAGAACAGGTATAATGCGTTGGACTCCTCCTAATTCTATGGTTGACCCTTCTATGGCTTTGTTGTGGTTCATAACACTATTATCAGCTATTCTTACTTGTAAAGGATTTTTAGCACTTTTCCACATAAACTCAGGAAATAATGATCTTTTTTCAAAGTATACAAAACAACCACTATCTATGTAAGCACACAGTTCATATTTATTATATCCCTCTAAACATACCTTTAATGGGATATAGATGCTATCAGGGTTTGTATTGGTAGCCTCATAGCATATTTGCATAGTCATATTTTTGATTAATTCATCCCCATAGATGGGTTCAGTAATAGTTCTAGTTTTGTACCCAATAACTTTTCTATCTAAATTCATAATTCGATCTACACTGGGTTTTGCAGCCTCAAAACTCATTCTAGTCATTTCACGAATCATGCTAATTATATCATCTTCTTTAAGCTCTTCTTTTGCGGATGAAGAACCTTCTCCACAATTTGATCTTGTACTCATACTTCTTAATAATTGGAGTTTATGGTGATTTTAACTTCCTCATCAATCTTTATTATATTTCTCTTATTGATCTTTGTAGGATTAGCAAAGTTAGATATTCATGAATGGTTAATTTTTATCTCTTGAGGATTGGACTTAATCCTCTGGAGCTTTTGCATGGGGGTAGGACTTTCAAATTTCTCTACTTCTATCATTGTTATCTTAGTCTTAGAATCTATTATATTATCTAATTTGTAGATAATTTTTTAAAATATCCTTGAAAGATATCTTTCTCATTTCATATCCATCCCAACCGTTTTTATCTTAAGAAATAGGAAGTTTTTAGCAAATTCATCTTTTAGACTCATATACTATCCTGGTCGGTAGTTGAATCCTACTGATCTATTACATAAATTGATTTTTATCCCTATGATGATCTGATTGTTAAATTTGATGTGCCAAATATCATAGAGTAAATTATAAAGATCAATATCTTTACCATAATATTGTAATGGAGTGATTTGAATTTGGACGCTTCCGATATGGATATACCTATGCTTTCTATCTTTGCTATGCTTAAGGGTATTCCCCCAATTAATCAGATTAACTTCCCCAACGTCATACTCACAATCCGTTATCTCATATTCCATCATTTCACATACGTATTTGTTTTTTAATTGAAAAATGGATTTTTTATAGATCGTATCTTTTTGGATTATGAAAAGAACCCAATCCCCTTTGACTTCTTCATGATCATTGTCTACAACAAACTCTTCTCCTGGCAGATCACCAAGGCTTACCAAACTACTTTTCATCATATGACTTGTTTCTTCACAATCATTTTCTTCATATTCATTGTCCAATATAATTTCAACAATTCCTTTGTTGTTACTTAGGACTAGGTCTAATGCTTCATCTTCACTAAGCTCAAGATAATCTAAGCTTCCTAAGGTTTCAATAAGTTTGTTATTCTTCCTATATTTGCACTCGTTAGCATAATGCCCTATTTCTCTACATGCCTAATATTTGCAGTTGTTTTTTTCCTACAGGGCAATAAGCAGCTTTCCTAAAAAATCTTCGTTTTTTAGGATTTGATTTGTTATAATATTTTCTCTTATATTTTTCCCTTTTCTGCTTGTTAAAGCTCTTTTTCTTATAGAATTTTCTTTTTCTTCTTTTCTCATATTCTTTTCCCCATTGGTGCGTTGAATCTCAGCAAGTTAGGAATTGCTTCTTAATTTTCTTTTGCTTTTGGAGAAGCAAGACACTAATCATTGACCCATTTTCTTAGATAAGAGATTCTAGAGCCAAGAGTATCAATGACAGTTTTCCTAAAAAATCTTTGTTTCTGTAATAATCTTAACTAAATTCAGCAATATAATTTTCTAGATATCTCGTATCTCATAATTCTATGTTAGTAATCTTTCTTTTCCACTCTCTTACTTTTTCTTCAAAATCAAGTTTAGCTCCAATGAACTCGGTTTCAATTTCTTTACATAAATTTTTAAACATTGCAGCTGATGTCTCTATCATTCTTAATGTATTTTTACCTTTTTCAGTTAATGAATTATACCAGTCAGTTAGAGTACCAGAAAAGTTATGTTCGATGTAATTTAAGAAATTGGCAGTAGTCTATGTAGTATTTAAGTTTAAGACACTATTCATGCCCCTTTTTCAATGCTCAAATATTTTTTCTCTATTACGGGCTCCATCAATATTTAAGATATATCCTGTTTGACTAATTGGAGTATGGTCAATTTCTTCAAAAGTTATGATTTTCCTTGGGACATCCAATGAAAAATTTTGTTGTACGTCCTGCTGGAACGTATCTAGATCTTAAGAAATGAGTATTTCTCCTAGAAAGTTCAACAAATTCTTCAGGCTTGGGAACTACATTGTTAGCGAGATTGGTCTCAGTTTCATATAAGTCAATCTCTTCTCCAATTTCGTTAATCTCATCCTCAGCAGCCATTTTATCATATTTTTTATCTAATTTTCGTTTAATTTCTTTTAATGGTAATGTATTAAAATCATCAAGTTTAATAAGGTTCATTTGCTGATATATTTCTTCTTCTAATTAGACATTATTAGTCTTTTCATTATTATTCGATAATACATCATATTTATTACTAATTGCACTTATGATTTTGTTAGTTCTTCTGAGCTTTGCTCTTTGTTAAACATATTTTGTAGTTCGTCAAGAGTATATTGCTTATACTCCATCTTCTTCTTCTTTCTCAGCATTTTCAGCTGATTTTTCGACTGATTTTTCACCTAATTCTTTTAGATTTTTATCTCGTGTAAAGGAAATAGAATCTTGTTTTTTAGATTTTGGAAAGAATATTTATGCTGAAAAGGAGTATTAACACTAGAAGTGGTTTTACTGCTATGCCTTACTTGGTTAACTAGTGAAATTTGGACTGCCGATATCTGTTTCTTAAGCTCTTTTACTTCGGGCTTAATTTTAGCTAATTCTACTTTTAATTCTAAAACTATATCATTAATATAGTTTAATTGTGCTGCTAATAGAGAAAGTCCTTCCGGTGAGTGAACAAGATGAGAATAATTCGGTCCAGGGCAAGTCGGTGATGATTCAAGCACTAATCACAGTTAAGCACCGTTAATAACCTTAATTAATTATTAATTAGCTTAATTATCTCCATTTTTTTTGCACACATGGCTCTGACACCAATTGGAAGAGGACTTCGAGAAGTACTAGTGAGCAAAATATTACAAATACAAATTTAGATTTTTCAAAAGTAAGTTTTTAAGGATTGAGGGTAGATTTGCAAATATAAAAAGTTTAGGGCGTTCGTGCAAGATAAATGAACAGTGAATAGGGCCCTTTTTGCTAGTTACTATAAAATACAGGACACCTTATAATTAGCTATCAAATTAGAAGGCCCTTAAAATATTTTACGATAAACAGAGGATACTTTTATGCAATTTGTCCTCTATATATATATATAGTATATTATATATATATAATATATCTATATATATATATATATATATATATATATATATATGTATGTATATGTATGTATGTTTGTATGTATGTAGTATGTATATCTGTGCGTGTGTGTGTGTGTGCGTGGTGTGTGTTTTTATGTGTCTGTATGTGTGTATATATATATATATATCTATATATATATATAGTATATATTATATATATATATATATATATATATATATATATATATATATGTATGTATGTATATAAACATATGCATACATACATATACATATGCATATATACATATACATATACATATGTTTGACATTAAAGGCTGTAGTTCTTTCTTTGAGAGTGCAGTGTGGACCATATCTGACGAACAACATTTACTGGCTGTGCAACTGCATAAAGTAGGCATTTGACGGGCTTGTTTGAATTAACCTGGAAATTGCGTGCTACTAGGTTGGATAGGATGTCAACATGCAAAAGCACCTTTTCTTGCTATTGGCATGGATTGCCAATTCTCTTATATACACACACAAACACATACATATATAGACACATAAACACACACACAGACATATATATATATATATATATATATATATATATATATTTTTGCATGCACGAAGAACTGTGCTTTGTCCCCCTCCCATATGAAATTGCTTTGTTGAAACATATATATACAGACACACGAATACACATACACACAGATATATATATATATATATATTATATATTATATATATATATATATATATATATATATATATATATATATATATATATATACATACATATATATAAATATAAATATATATTATATATATATATATATATATATATAATATATATATATATATATATATATATATATATATCTTTGTGTGTGTGGACCTATAAATATGAGCATACATATGTATGTATATCTGTGTGTTTTTGTGTGTGTGTCTGTCTATATATACATATATATATACACACACACACGCACACACACACATATATATGTTAGATGTATGTATGTATGCATGTGTACGTGTACATATACATGTACATATGCATATATATATATATATATATATATATATATATATATATATATATATATATATATATATTATATATATATATATATATATATATATATATATATATATATATATATATATATATGTATGTATTATATAATATATATATATATATATATATATATATATATATATATATATATATATATATATATATATACATATATATATATATATACATATATATACATATATATATATATATATATATATGTGTATATATATAATATATATATATATATATTATATATATATTATATATATATATATATATATATATATATATATATATATATATACATACACATATATACATATATATATATATATGTGTGTGTGTGTGTGTGTGTGCGTGTGTATGTATATATATATATATGTATATATGTATGTATATAAATGTATCCTTATACATTTTCATTTATATATATATATATGTGTGTGTGTGTGTGTATGTGTGTGTGTGTGTGTATATATGCGTACGTGCTTGCATACGTTCATGCATACATACATACATACATACATGCATGCACACACACAGACATATATATATATATATATATATATATATATATATATATATATTTTTGTGTGTGTATCTGTGTGTATGGATGTATATATATCTATATATACACACAGACGCACGCACATAATATGTAGTTCAAGTCTTGTCCGCATATTGCATTTGCTATTGCTAATTTTGTGGTGCGGATGCCCTTGAATTTTTGTTAAATTTTACCCCTTTCAACCATAAATGCTAAAAGAAAGCGTCTTAATGCCTTTAGTGTGATGTTATGCTGGATGCCTTACGTTAAAGCCATCTCATTTTTTTTCTCCACACCACCAGTACACTCACCTACATATTCCTATTATAGATATCCTTAGACCTATAAATTTAGCATAACTAATTGGACATCAATAGGAAAACAATATAGTAAGACTCAGTGAGGAGAAAACTAGAACAGGAATATCTGAGCAAAAATGTCATCAAAGAAACTTTCTACACTAATTTTGATTGCAATGCTTATTGTACTAACATCAACTCATGCTTTGGCTAGCCTTGATGAAGATTGCTACAAGGATTGTCATAGCAAGTGCATGGCTGTGCATGGCGCCACTGAAACTGTCTGCACCGAACAATGTGAACCCCTTTGCAATGATTATGCAGCGAGAAGATTATAGAATTGGATCATTAGAATAAAAAAGTCCCAAAGTCTGTGCTAGCTAATTCGATCAGTTGGCATGGTCAATGTGAGTCTGTATTAAAGACGTTGATTTCAAATTCTACTTATATTTGCTTTATTACCATCATTAACACACAAAACTTGAAATAAAATAGGGAATGCAAAATGCATATGATTCTGATATCTTAGGGTAGTTGTTTTCTAATGTAATGGACTTCTGCCTATTCCATGTTTCCCTTACCCAAGGCGCAACTTCAGTTTGTATAATTAATATAGTCATTTTTGTAGTTAATGTTGATAAGAGTGGCACTTCAAACATTTGTATTGGTATTTATCAATGAATATTGTTATTCTTTTTTTTAATTTATGACCCCTCTCTTGATGTTATAACGCCCCCAATCAAATAAATACTTAAAATAAAGCTTTATGTGCCATTGAATTAAAGTAATAGGCACTAGAAAGGCGTTTTAGCTAAGACATTACCACCGTCTCTTGAAACGAGCAAGATTCTTAAAGAATTCTTGTCGTTATTTTCCCCCCCAAAACATGAACAAGATATTTTCGAAAAAGAATACCTTTTCATTACCCCCCCAAAAAAAATTCTTATTTCATAAGTCCATTTATTTAGAAGGCAATTCCTCTGTAACATGGTGGCAACAAAGTTGGTTAGACAATCATTGCAGACTTGTATAAATTCTTACACCATGAGAAATACTTGTCATAGTTAAATACAAAAGATCCATAACCATTAAAACACGTACTTACTAATCACTTAGTCTCTAAAACTTAACAATCACTTAGTTTTTAGAACACATAAGCTTCCACACTTAATCCGTAAAACTATGCAACTTAGACTTCCACACAACATAAATTGGTCCGTTTTTTGATTTGGGTACATCTAAGAGCTATGTTCAACTTGCAAAAGCCAAATACTTTGAAGATAGGCATAATATAGTCAACCCAAAAACACCACTTCTACAGGCCAGCTTCCTTGTCCTTCTCATCTTTACTAGCCAACTATTGAGCTGTTTCACTTAAAAATAAAAACTTAAAAATTGTTTTGAAGAATGAACCAACGGCCTTGTACGTCTACCCTCGTTAAATTGATTTTTTAGAGTCAATGAGCACACATGACTTTATAAATCTATTTTATTTCAAGACATCATAAAGACATTCTTTGTATTTTCACAAACTTTCTTACTTGTCCGAAAACTACTTTAGATTGGACCCTTTCTCACAATGAGCACATAATTAAGCTTATAATTTATTTCTTACAGGTGCACACTTATAAGCCCTTTATTTGTTTAAGTGGGGTTGTATCGCTCGTGGGACAAACTTTCTTTCCAAATTGCTTTCAACTAGTTCCCCTTTTTAAGGCATACATTGTGATAATTTCAAATCATTTTTTCATTCGAGCGTGCAACATTATTTAGAAGATGCGGACAATAAGTGTACCTCTTGTTGTGCTTTATTACCCTACACTTCCTTCGAAAAATGTGCATGTTAGGTTCAAAGTGTTTCCTCCCTTGAGTGAATGCCCAAGCGATTAGCTTCTATCATATAAGCATATTATAAGTCTTACTAGTCCTTAACAAGCTGTGCATGTTATGTTCAAAAATCCATATTTTAAACTTTGCTAGAGCACAGAGAGAAAAGTCTTTTAAACTTCCTTTTTAAAGCATCAACATCGCTCCTCTGACTTTGGTTGTTAGTTTTAAAAAGAAAGGCAAACAAGATTTTTTCTTTCTCATTAAAAACTCCCACGTAAAGGACGAAAACTCTTTTCTTA
The DNA here is from genome assembly GCA_029747015.1 of Carnegiea gigantea. NCBI lineage: Eukaryota > Viridiplantae > Streptophyta > Magnoliopsida > Caryophyllales > Cactaceae > Carnegiea > Carnegiea gigantea. The sequence continues at coordinate 202,252 of JAKOGI010001546.1, read as the reverse complement.
GAAGTAGCCCTTTTTGGACATGTACTTTTTATAAATTTACCATTTCAATCTTTTTAATTTCAAGAAAAGCCACACATTGTCTTTTCTTTCTTTCTTTGAGTGTAATCCCCTTAAATTGTATCCACATACTTCTCTAATTTCCACTCAACCATAATTAAAGCACTTCTAGAATTCATCTTTCTTTAGGTCAACTCATTTCCATCAAAAATTATGTTCACACAATCACATCTAACGTTCATGTTACTCAATTAAAATTACATAATTTCAAATTAATCACAGCTTTACATAATCAAGATATCAAAACCCAAAATTCAAACCTTCCCGCTTCTTGGCCTTCATGGTTTCTTGCCTAAAAATGACCTGTTTCACAGTTCAACCTTTCAAACACAAGAATCTACTCAAATTGTCAATGTGTATGCAAGTTGATCATCATAATGATGTGAAATTTCACGTAGTCCATAATCTTCCTTATGCATCATTTCATCATTGACACAATCTAACTCCAAAACATGTTTATCATTCCTAATTTTATCAAATTTAAACTTTAAACACATTAGTAAGCAAAAATCGAAGCAATGAGAGAATGAGTTGAATTTCAAGGGTAATGGAAAGCGTTGATGATTTTACGCACAACGCTAAAATTCCAAAGAAAAAAAGTAGAGGTCAAAGATGGTGGCTTGAGTGGCGTCTTCCAGTGACTTCGCTGCGGCAGCACTGGCAGCTGGTGGCGGCAGGGTGACTGGCCAAGAGATTAGAGGTTGAAGAAAGAAGAAAGAAGAGGAGAGGGAAATAAGATGAGGCTTGAGGGAGGTTGAGTGTATAAATCTTGTTTGCCTGAGAATTGAACCCAAAAGGATGCTTGTCCTTTATATAATTATGTATAGCAATCGTTTCTGTTCTAACTCGTGCCAAATCATCACATTTCGCAATCTGCAATATACCTGCCAATTTGTTCATGGACCTTTTTTTACCTCAACTTTCCTTCATGTAAATACTACTTTGCCAATGTCTCTTCTTCAATTTACTTATGCTTGAGATTTTTTAAACCCTTGTAGATATTTCTTATAATGATGTCTTCTCTAAACATTCTTATTTGGATTTATGGAATCATCAAAATATCCCAAAAATTCCCTTCTTACATCAATTTCCCTCTGTTTCTTTTTCCTCTATTTTTCCTTCACTTCAAAGTGATTTCTCTTTTTGTTTTCCCTAGCTTTTGTGGGAGCTTGGAGCCTCCCATTGGGGTTCCATTTTGATATTTAAATTCTCTCTCTTTTTTTTGATGCAGTCACATTATTTTGACAAAGTAAAAATTGGATGATAAAAATTAGAATAAATGACAAATATTTTTTTAAAATCAATTTAACTTAGTTAATTCTTTGCTTACTCTAACCAAGTTGTCTTGGAAGCTCTTGAACATGCAAATACGATCACAATTCCTTGAAAAGGAATTAGAAACAATTTTTTATAAATTGTTATCTTTTAATTAGATTAAAAAAATAAGAAGAACTCTTACTAATTAATTCTTTCATGATATCCTTGTTGCCTTTAAGTTAAAATTGTAAAATATTATCGTAACGACTCGCTGATTCATTGTTGATAATCTCACTTTATTAAATTTCGTGGTACATGCTTTAAGTCGGGCTATTACACCCTTCCCGCTTCATGAAGTTTCTTCCTCGAAATTGAGGGTTAAACTTTCATCTTCGAATAAGTAAGGGTTGGGACTTCCATTTCTTTTCAGTTTTCTCAAGTTGATTCTGTTATTTCATGATGATCCATAGAACTTTGACTAAGGGAATTTCCTTATTTCTTAGCCTTTTGATTCTTCAATCTATAATTTGTATTGGCTATTCCTTATATTGAATGTCTTCAGAAATCTTTATTGGCTCATTTATAATAACATCACTTGGATTATGTATACACTTTCGTAGTTGGGAGACATGAAACACTCTGTGCACATGCTACAATTTGCACGACAAAGTCAATTAGTGCGCAATTGCATTTGTCTTTTAAATTATCTCATATGTCCTACAATTCTAGGACCCAACTTGCCTTTAGTGTTGAATCTTTTATTCCTTTGGTGAGGAAACCTTAAGGAATACTTTGTCACCCACTTGGAACTTTAAGGGTTTTCCTCTATTCTCACCATAAGACTTATTTCCTACTTTGGGACACTTTCTTGTTTCTTTGCCCTATTTTGATATTCTCAATAGTTTCTTAAACAAAATTAGGACCTAGAATAAGTGCTTCATCAATACCCCCACCAAAGTCACGTTCTACACCTTCTCCACATATGGCCTTAAAAAGTATTTAAATAGTAGCCTGATAGTTGCTATTATAAGAAAACTATACTAGGGGTAAGTGTTCCTACGACTTTCCTTTGAAATCAATTACATAACCCTTGGCATATCTCCATGATCTGGTTTACTAGCTTAGTGTGGCCATTAGTCTTTGGATGATGGATAGTACTAAATGCCAACATAGTACCAAAGGTTCTCTGTATAGGTTTCTAAAATTAGGCTTGAAACCTTGAATCTCTATTTGATATGATGTCCTTTGGAATTCTATGATGTCTTACCACTTGTTTCACATAATATTATACCAACGTATCGTTTCCCCAACAATCATGAACGAGTATAAAATGAGTGAACTTAGTAATTTCGCCTAGCATGACCTAAATAATATTATTTTTAAAGATGTAAGAGCTATACTGATGGAAAAATTCATATAAATTGATTCCCATTACCATGTAGGCACCTGCAAAGGTTGCAATTCTAGGCATTTACATTTTGATATGTGAAGCATTTATCCACAAATTATGCAGCTTCTCTCTTTATGTTACTCCACCATTAGTTTTTACCTTAGGTCTCCATACATATTAGTTTTTCCAAGATGAACGGAGCACTTTGCATTGTGAATTTTAGATAAGATCCTTTATCGCAGTTCATCTTTTGCGGAATGCGTAACATGTTCAGGAATCTTTCAATTCCTTCTTCATCAACTATGAACCCAAGGGCTTTTCCTTTGAGTATGTTTTTGCTTAATACTTTATATGGCCCTAGGTCATCCTTTTGTGCTCACTTAGCCTCTACTAAGGTGTCCAAATTTGCAACATTCTAAGAGGGTGGAACCAATCTTATACCAATTCTTTGCAAGCTCCTTATAATCTCACGATGAATATCCCTCACTATTTTTAGAGTTGATTGGCTTTTTTGGCTCAAACAATAACTATCAAACAATAACTATGTTAACTTCCCTGAGCGATAGATTCGAAGATAATGTTCCTATAAGAGTTCTAACCATCTTCTTTAGCTAAGATTGAGTTCTCTTTGAGTGAAAAATATTCCTTCAACATTTGTAGTCTATGTATATCTTTTGGACATAGTGCCTCCAAAATTTTAGGCCAAAAACTGTTGCATCTAACTCTAAATAATGGATAGAAGAATGCCCTTCAAATGGTTGGAGCTTACTAGAAGCATAGGCCACTACCTTTCCATCTTGCAATAGCATACACCTAAGCCTATACTTGGATGCATGACTAAAAATAGTAAAATTCCCTTGTGCTTCGGGTAAAATGAAGACTGGTGCAATAGTCAACAACTCTTTAGCTCTTGAAAAGTAGTATCACATTTATGATTCCATTTAATCTTAGTGGTCTTTCTTAACAAGTTAGTCAAGGACAAAGCTATCTTAGAGAAATCCTACATGAACCTTCGATAATAACCCACCATTCCCCCAAAACTTATAACCTCAGTGACATTTGTTAGCCATAACCATTCATGTAACTATAACCTGTCAAGGATCAAATGTAATTCCCTACTTCGAGATCACATGTCCCAAAAAACACACTTCCTCAAGCAAAAACTCACATATTAGTGAATTTGGCATACAATTGGTGTTCCTTGAGGCTTATAGAATTGTCTTCAAATGCTCTCTACTTTGTCCTAGAGTACACCAAAATATCATCTATGAACACTGTAAATTACTGCAAGTACTTCCTGAAGATGCAGTTCATGAGATCCATCAAAACGATAGTACATTGGTAAGACCAAAAGGCATAACAACAAACTCACAGCCCCGATACCGAGTTCTAGGAGCTATCTTGGGTATATTCTCATCCCTCATTTTCAATTGATGGTATCTTGACTATAATCCAATCATTTAAAACAACTTTGCCCCTTATAGCTAGTCAAATAGATCATCAATCCTGGGAAAGGGGTATTTATTTATTTTTACGATAGTCTTGTTCAACTCTCTATAATCAATATATAACATTAAAGTTTCATCTTTTTCCCTTGCAAATAGCATATGTGCGGCCTAAGGTGTCACACTGGGTCTAATGAAGCGCTTGTGCAATAATTCAACCTTTATTTCCTTCAAATATGATAGTGCCATTCTATAAGGGTGTTTGGAGATAGTTTTGGCTCGTGACATTACCTTAGTCTCAAAATTTATCTCTCTTTTAGGGGAAGGGGGATTTGAAATTTCCTCAAGGAACATAATAACAACTTTATTAACCACTAATATGTCCTTAAGATTTATCCTTTTTTTAAGTCCCAAGAGCACAACACAAGTCCTTTTCACATCTTTTGATCATAATGTTTTCTTGCCCTCATTGAGGAAATTATTGAGCTCCCCTAATTTCGTCCTTCTCTTTTGGAATAAATTTTATGTTTTTTCCCTCTCTTAGAGCTTTTGGAAGTTACTGTGTATTCACAATTTATTTAGTCATATATTTGGATAACCAATCTATTCCTAAAATAATATAGAATTTAGATAGTTCAAATTGGATTAAATGAGTTGGTAAACATTCTTCACTTAATATTCTCATTCTTTTCCTAATCTATTCACTCAATATTGATAATCTCACTTTATTTGATCTCAGCTTTAAGTTGGGTAATTGTAGATGTTGATAAGAATAGGATTTTCGAGACAGATTGGAAATCATCTTGAACATAGTTATTCTTTTTATTTTTTTGCCCCCTCTTGATGCTCATAAGAATGGATTTTTGAAGAAGTCATCATCTAATCCATTTAATGTAAAATGATCGGGTCCTTGACTACAATTTTATCTTTAATTAGTTTAAAAATTAATACATAATGTATTAAATAACTAAAAAATTACTGGATTTGATGTTGTGTCATCATAATTACTTTCGTATTACATAAAAATATCAAATTGTTTGCAATTTCTATCAGCTACAAAATTGCATATATAATTCTTCTTTTAGCAATACAATTACAACCATAACAACTCTTAAAGTGGGTCCCAATTAATGTAGACACACGCGTGTAGAGAGGCCGATTTGAAGTTATGATTAAAAAAAAGCTTTACTTCGATTGTCACCCTTGTTAAATGTAATGTCTACATTTGTATAAAAATTTGGAAATTACAAAGGGCACTGGTCTTGTAACTTGAATATAACATTGTGAAATACTCCACTGCTTTGTGCATTTTTATTTTATTTTTTTTTGAGGGAGCAAATAATGTCAAATACAAATACTCCACTGCTAGAAGTGCTAGTGATTTCATGGAATTTTGGAGAGAAACGGAGAGACTTCCGCCTAAAAATTGAACCATACCCCGGGCTTAAAGCCTTACATTACGTCCTTTCAATGAACAAGAGCATGAAAGACATGTCCACATGTTCAAGGACTACACGCCGGAGATCACAACTTTACGGGCCACATGCCCGGAATACATCAAGTATAAAGTTCAATAATAAAGAAGGAAACAAAAGATTAAGCCCAATAGTTCACGCATTCGGAGTGTTGGGATTTACATCCCTAATACAACGAACTTTTACTAAAATGACGACTGACTAATCATATAGTTGGCTCACATGGCCATTTGGAACGACTGTTATTCAATATGCATTACATGAAGTTTAGCAATTAACTTCCATATAATCAAGAACTTAATGATACATCACAATACATTACTAACTCATATACCCACGTATAAAACATACAATCTCTTTTTCAAGAGCAAGAAGGGAGACTCCACTTCGGCTTAAGTGAACCGACTTCTACTTGTGATCTCAAAACCTAGGGAAAAGGTGAATAGAGAGGGGATGAGCTACCATATGCTCATTGACTGATTCTCAACTCTAAGAAAAAAAAATAGTTACACATAATACATTAGGTGGCATTCACACACAATTTGATGTATAATATCATACAATAGTCATATAGGGTCTCCTATATTTGTTATTGCCTATGTAACTTTCCAGCCCGATGATATCCCTACCCTCCTTCTATTTCACGCACAAGAGTACTCAACTGGCCTAAATTATGTCTTTTGTAGCTTAGTAGTGACAATCACTTGCTTAACATCACATAGTAGGCATACCACTCTCAAAAGTAAACTGACTCACACACAAAATCAGGCATAAAGAACAGTAGAGCATTCAATTCACACATAAGCATATATCATCCCGGAGTTCAATTAAAATCACCAAGTGGTATGCTTTAGCAAGAAGTTGGGATTAACATATAAAAGACAAGGATCATTGCTTAAACCAAAGAAATTCTTTATAAAACAATCGTTATTCACTGCAAAATAATTTTGGAGCTCAATAAAAGCTCTTATTAAGAGTATATGCACTTTTCTAAATCTTCGCACTAGGATCATCTGTGAATGAGGAGTATACATCACATAACAAGTATGAAATGATTTCATGGGGCATCGGATTCTCATATTTGTGCTATTCAGGGGAGATCTACACTCGCCCTAGGGGAGATCTACACTCACCTTTATATTATCCCCAGGGCCCCTTATAATCAATGGATCATTACCTTTGTTAAGGTCTTCTAGGGTTACCACTTCTAAGTCTACTTCCTAAGAGTTGGGATTCCCACATACCGGGTTTGCCCCTTAAATATTTGTCTAAACACTTAGCACCATTCTCCTAACCCGAAATGTTTCAGATACATCTCACTTTAAATACACTTGTATCAAAATTTTTACTGTATCACAAACATGACATTTTCTTTCTCAAGGGGGCTAAAAAGCCTTAATGAATTCAAGTCGAGTTTTGAAAGCATAAACCACTCATTTTTGCAAAGTATGCTTGCAAACGCATTAGCGGCCATAAAACCATTCACTTACTAAGGGGCGTTATATTAAAACTCGTTAAAAAGCTAGTAGTTGCGATTATGGATAAACATCTCGATTTTTCATTGTTTTAGATTAACACAAGATTTCGTGCAACCACATGAAGCATCAAATAAGTTATAAAGGACTCTATAACATTTAATTACAACTCATTCTTATCAAACGAATGGTCTAACAGTCACGGTTAACCACAAATCTCATAATGCTTACCATATCAAAGCAATTCACTTACACACTTATCCACATGGGCCTTTAAGCATATCTCAAACATATTTATACACAATTCAAACTGTTTTCCAAATCGACAACCCACTTGAGTAGCCTCTCACTTGAATAGCCTCTGCAAGTAATCAAGGAATCTTTAAAAGTCGCATTACTTATTAAGTAAGTAGGACATTGGTTTGGTCAACGTAGTAACACAAGTGACCGTTAAGCTAGTGACATAAGAAATTTAATCATTCAAAAGTTCTCAATATAAAAACAACTAGACATGTTTAAAGCAAATCAAGTGAGTTTTAACTGGAATTCTTAGCCCACTCATTTACTGTGAGGCTGTTAAGCAGATGAGCGACCTTGAACAATTAAGTTCGCAACCCATAACACACACTCATACACTCAATATATAAGCCATTTAAAAGAAAGGCAGGGCTGAACCAGGGTAACCACTGCTCGGATCCTAGAATCGATTCTCCATTGAACTGCTCTATTGGACTGGCCAGCTGCTCCCTGTTTTCAACCTTGCTCCTAACCATCACATTCACACATAGACAAGGGCAATCACTGAGGATGCTTTCGACAAAATCCCAAAGCTGGGCTAGCAAACTAATGATGCCATAAATATAATTTGCTAGTTAATTAAACAATTGAGCACAAACATAGCGATCACACCGACACTTTATAACTCATCATGCCAATTCCAACACTCATGTCGCGGTCTCCCTCATCACAACACCGTCCCAAAGTGTACCTCAAATTCGAATTAATGGCAAGCTAAATAGCTTATGCATCCTCTTCCTACTACCAAGCTACTTCAACACCGACTATACATTAATCTCTTTCATAGACAAAACAAGGTAGCGAGAAAGCTTTGAAATTAATTATAGTTTGAAGGGATTGAGAACCATTCACCTCGATTCTAAGCTATAGGACCTGTTTTAGGGTTTGGTTTGGGTTGGCCCGATATGGGTTTGGTTCGTTCATTTGCTATCCTGCTGCTATTCACTGCTCCATCGCCACACTGACACTGTTGAAGGGCCATAACTGCCACCGAGCCGCTGGAATGAAAGCAACCCTCGTGACCCACGAACCTTGGCCTTTTGCGGCTTCCTTTCCTTTGCACTACGCATGCACAAGTTGGTGGCTCTCCATGTGATTCGACGTTATTGGATGGTCGACCGATGATGCTGCCACCTCCACCTCTTGCTTTCCCTCAGTCTGCCTCTCTCTCTCTCTCTCTCTCTCTCTCTCTCTCTCTCTCCCCTGTCTTTCTTTGCTTGGTGGTTCTGGGCTGTGAAGGAGGAGGCTGAAGAGAACCGCCCTCCCCTTTCATACTCCTTGCGAAAGCCAGGGGCTTCAGCCCCTTTTCTTTTTCTTTTTCTAGTTTTTTCTTTGTTTTGTTCTACTAACCCAAAGTCACTAGTTACCTAGACCCAGAAATCAAGCCCAGTCAGTTTCGCTAATCCCGTGCGATCTCGAGTTGACATGTATTCACCCTATTTTCGTAATTTCACACAATCGCATACTAATCAAAGAAACTTTAAAAATCAAATCACACAAATTAATATTCTCAATTAATATGTAAATATCAGCCTAACATAACTTGTATAACAAACATAGTTAATGGAATTATTAATTTCAACAATTAAATATATTCTAAATTCCTCGGTTGTTACAATAATCCTCAAATGAAATCACTCTCCACTGATTGCAGGGAGCTAAGAAAAATTCCTAACATACACAGAGGCCAACGTATACCCTTGTTAGCTACATATTATAAAATAGTCTATGAACTATTGTATAACTTTGTAGGGTATATACTTTGACAATACAAACTCCTAGTTTTTGGAGTCTGGAAAGCTTCCTCATCATCATTGGTGTCAACACCCAAAAAAATGAATTGCAAAGAACATGATAGTGGACTATGGATATCACTATAAATGAGAGCATTTAGAATATAGATATCATTATAAATGAGATAAGAGACCTACATATCAGCACTTAAGTGGCCAACTTACGATGGAACACCGAAATTTAGAAAGAGGGTGACTTCAAACTCAATTTTTTAGTCACATCATAAGTTTCTAATAAAAGCTAATCGAGGGTCTATATAAGCCATCACCCCGCCCACCAAACATTCATATTATATGCTAGTTGCTGGAAGTGCAAAAACATAAAATAGGAATAAAAGTGCAATAAAAGAGAAATAAACACAATTAGATCATGGTTTGACACCTTAATTAGCTAAAGTCAGAGGAAAATTAAAGGTGGACTTTTATACCACTTATGTAGTCCTATTGAGGTAAATCTCAGCAACTTGCACAAACACCATGCTGCAGCTCTTCAATGGATAACTTGAAGCTGGACAAAAGGAATTCTATGTGCTCTTCGGCTAGTTAAAATAAGCTCATGCAGGTCCTTCTTCCTAACTTTAGGCATGCCATGTGATAAACATTTAGATTTCTTTTCATGTCCGAAAGCCGTGCAAAACCTATAGCTAAGTTGCCCTCTATGATTCTTCTTAATCCAGCCTACATTGGAAACAAGCATGATCTACATAGTCAACTTAAACCTTCTATAGGACCCCTTAGTTGATGTTCAAGGGGTTGCAACTTTTTTTATTTAACAATAGACTCCCCAAACTAAAAGATATTCGCTAGTGTTGTGCTGGTTGCTCTAGAATCTAGGAAATTAGAGTAATAAATTCTAGTATGTTTTTATTCATATAAGTCGACCAGAAAACTGAATGGGTTAATTCATGAAGTTTTTGACCATGGCATTAACGTGACTGACTTCGTTTGGGTTCCATGCATTTCTAAGATCTTTTTGCTGATGCCACGTGTTTACTCCCTGTCATATTCCTCAACAAGAGAAAAGTCGAACTTCAATCTTGAAAGCTCATCTTCTTCATCAGAGTACATGCTTAGATTAGGAGATCTAAAGGTGTTTGATAATCCATCTTCCCATGAAGATCTTGCAAGCATTTAGACTAATGTTCTCAAGAGCCTCAAGGGGATAATTTGATCGTGGCAAACGCTTGGACTTGTGCTTGTTAGGGAACCTTGTACATTAAAACCTCCCTACGAAATTTGTAACCTTTTACCTATGTTTAACTGTTAATAATGGTTAACTTAAGGTCTTCATGTTTTTTGTGATTTTTGCTGAAAATCAATTTGACTGGACAAACAGTGGACAATGGGTGCTAGATGTGTAGACAGTCGAAAGACCTCCTGCTAGGGATCAAACTGCTTGGCCAGATATTGACATCCACTTTGGAAACAAAGCCAAGAGACTTGAAGAGAAATCAAACAATGAAGAACCAACCGAACCAAAAGGAAGACTATATAAGCAAGCTTAAAGGATAATTTACTGGGCTAAACAACACGAATCTCTCGTTTAAACCCTGATCGCTAAGTTGAAATAAAAGGAGAAAACTCTAATCACCATTGTTAATTGAAGAGTTAAAGTTAATAAATTTTATTGAGGTGAACAACCAATTCACTTAAAATCTAATTATTCTAATTTGAAAATTACATTGGCTTACAACGCATATGCGTAGTTAGAATTTGATAGTTGCTCCCTAAGCCACTAAGTTAAATAATGAGAATACTAAGACTTCAATCAATGAGGTTCGAGCAGTATTTCCATCCAACACAATTTTTATAGATTTATGCAACAAAATTTCAAAGGAAAAGGAAACAAAATTCTAGGAATGGTGAGCTGGAATTTTCTACACTTGTTTTCTAGATGCTTATACACGTAATGAGTTTGTTGGGATATGCTGTATTTGTTTATTAGAGGGAGAGTAGCATGTGTAAGGAGCTTACTAACCCCCCCAAACAATATGACCCACAAATTTGGGCAATTAATACACCCAAAAAAAAAAAATTAACAAAACATAATAGCTTTAGGACTACACTAACCGTCCTTACTTTTTGCTTTATAACCTCTATAATACCAGGAGTTTGGGGGCATTTCATAGCTTGTTAAAAGCTAGTTCAATTGCCGAAATATCAGCTCAAAGTGGACAAATGAATAGACTTTTTGGGATAGCTTGTAGTTAAAGATTTAACAACGGAGCTATCCCCATAACCAACTCAGCTGAGCCATCCACACCTCTGTCCATCCAAGCAATGGTACAAGAAGTCCTATGCCAAGGACTAAGGCTTATGTCTCAACCCTGCATTCTGTCATCTTATTTGCTGAAGCCCTAGTGCTTATTTTGGGGGCAACTTTTCTCATTTTCTAGCTTACACTACCTTTGAACAGCTAAGAAGTCCATGTAAATCAAACAGTCAACCTACTGTAGACTCCAGTTTAGTTATGTCCAGTTTATTGGATTTGTTTTATAACTCAACTTATCGTAACATGTTGAAAAGTTTAGGTTACAAAAATATGCCTAAAATATTATCTTATGTAACCCTAACGCTGCAGATCAAGGCCCTTAAAGACCAACTTTTATCCAACGCAAGTTTGAGGGAAATTCCTTTTGTCCAAGGGAACAAACACTTGCAAGTTGGCCGTCAAGTACCAAGATTTCAAGGTACAAGTTTAATTCCTTGGCCATCATTAGTTGGATTTAGATGTTGTAATAGATTGACACCTCATTCCTTTATATTGACAAGCAAATGAGTTGCCAAAGCTCTTAACATACTCTTGCTAATTATGTACTTTTCTAATTTTCTTAGCTTTTCTGGTTTGGGATAAGCTTATACAATTAGATAGTAATTGTGACAGACGTCTAAGGATGGTTTACAAGCCAGCATGTCATCTTATAAAACTCTATTGTTGAATACATGAAAGTTGAGCTTAGCTCATTCTATTTCAAAGCTCTCTACCTTATATCTTTCTCTAACGAGCAAGGCTGGTGATCTAATTGAGTCTTAGTGCTTGTGTTATGTCTTATCTAAGTGGTTAAACGCCCTTCCTTGAGTTAATGATGTATCTTATCCAATTCAGGCTCAGTTTATCGTTGTTCTTGATCTATGTTTAAGGTGTTTCAATCTAGTATTAAATGGGAGTTTATAAGGATCCACCTCCCCCAAGGAGCAGTCCCCCATGAATGGCCGGACTCATTTGATAGGTACTTTATATTTTTTAGCAAGCAGATTTATTTTTTTATTGTTATTTTAATACGTAGTTGGCAGAATTGGCCTCATGGGGTCATAAGAAGTTAGGCCTTAGACTTGACCAAGGAACCTGGCCGAGTTCCCTGTGTAAGGTCAGCTCCGGTCTTCCTGCTTTGGGCTCTAGTAGCTTTCTCTATCCGATCTCGGAATCGGAGCGAGTTCCTAGGCCAGACTAGAACCTTGATTCTAAACCAGCAGATTTTGCTACTAGAATCCGAATCTATTTCCTCAAATTCAGCAATGTAGATACCAGATGCAGTAATGGAGAAAAGAAGCATTAATCTTTTAACTAATAGAGTTGACAGTGAGTTTTTAAAAAGCCTAAAAAGTGAATAAAAATCTAGGCACCAATGTTCAAAGCCACCATCTTTATTCATATCTTTAATTGGCTTCAACTATTTGTTATTTTATTTGATTACATATCTGTTTGGACAATAAAATAAGCACTTTGCCCATTCTAATAAAACCCCTTTTTAAGGAAGACTCAAATATTTGTAAGTTAAGGGACTTTAGGGGGGGTGTGTGTGTTATTATTTTTGAAAAAATTTGAAAAAAGGGAAAAAATGGAGCAAACAAGGCAATTAGGGAAGGAAACATGGGTTGTATCGATGTTATTAATTTGATTTATTAGGATTGATACACTGTTGCACATGCACCAAGATGTACATATCGTTGCATATTGTGTGTGAGGTGAAAAGTGAATGCCGGAATGAAACTTGTGACTAGATTGGCTTTTGATTGTACAATCTATTTGCATATAATTTGGTGGCTTGGTGATGCAATTGCGTAGATTGTGTACATAATTTTCCAATTACTTGTGTATATGTTCATGTTTTGAAAAAATAAAAAAGATTTTTCTTTGTTTTTGAAAACATTTTTGCATGCGTTTCATTTGAAAACCCTCATAAGACCTCACTCGTCCACTTTAAAAATCGAGGGGTTTAAAGGGCTTGTTGCATATGCTAAATACAACTATGATTCCTACAAAAGTGAGTTAGGATTTTCTTTTTCATATTTTTCATTTCTTTTTAGTTAGTTTAGTTGGTTTTACTCGAGGATAAGCAAAATTATGGTGTTGGGGTATTTGTTTGCACCAAAAATATGATCTTTTTAAGATACTTTTATACCTAATTTGTGCTTGAAAGAATTATTATATTTACATTTTTATTTATATTTATTTTGTTTTGCAGGTAATATAGTAAATTAGAAAAATGAGGAAAAAATGATGAAAGTAGTGAAGTAAAGAGCTTGGGCTGCTTCTACTTCCTTTGGCCCAACATTTCCGTCAATCCACTATTTATCATGACCTAAAAAGAAGAAAACAAGAGCAGAAAAAAGAAAATAAAAACAAAAAATGTGAAAATTTGACCAGCTGGCTCGTGCCTCTCACGTGCTCAACCCCTCCTCCTGTAATTCTTTCTATATCTTCTCCTCCTCATCAAAAAAAAATAAAAATTGATAGAAACCCCTATCTCCTTATCTTCTTCTTCCTCCCTAGAACATACTTTACCATCAAACACCAGGATCAAACACCCTCTCCACACCTTGCACCATCATCTTCACCTTCAGTCATGCACTCCTAACACCGAGTCATGTCCTTCAAACGCTTGTGCAACATCAATCCCAATTCCCCACCATTTATGCCATCCGCGAAATCAACGGTGAAGATGACGGTTAATGCCGATTTGGAGGAGTATATATTAGGAAGCAGCGGCGCTAGCTAGGTATCTAGGTTTTAATTTTATGATTTTTAGTTAGTCTCAATTCCAGTTTTAGTAATTTAGGGTTTAATTTTAGGGTGTAGTTTGAATTCATTTTCCCTTGTTTTTCGATTATTAGATCTGATTTTCAGTCTTCGAACTTCTGGTAATCGGTTTTTGGTTGGTTGTAATTAGAATTTCAAATATTGGTTTAAAAATTTGTAAGTCTGCGTTCAATTCGATGCCTTTTCTCTTTGAATGCTCTACTTTCTATTCTTGTTGCATTCTATGTTTGATTCATTTTACCTGGCTTTGATTTCGATGATTATAAGCTGAATTTATATGGCACCTAGGTTGTTCTTGGCTGAGCTCGAGACCCCCCTCTGTTCTTCTCCTCTCCGTTTTGTACTTTCTTTTTTCTTCTCTATGTTTTCGTATTTTGCTCTTATTCTTAGGCCATCTTCTCTTTTATGAGACTTGAAGCTCAATTATGGTGAAGTTAGATTTTGGTCTTGTTTTGGGTCTTGTTAAGCTATGCGGAAGCTAGTTGTTGGCTGAATTCAACCCCCGTTCCCCTGATTCTGATTCCAAGGTTTTGTTCAAGATGGGGCTTATCTCGTTCTGCACCCTCAATAGAGTTGAGGCAGCTGGGCTGAGCTCATGGGTGAGCAGGGATGCCATGGTTGTAGTTACTTTATTTTGGTCCTCTCTCTGTTTCCTCTATTTGGGTTTTGGGGTTAGAAATTAATCTTTATGGGTTGCGTTTTAGGGTGGATTCGAAGCCTAGGCTAAGTTTGAAGATGGATGTTAGAGCATTCCCAGCCGTGAGCCAAAAAATTGGCTCACGGGTGGAGCCTACTATTGCCACATCGACCTTATCTTCAACTTTTTATCTTACAATTCTCACTCTCTCCAATGCAAGGCTCACCACTTTGGCTCACTAAATAAAATAATACCAATGAACCCTACACCTTATCATAATTAATTGGTTTATTATTTTTGTTTTGGTTAGTTATTTGGGTTTATTAATTTTAGAAAAAATAATGTGCACATAATAATTTGGTAATACAACTAATACAACAATTTTTTTAAAAAAATACAACTTCTTTTCAAAAACCCAATAAATAAATGAAGAACTAAAAATAGTTAAACTATTTTTTTTGAAAAAAAATTATAACTGACTTTTAAAAACTCAAAAAAATTAAACAAATAAAAATTGTAACAAAAAAGCAAACCAATAAAAATTTTAAAAAATCAAAATTTACAAACACCAGAAAAATAAAAACAAAAACAAACAGAAAAACAAAAAAAAAAAGAAAAATTGGGCTGAGGGCTGCTCGTGATGGTGAGCCTCTCGCCGGGACTTGGCGCGCGGGCCCATGGCTGCAGGCCCACGAGCTAGCCGCCCGCCCGCCACGTCACGTGTTAGGGCCTGCGGGAGTTGCGTTGGGTTTGCTCTTATGGCTGTTGTCTTCCTTCTCCTTGGTTTTCTCCTTGGTTTGCTCTGTTTGTTCTGCCTTCTCTATTTGTTCTGTTTCTTTGTTTGCTTTAGTTATAGTAGCTTAGCTTTTTATTTGGGTTGTATGCTGGTATGGCTCTCCAATTAGTGATATGGATTGTGATTTAAATTTATGTAGGTAACCTCTCATTTTTTTTTGGATACTCTACCAAGTTTATTTGATTGGATTTGATATTGTTTGATGTTCTTCGTTAATTAATTACTTTTCAAAGTGGAAACTTTAGGTTAGGTTTGTTCGTTGTCTTTAATTAATTAATTAAATCCTATGAGCTATTAGTTACAAAGCTTTTGTAAATAGTTTAGATAATTTGATTAACATGGAAAAGTGGATTAGTTACTTTGATTTGATATTTAGCGACCTTAATCTCATCCTCGTCCTTGAGGAGATAACCTTTAAGCTCGACAGTGAGAGCTGTACCCTTGTGGCTTATATTTTTTATCTTCAAAATCTCGTACAGTTTGGCATCCTTTTGACCTATCTTATTTGCTGGCGTTTTATCTTATTATGAAGGAATATGCTCATGTGAATTATGGGGTACACTTTGGTTACCCTTCACATGGTTTGAATTATAAGAGATGTGTCATTCTTAATTCTCATAAGAATGAATCAATCCTCACGGGTGACATTAGCACTTGACTTATTATTAGCACTAATTCTAATCCATTAACTATACTACTTTAGTTAAGCTACAACAGTCAATCCTCACAATTACCTTTAGTTAGTACTACTATTCAACTTACTTAACAATCATTGAATCAAGATTCGAAAGTGGCTGAACTCTTTTTTTGAGCTAACTACTTCTTACTAAAACGCCATTCAATCTCTCCAAATTGGACTTCATAACTCCATGTTAAATTAATTTGTCTAAGAATTCCTCAAATTTACGTTTTCCCTCCTTCCTTCATCGTCAACCTCAAACCCTACTTCCACCTTTCTAGCTCTTCCATAACAGCCATCTATCCCACCCATAATCAACATCTAGTTCAATGAAGAACACAACAAAATTCCTCAAAATTCAACATGATTAAACTATACGGATGCTTAGTTCACCACCCACATAGAACACTCACTTCTTCTATAAATAGCTGTAAACACCCAACCATTCCAAACCTTACAGCTATCACAACTCCTCTAAATTGTCACAGATTAACACTCACCCAAGCAAAACAAAAAGAGTTTACTAAACTGGCGGCCAGCAGAGGCGATGGTCGACAATAGGCCTTGGTGGCATGGTCGGTGGCAAGGCAAGGGGCAGGCGCAAGAAAGAAAAACATGGGAGGGGCGTGACTCTAAAGAAAAACATAAGGGCATGCGATTGGTGAAAAGGGGGAGGAAGATTTAACTAATTTAGATCAATTTTTAATCTACCCCCTGAAATCTAGACGCTTCCCCTTTTTTTCCATAGCAATAATTGTTCTCTTCTAGCTTAGAAATATTTGAGGTTAACATTTGGATCATATTTTAGCGTCTTCCTAGTCTGTTTAGAGGCCGATTATAAGTTTCACCTATATTACTTAATGTGCTCTTTTGCATTTATTATCATTTTGTTTATTCACATTACTGTTTCACTTATGTAATAGAGATGGGCAAACTGTATATACGTATTTCATGAAAATTTATTACTTTCACCCACTTTTATAAATGGGCTAAATTTTTCTTTATTCTTTACTAACTTTGAATGATTTTAGTTGGAGCATAATTAAGTCTTATTTCGAGGCCATTTCATTGTCTCAGCCTACAGATGCATAAATATTTTGAATGTTGAATTGAAATACGACATACAACTTTGTTAAATTGAAATTAACTAAAGGAATTAACATAGATTTGATTTAGGCTATTACCTATATAGGTAGAATATGCATAAGAGAACGCTTGTTTGTGGTGTAATTTTCGATTTTTCTTAATAACTCGATCTCACATGTGTGATGTTGTACCTACCTTGTACACATGAACATTGACTGTGGGTGTTAGTTTGTTGAAACTTTCGTTTGGGGACTTTCATCTTGGTTAGTTGACTTCTGGATATTAAAAAAAGAAAGAACAAAAACAATAGTATGAAAAAGAACTTGACTCTGATACCTCTTTTTGAGCTTGAATAACTTCTTTGCAAATCCAAATAAAACCCCCTAATTAGGGAAGAAGTCCAAATATGCTTTAAGTTATTCCTCTAGGAGTTCAAGACCTAATAAGCCAGAAACTAACCCCTAGGCAAAGGAGCATAAGCACACGAGTGAAAAAAGAGCGGAAAGAAAAGAGAGGTGACGTTGATCATCTAACAACAGAAGTTTATTAACCAAGTAAAAATGACCCTTTGGCTCAATTTTAGCCTAGCATTAAGATTCAATACCCGTTTCACGGAGCACTAAGGAGTATATATCATGTCAGTGTGTTGTTTGGGGTGGAAAATGATAGCCAGGGGCATATTTATAGCCTAAGTGTCTCTTGATTATATGTTTTGATTGTATACGAATTAGTAGCTAGGTTGTCAAGGTGATTGAATCAGTCTAGATGTGAGCATATTTTCCCCTTTGCCTTATATATATTCAATGCTTTTGAAAATCCAAAAATGTTTTAAAGATTTTGTGAGTATATCTTCTGCAAACGCATACGAGACCTCAGTAGTCCATGTAGGGGAACAAAGGGGTTTCAAAAGCTTGTTGCATACACTAAATGCAACCATGATTCCTACGAAAGTGAGTTAAATTCTGGTTGTTTTGTTTTGTTTTGTTTGAGGATGAGCAAAGTCTTGGTGTGAAGTGCTTGTTTGGGTTCAATATGCATGAATTTTATGCCTCATTCTTCCTCAATTTAGCTTGTAATAGTTGTTAAATTAGGATTTTTGTTAGTGTTTTGTTGGTTTTGTAGGTCACAAAGTCAGTTGCTCAAATGGCAGATAATGGGTCCAAGTGTGCTAAAAGCTAGACAAGCGAACCTGGGTTAACCTTATTAGAAAAACTCAGATAACTATGAAGCAAGCTCGGATCAACTGCCCAAGAAACAAAGAAGGAGATAAAGCCAGAAATTTAGCAACGGTTTCTCATACCATGTGGCATGCCATGCCAGACTCCATTCTTATTCTGTTCATGTGTTAAAATCCAAAAACTGGGCACAGTGGGCCTGTGCCAAGTTCGCTAATTTGAGGCCTATAAAAATCCCCTTCCAGTATTAGTGTAATGAGATAGGTTTTAAATCAGTTTTTGAAGTAGGGTTTTAGCTTCGGTTTTAGGGTTCTCAAGGTAGTGCTTACGAGTATATATTAGTGCGTATTTTGCCAACGTGACCACATTTTAAGCTATTTGAGAGTTAATTTCAAGTATTCAATTTTCTTTTGATGTCATTAACTCTTTGAAGTCTTGGATTGAATGGTCAGTTGCTGAATCTCTCTCCTTTACTCCTCTCTTTTTTCCATATAAACTTTCTTGCTTTAGGTTAATTTCATGCTTTAGTGATGTTGTTTACTTTTGAATCTTGTTTTCTTTCATTTTTCTACTTCCAATCCTTCTCATTCTTATCTCAAATCCCCATTTTCATCTCTCCCCTTCTTCATTCAAGCTAGGTTTTAAGAACCCACTACAAAAAACGTGAACATTCGGTTAGTTATGGGTTGGATTGGAATTAGCTAAGGTGGATTAGTGAGAATAAATGGAAGTCAAGCCACATGTTGCATCCACTGGCTCCAACAATAGAGGTTATGCTGCATCATTAGAATTTTTTTTTTCTTTTGAGGTACTTCATTTTCTCTCTCCTCTTAGTTAGTAGATTGAATGCATTCCTAATTAAATTATATGCTTTGTTAGTTTGTTGCTATTTAGAACAATGTATTGTGTTGACTGTGCTTCGCTTTAGATTAGTGTAATTAATCATATTTAGACTAGACTTATTGAGTAACTAGTTTAATTAATCCTATTTAGTCACATTCATTGCTTTCTTTAGGTTAGATTTGGGCTAAAATAATAAGTGACTTGATTTTAACACTGTCCCAAAGAACAACAAACTTTTCACCCTTACCCTCAAAAACTATCCAACACCCACCCCTCATTATAAGTTGGAAATTAATAAGTGTAACAACAAATGGCTTTTCCACTATGTAAATATTTGTTTAATTTTTAGCTTATTTTGTGTGGTTATTAAGAGTCCTTTCTTAAATTCTACTTGGTGGGTTAAGTCATTTGGGGGAGTAATTTGGTGAGAAATTGTTCTTTCTTTTTTTTACTTCTTATTCTTAGGTACCAAACTTTTAATTTCATTCATTGCTTAAGATTGATTCCAAGGAAGAATGAGTCTTGGTGTTCTTGATTATTGATAGAGTATTGATCTTGAGCATTGAGGATTTATCCTTGTCAAGTTGGTATCATAGCCAAAGGTTCTTTGTTTTGAGTTTCCTTATCCAAAGCCCTCATCCTTCACTTCTAAATCTAAGCCCCTAAAAAAACCTATGTTTCATTCTCACTCGAAAAGTCTTACTTTCTTATTATCTTAGCCACCCTTTTAGTACACAAAGATCCCTATCCCAAAACCTATAACCAACACATAACACAACCTGAAAGTTCACAAATCATATAATCTAAAAAAATCACAAGAAATCACAAAAGACATCAAAAATCTTCGGCATTATCTACCTGTGTTACTTAGCACTCGTATGCTAACAACCATACAGTCAGTGTTCCATTTCCCAAGCCCTTAAAGTTTTTACCCACCATCCTTTACACGCCTGAGCCATACTAGACTTACATGCATGTGTTCCCAATACCATTGGTGACACTTTAAGGGGAATCTTAAAAGCATCATTGGAAATAAAACAAATTTTGCTATGTATAAGCCTAAAGAATGAAGAAAAGGAGCAAGATTTTGAAATGTCTAAGTTTTAACATGACATGCTTATTGCAGTCTTCGCAACTGAAGAACAAAATAGGCTCATAAAATTTAAGAGAATAAGCTTAAAGCTTTACAAGAATTAGTCCAACACCAACTAAATGATGAGATTCTTTAACCAGAAGGAAAGGAGATCACCTTGGTTCCTAAGGTGAAGAAAAATGAATCAAAAAGGGTCTCGATTCAGAGCCCTATTGAAGTTCCCATCCTAGCGGTGAACCACTTGCTCATCAACTTAGAGAGACCATGGAAATCGACATCCTATATAAAGAAGATGATAAATAAAAGTCTATAATTGGAGTTGTGCTACCCTTTGTTTCACAATTTAACTCTTATTCACTCCATTGTGTCAATTTGGGGATTGACATAAAAATCCTTAAAGAAGCTCTATTCATGTTTTCAATGAGCAAGTTTAGAAATGAGGCGTTGTATAGGACATTAGATGAGGATGTTTGTCATGATTTACTCTATAGGCAACAGTTGTTGGATGACTATATGAGTTATGTTGACCATGCTAATACCTACAGATTAAAACATCAAGGGTAAGGTAGAAGATTGGCTTCGTTAACCTCAACTAAGCGTCAGAAAGTCAAACCGAGGAAGTGATGTGAGAAAAGTCGCTTCAATAGTCAAACGTATGGTGCAAAAACCATTAGTAAGAGCAAGCCTTTATTTGTCTTACCCTTGTTTGAATCAAACACAAGTGAGGAAGTAAAACCCATATCCCTCTTAGTTCAATCACCCTTAAATGAAATTTGAAATGAAACTTCGGATAGTGTAGTTGTTTTTCATCTACCTATTGCATGTGAGCCTTTGTAATTCAAGCTTATAGATGATAGGGAAGACCTTTTCCATTTGAATTGTGATGAGTATATTTGGCTATCTGACAAGCTTATTGGTGTTAGAACTTGTGTATTTGGATGCCCAACAAAGGTTGCGCAAGGAGCTTCAAAAATTCTCAAGAATTATGTCTCTAGATGTCAACTGCAAGGATCTAAGAACAAATATTTCTTAAGAGGGGAAGTTTGATACATATTAAAAACTTTTCAACCTTATGCAACACTAGTCTAAGGTCAAGAGATGGCCAGATTAATCCATCAGTCACATTGGCTCAAAATTCATGCATGTAGCTTGATTTTATCATTGCATTTTACTTATAAAATGAGCCTAAATTTTGTGAATTCGGATTGGAAATTTAGTTGAGTCTACTTTTTAGATATGCAATAATCCCCAGTATACCCTTGCATTTCAATTACCTAAATTGGTGAAAAGTTTAATAACATCAATGTCGGTGTTCGACACCAATTCTGCTTTTCCCTATACTATTTAATTTGGTAAGATTTGAAAAATGAATGGCTAAGATTGATTGTGTTGTCCACAAAAATATAATCTTTGAACAATTTGAGGACTTTCATAATTTGAGCGATTTGAATTTATGATCTTTGAATTTCCTTATTGAGATAATTCTATATTCAGAAGGGAAGAACAGTCAAGTGGTAGGACTCCCATTTCGTATGTATATTTCTCTAGAAGCTTCTTGGATAGAGCAAACATCTAGAAAATTCTAGTTCACTAATCTTGTAATTATCTATGCAATTTGGATTTAATTTCTTTAGATATTTTTTTGGACTCCTATTGGCCCATTTTCCCACTTCGTAAGAGCTAATTTTCCTTAAATTTGAAAAATCAATTAATGAAATGGCAAATGGTCTTTTCTCTCCCAAAGAACTTCTTTGATGTTTGGCTTGTTTTGAGGGGTGATAAAGAGTTCGCCCTTATAATTTCTTATTGGTGGATTGAGTACTTTAGGGGACTAATTTGGTGAGAGATCGTCTAATTCTTTTTGGTCCTCATTCTTGGGTTTTAAACGTTTAATTTCATTGATTGTTTAATGTTGATTCCCTGAAAGAACTAGTCATAGTGTTCCTTGTTATTGGTTAGGCAACGATCTTAGGTGTTGATGATTCATTGTTATCAAATTGGTATCAGAGCCAAGGTTTCTATTTTGTAGGTTTCTTATATGAAACCATCATTCTTCACCCCCAACTCCATTTCCCAAAAAATCCATACTCTTGTTTCATCAGAAAGCCCTTCCTTTCTTCTTATCTTAATCACCCTTTAAATCCACAAAGAACCCTAGTCCCAAACACATAACCACAACTAAACACATGCTACTCATAGTTTGTTTATACTTTCTCTTGATCATTTCTTAAGTTGTGTAATAACTATAAGGTTAGATATGATACGTATCTAATGTTGGCATTAGGGAGGTTTCTTTTTTTAAGAAAGAAGACTAATTCCTTATATAGTGAGAATATCAATGAGATCAAGAGGCAGATCCACACCTATGACAAAAAACTCTATGTCATAGTGAGACCTTTGCAGTAATAGAGACACTAAATAGTTAGGGGAGTGTTCACCCTATACCCGGATAGTGGCGCACTCAAGGTTATTAATAGGCAGGACAAGCTCAATCCAAGGCATCCCAATTCGGTTGAGTATCTTTAATCCTTTCATCTCATGATTTGTCACAAAGCTAGCAAGTTTCATAGAGAGGCGAATGTAGTATATATGACGTACCTCTTACTGTATTGAGATTGAAGTGCTTTTGTGAAGGATTTTTATGCACATGATGATGACATCAAGTAGATCCTTGAGAATTTCTCATGCATCCTCAAGGGGTGTTTTACGGTGAGGATGATTCTTTTTTAAAGAAGCATGACTTTGCATTCCAGAGGATGAATTTAGATAATTGTTAATCCATAAAGCCAAGTTCATGGATAGGCACCACCAAGTAACTGTGGAATTGGGAATACGTGTTCAATTGTAAAAGATACCTATTATTGGCAAAAGATGTCAACTAGGGATTCTGATCATCATGTCAAGTGGTGTTCTACTTGCTAACTTTCCCCAAGGCATGTTCTCTCTTAAGGGCTATACTTAACAATTCTATAAGCTCTTTAGGAGAATGTTATCCTATATTTCATCATTGGTTTTCGAAGGATACACAGAAATAAGAATTTTACCATGGTGGCCATTGACAGATTCTCCTGGATAACTCATTTAATTCCATGCCACAAATTCTCCATCATTTTTGGCTAAGCATATAGAGGAAAGTGGGCACTCATCTCAAGTTTAGCACATCTTATCATTCCGAAGCAGAAGGACAAATAGAAATAACCAATATAACTTTGGGCACTAAGCGTAGAGCCCTTATGAAAAAGAATCCCAAAGGGTTGAATATATGACTTCTCTAAGCCTAATTTTCATTCAATCTATCATTGGGTAAAGCTAATAACTTCTCCCCATTTCATGTTATCTATGGGTACAACCCTAGGCCTCCATTGGATGTTGTTCTAATCCCTACTCCAACTAAATTTAGTTAGGAGGCCAAGACGACAGCAAAACGGATTCAAGAAATTCTTATCAAAGTAAAGGAATGAAAAGTTCCATGATTTAGTGAGAAGCCAAGCCAATAGATGCAAAAGAAATGTTCATTCCAAATCCAGAGGCCTTGTACATATCCATTTATGGAAGAAGAGGTTCGTTAGGGATTTTTTTTTCAGGTGGAAAGAATTAATTGTCATAGCATACAACCATAGTTGTAGCACTTGGGTTGTGTACATAAGGACACAGATAAAATTAGTTCAATTATTAACAAGTTGAACTCAGTTACAGTAAATAAAAAGCAATTAAAAGTTAAACATGATTGATTAACCGTAATTAGAACAGAAGCATGATTAAGTAGCCAGACTAAAACTAGGCTAAAGCACTAAACTCATAGTGAACTAAAATACATGCATTAAACCCCTAAAACATGATCGATTCAACAAGTCACAACTTGATCCTAGGCCGAGCATTATTAATTAAACTAAATAAACCTTAATCCTACAATAAGCACGATTAAGTAACATTAATGAAGGCATAAGCATAATCAACCAAAACAAAGTAAAGTAAGAACTAGACCACCAAACTGGAACATAAATAACTAAATTAACTAGAAAATAAAAAGATTAAGCAAGAAATAGAAGAGATGGTTATCCTCAAATGTTTTACTCCAATAATGGAGGCTTGACCGACCAACTTAATGCAAAGGTGGAAAATTTATGGTGGATCTCCACTTCTTCTCAATAATCTAACCTAGATAACTATTAAATCAACCCATAATTAATAAAATACTTAAAGTTTTAAATTGGTTTACAAACCCTAGTGAAAGAAGAGGACATAATGAAAAGTTTACATTACAACATTGAAAAGGAAAAGAGAGATTGAGAAGAAGGAAGAGTAGCGAAGTAAGACTGAAGGATAATCAACAAATTTCAACCATTAGTAAAATTACATTTAGCAACTATAGAGCATTAAGACCAAGAACAAAAACAAGGCAAAGCATCAAATTGTAAGACAATGATAACAGAGAGAGAAAAAACTAAATCATTAACTTTAATACATAAATAACATGAATGTGTTATAGTCAAACTTATTCTAAACTGATCTACTCCTAAGAACTAACATAAGAACCTAAAATCCAACTTAGAAAAATCTTAAAATGGCTAGCGAGGGCATATATGGACTGGTAATCATGGGTTTGGCACGGTTGTGCCAAGTCTCACGAGCTAATAGTAAGAACCTCCTGGGAAGAGCAACAAGAAAACAAGAAACATTAGTGAGTTATTTCATCACAAAATTTTGTCAAGTTTTCCAAAGTATACTCAGCTCTTTTGAATCTGGATGTCATCTTTTAGTAACCAGCCTTAGGTGTATGAGAACCAATCTGGCCTTGCCTATAGCTATCGATTTTGCTAATTCATTTAGTTTTATGGAAAATAAGCCGGTTTAGTAAGGATTCAGTCTAGTTCTTGCAAAGTTGGACCGGTTCTAGCTCTATGCTTTTTTTCTTCAGAGCCTTCTGCATTTTCATATCATTTTTAGTTCTGGAGGTGTTTTGGAGCATAAGTCAAAGGTCAGTGTCAAACCAAACTTTGGTAACTAACACTGTGCACACTTTTCCAAAAGTTTGATTTTCAAGCTAAGACTTGCTCAATTTGGATGGCACCCATAAGTTTTGGACTCTTTAATAAGTGTAACGTGAATCCATGAAGTCCATAGGGTTCATGCTACACTTCTTATTGTGAATTCTACAAATCAAATGATGTTGATACTTAACAAAGTAAGAGTGGCAAAAATAAGCATACAACTCTATAGATGCCTAAAAATGCATCTCATTCTTAATAAGACTTAAGATGAAAATAGATAGCTCAATTTAAATGCTTAAGGGTCTATCAGAATGATAGCCCTAAATAAATAAATGAAAAGAGAGATAGCTCAAGGTCGTGGGAGGAACTGACCCAATGGGCCAGTCTCTGTGTGAACCCAGTCAAGTTCACCACAACAAGAGCCTGCCCGGGTTCCCCATCCACCCTTTTGCTAAAACTAATTCCTATTAGGCTAAGTTAGGTAGACCCTCATTAGGATTGAATTTACGAACCTAATTAAATTAATTTTGGTTTATTAATTAGAGTTTTGGCCTACCAAGACAGTCCATTGTAAATTAAGCTTAACCGAAACAGGATAGCCCTTCCTTTCCCAAGATGATTCATGTAGCCTTCTCGATAGCCATAAAAGGAGCAAAATCCCTTAGTTGAAGGGGAGGAAACATCGTTGAGAGTGGCACAAAGCTAGAGACAAAAAGAAAGATTTAGAATTCCTCTTCCAAAAAGTAAGAGACAATGTTAGGAGGGAGAGAGATCACACATCAATTCTATAAAGCATCTTCCGTTGTGTTCGTTGAAGGTTTAGGTAGGGTTATCCCGAAGGCGCATTTCACAGCATTTTCTCCCTTCTCCTTACTTCTTCTTATTGAATTTCCTAGATTGTAGTTTTGCAAAGTTGTAATCTTTAGTTGGTTTCATCCCTGCTGACTGTAACAATTTGAACAATTTCTCTTTTTCGTTCACCCTTGGATGACATTGTGTTTTGATTATATTCATGATTCTCATATGTTGCATGAATGTATGTTAGTATGATTAAGTGTTAATTTCCGTACTGATTAGTAAAGGCTATCAGTGATGACGAGCGATAATGAGATGCATCCCATCGCATCGCCATATCATCATCTCTGAATCTTAGAAGCCTAGTTCTAGACTAAAGAGTCAGGATAGTCCCCATACTAGAGATTGCTCGAGGGCCTTTCTGAAACCCTTTTGAAGCAGCGTCCATTTGTCCCTTCAATGGCCTTATCAGTATGATTTGCTTCCAAGGGTGGTATTGTTTGCAAGTTTTTCTAAAACTCACTAGCGACTCTATAAGCAAAAAAATAATGCTTAGGGCCTATTCTTTTCATTGGTAAATCCAATTTTAACTTCAACTAATTTTAACCCGCTTCAACCCACTTAAAAAAAAAAAAATTAATAATTCCAACCTCAACCCACAACAACCCACTTTAACCAACTTCAATCCTCTTCAATCAAGAAATACTAACTTCAACCCATTATATATATATATATATATATATATATATATAGACATATATATAGATATACATATATGTGTATGTGTATATATATATATATATATATATATATATATATATATATTATATATATATATATATATATATATATATATATATATATATATATATATATATATATATATATATATATATATATATATATATATATATGTATATATATATATATATATATATATATATATATATATATATATATATATATATATATATATATATATATATATATATACATATATGTATATATATCAACTTCAATACGTTTGAACCCACTTCAATCTACTTCTACCCACTTCAATAAAAAATCCTAACTTCAATCCACTTCGACCAATTACAGCCAACTTCACCCATTTCCTTACCCATATTTCTCAACGAAAAGAACCAGCCCCTATTTTGTTCATCATTGCATTTGGTATCTACATTACTGAATTGGAGGAAGTAGATTCAAATTCTAGCAGTGGAATCTACCTAGATAATAATCGAGGCTCGGGTTGGCCCAAGAACCCGCCAAGGTTTTGGGATCATACCTGCACCAAGTTTGTGGGCTAGGCTGGGAAAGTTGTAGGAGCCTAACCTAGGAATATTAGACTTAGCCCTACCCAGTGAACCCGGTCGAGTTCCTTTGTGAGGTCCAAGGCCCAACTTCATGTGACTGTGTGAGCCCAATTCTGCCTTCTGCGTATTAAAGTAAAAATAAAAAATAAGTCTACTTTTTAGAAAATATAAAGTGCTTCAAACACGAGTCTGACCATTCATGTGCAATCGCGCCCTCGGGGAGGTGGATCCTTATAGTGGCCACTCCACTAGGGTCGTTTTCTAAGGGGTGAGATTTAAACTTCAATATAGGAAATTATCTTAATTGTACTTGCCTTAGGCGTACTTACATTATAAGACGCTACCTATCTCGGATCAATAGTGTCTCTAGGCGGAACCCTAGTTCTACCCCTTTAGAATGTGGCTGGTCACTTGGTGGGTCCATTTAGACTTTCAACTGAGCAGACAATCTCTTTACCCACTTACGACATACTTTCCTTGTCTCGACAACTCCGGAAACAAATCGAAATGTTGCAGTCATGCTATGCACCTCATGGATAGCCTACAAAGCATTTGGGTCGTGATAGGATTGTTCTAAAGCTGACCTGAAACGCCATAACATGAAACTCTTGTTTAGGTTAGAGCTCATATATATGATTAAAGATGCAACATGTCCTCATATGATTTAACTTCTTTAGCCCAAAGGACTTTACATTGATATTGTGCATCTTAGGAGAGACTAGATTAGGGAAAATTGATTCTACAAATTAGATTAGGACCGAAAATGGCTTCTGGACCAATTAAGTCCAAATAGGACTCCTGCTCCAGAATACAAAAAGGTCTTAAGACTAGTTCAGACTCCGAGTTTGATTAAAAAAAAAAGGGAAATCCCGATTGGGGATTCTAAAAAGGGAAAAAAAGGAAGGTGAATTGGTAGTCTGCGTCTACTAATAGATTAAATCCATACCCAGCCCAGTAAAACCCGATCGGGATCCATCATGATCTAGTAGCCGAGTCAGTTAGTAATTGGTGAAGATTCAGAATGAAAAGGGGGTAAGTTTGGGGCTTGGTTAGAACCCAACCGGGATCTAATTAAGAAGTCACATCAAGTCTTTATCCCTTTAGAGCCTGTATTCATGGCATGAAGTTATATTCTGGGCTCTCAGTCTTAAAGTTAGGTCCAGTAAGCATGATTCATGTAAGGTTATAAAAAAACATCCAGACGAGCTTAGCTTTAGTGCTTTACACAGTCAACCGGGATAAGCAAAGCAAATAAGGTGTACAAGCAAAGGTCCACACAACAGAAGACTTATATCATACGCACAATTGAGGAAACTCCGTCCACTAGGTCCAGGATAACGTCTAAATCCAAGTCCTACACAACACTAATTCCCATTGCCAAAAGTAGTAATGAGATAACTCAAATCTTGAAGATGCTATAAAAATTCCAGGATAGGATGGATAAAAGGGACAAGAGGATAGACATAATGGATGCTGCACTCTGGGTCCATAACAAAGAACCTCATGGCAAAGAGGTTAATGATGAAGAAGAAGGGGAAGATAAGAGGGAAAGCCTTGAAGCAGTGAAAAAGGGAGAAGCTGAGGAGAAAAGCGCTCCTCCAATGGATTCATGGGTCAATCGTATAGAACACTTACTAAAAGAATCATGTAAGTTTAATAATTACTTTAATGATTATGCAGGATTCATTACCATCCCGGAAGGGATAGTGCCTCCTAAGTTCACTATACCAGATGCAAAATCCCATGAAACTGAAAAACCTAATCATCATGTGAGGAACTTTATCAATGTCATGACTCTAAAAGGGATTAACAAAGACATCTTTTACCTTATATTCCCCTAGACTTTCGATAAAGACGTCATGAGGTGGTAATATGCTATGGACCCTTGAAAGGTCATGAACTGGGAAGATCAATGTAGAGAGTTCTTACATCAGTATTCATACAATACTAACCTCCCAATCACCATTAGAGCCCTACAACTCATTAAGCTACAGGAAAAGGATGGCTTATCTGACTATCTTACTAAATAGAGGTAAAGGGTGCCTATATGGTGGACCGACCCTTAAAAGCCGACTAGGTAATTTATTCATCAGAAATTTACAGCTACAGGCAGCACTCGGAGTTTACTCTCTTTGAGAATTTCTCCACTCTGAGGAATGTAGGGATGTCAGGAAAGGAGGAGCTAGCTAGAGAAGCACCTGTTAAAACTACTTGGAAAACTAGCTACTGGAATAAAGAAAGGAAAACAGGCAATTCAACCATAACAAAAGCGGATGCGATAAATCGCTGCACGAAGTATACCCCCTTAGAGACTATCTGGGCCCAAGCTTTATAGCAGATACGAGCTAAGGAAAAGTCTGATCGACCTAAGATCAAGCCAAAGACCAAAATAATAAGGCAGGGAAGAACTTCAATCCGACCAAATACCACAAGTATCATCGAGCTCCAGACCATGACACTGAAAATGATTCGACCTTTAAGAATAGGTTAGGACAAATATTCAACTTAGGACAACTGCATTTGCCTAAGGTCACTCAAAAGCCTAATAAAAGCAAAAGCCCACTTGGGGACCATGATAGTATCTTTACTACTAGTAACAATCTTGAGGAAGATAAGGACCTTTCTGGTTGCATATAATCAAGCATCGATCCAGGGCCCGAGGTCTACCTCCCTCTATAGTAGTCAGAAGTTTATGGCCTGTAGCAAAGCAACAAGGAAGATGTGTATGAAGCTCAACAAGGATTTTAGCCTGATGAAGGAGGCAATGAAGATTTCTGAGGAGAAGATGAGAAAGAGGATTCTCTACTGAAAGGAGATCAAGATAAGATCCAATATTTTATAAAAACTGGGCAATATCAAGCCAAAGATGGCTTACAACAAGCCATAGAAAAAGAAAAGTGTACAAAGATCAAAGAAGATGACCCTGTGCTAAAATAGTTGAAGAAACTTAAATCTAATGTAACCATATGGCAGCTTATAGTGGCTTCATAAAAGCACGTGCAGCTTTTGATTGGGGAGCTAAACAAGATAGACCTGTTATGCAACACCACACTGGAGGAAACGATAGCCTCGATTACCACTGGAAAGGGAACTATAACCTTTAACAGTGAGGATCTTCCACTAGGAGGCACGTCACACAATAATGCTTTATATTTGATTGTAACCTTTCTCCAAAAACAAGTGCCCCTTTCATTGGTGGATAATGGGTCAGCTGTGAATGTTTGGCCTTAGAGGACCGTAAAGAGGTTGGGATTAAGAAGAGTAAACTCTTAGCCTCCTCAACACATCTTAGAGCATATGATAACTCGAAAATATTAATTTTAGGCACTATAATCCTCTCCATTAATATGGGTCTTATTGATAGAAACACAGAATTTCAGGTCTTGGACATTCTAACCACTTTGAATATGCCCTTGGGATGCAAATGGCTGCATGAACATTAGGCGGTTCCCTCCACACTGCATCACATGAGAAAAATGTTGTTAAAAGGAGAAGTGGCAACCATCAAGGGCGATAGTCTATGTGCCACTATTACCAGCAAAGAGTCAGCGAAGTAGAGCACAACCAAGGATGAACTCATTTCTAATTTCTATATTAGATGTACTCATTACTAGCTAGTGTAGAGTTTAAGAGTTAGTCTTCTGTTTCTGCTAATTCTATATTTGATGTACTCATTTCTAATTTTAATATGATGAACTCTTTCACTTACAATTGGTCTCATTGCTTTCCTTTTTAATGTTTTGCCTCTGATAATTAACTTGGAACAATCCCAAAAGATTTATTTGAAGCAACAGAAGATCATGGAAATTAAACTTCCATAATAAAGGATACAATAATAATAAACTTAGGGACAACTGAGGCACCGTGAGAAATAAAAATAAGGAAATCCTTAATTCCGGAGGAGTACGAAGAATTCATCTCACCTCTAAGGGAATTCATAGATGTGTTCACTTGGCCTTATAAAGACTTGCCAAGCATAGACTGAAATATTATTGAACATAAGATTCCTCTCTATCTAGATGTCAAACCAGTAAAGCAGAAGGTCCACAGAACGAAGCCGGAATGGGTTTTGAAGATAAAGGAAGAGATCCAGAAATAGTTGGATGCTGGCTTCCTCAGGGTTGCGTAGTACCCTGAATGGGTGGCTAACATAATCCCAATCCCTATAAAGGATGAAAGGCTATGAATATGTGTAGATTTTACAGTTCTCAATAAGGCACGTCCGAAGGATGATTTTCCTTTGCCTCATATAGACATTATGAGGGACAATACTGTTGGACATGCTCTCATATCATTTATGGATGGGTATGTTTGATACAATCAGATAAAAATGATCGATGAAGACATGGAGAAGACTACCTTCATCACCCCCTCGGGAACCTACTACTACACTGTGATGTTGTTCGAATTAAAGAATGCTGGGGCAACATGCCAATTGACTGCCACCATCCTATTACATGACTTGATGCATAAAAATATAGAGGCATATGTGAATGATATGACCATAAAGTCCAAAGAAAGAGTAGTGCATGTCCAAACCCTTCGAAAACGTTTATGAGATTAAGATGGTACAACATGCATCTAAACCTAAAAAAATGTGCATTGGGCATCACCTCCAGAAAGCTATTAGGATAGATGGTCAGTCTTAGAGGAATCAAGATCAAAGCCATACAGGTGATTCCACCTTCAAAGGCAGAAAAGGGAATACGAGGATTTTAGGGCGCCTGCAATACATTAGCGACTTTATATATAGGCTAACCATGGTGTGCTAGCCGACCCTCGAGAAATTAAAGAAAGGAGACAAGCCACAATGGGATGAAGAGTGCCAAGAAGCATTCGAAAGATCAAGGCATACCTCTCCAATTCGTCAGTGATGGTTCCACCATAGCTAGGCACTCTTGTCATTATACATCTCATGATCACTACAATAACAATGGGTGACATGCTAGCTTAGAACGTTGAGGGGGAAGAAAGAGAAATCTACTATCTGAGTATAAAATTTCTTCAATATGAAACTTATTATTCTCCCTTGGAAAAAACTACCCTTGGTTTGGTATAGGCATCCAAGAAGTATAAACTCTACATGTTGACTCAGACAATACATGTTGTGGCACCCATAGATCCCATAAAAGACCTACTATAGCAATCAATAATCAATGGAAAGGTAGCTTGGTGGATGGTTATGTTATCAGCATTCGACCTCCACTACCTTTCATAGAAATCAATCAAGGGAAGAGTTGTGTCTAACTTCTTAGCAGACTTGCTAACAAAGGATAAAGAAGAGGCAACCTTCGATTTTCCTGACAAGGGGGTTCTCCATGTAGAAGAGGACAATGTACTTTGACGGAGCCTCAAACCAAAAGGAATTTGGAGCAGGCATCCTCCTTGTATCTCCTGAACGGGCACACAACCTGATCTCCATCAAACTAGACTTGGATGTCACCACTAATGTTGGTGACTGTGAAGCTTATATCATTGGGTTACATGCTACTGTCAAAATAGTGGTGAAGAACATAAGGGTATATGGTGATTCTAACATCATAATTAATCAAATATTCCACAAATGAAGGTAAGGAGTGATTCCTTAGCCCCATATTAAGTCTATTGGTTCAACTTGTAAAGAACTTTACTCATATTACCCATACTTACTTGCCTGTGAGGAGAATCAGTTTGCTGATGTCCCTGGTAAAGCTAGCCACAATGATCAATATTACAAGTGGCATCCATTCTATGCCATAACTTATGGAAAGGTGAGATAAACATACATATTGTTATGTCATAGAAGTATGCAATGTTGACCTTAGTGCCTGGTATTATGACATCTACCAATACCCAATAAAGAAGGAATATCTACCTGGATGCTCCCAAAAGCCCATCGAGCATTACGGATGTTGGCTGCACAGTATTTTAAGGATTAAAGGGAAGTTGTATAAAAAGATTGACATGGGTATTAACTTACTTTGTGTCACTTAAGAGAAGGCCTATGAGATAATGAAAGAAGTCCATGGTGGGGAATGCATCAGTGACCTTCGTCCCTTTTAACATTAACTTCTCCATGGCCCTTTTCTTTTTAGGGAATCGACATCATTGGAAGGAAAACCCCTAAAGGAATTGAATACTTCATAAAATAGGTGGAAGAAGCATCATATGCCAATATAGGGTCCTGCATGGATTAATAAGCCATCAGGGATGTCACTTTACGAAAGAAGTCGTCAACTCATTAGAAAAGTACAGAATCCAACATCACAAAACTTCCCCACATCGATCATAGATAAATGGAGGAGTTCAATAAGCATTATGCCTAAATTACGCAAAAGAAAGCCCATAACAGGTTATCTAAAAGATAACAAAATCTAAGCCCATAATAAAGCTTATACGGCCCATGCTAGGGTCAAATAACATGAACTACGATGGCCTGATTTCGTAATGTGGATACCTAGGAAGTCGATTGGTCTGGCCCAATTAATTATCAGACTTTTTTGGTTTATCTTTCTATTTAACCCAAAAAAGAAAAGAACGATAGATGATAACAGATTGTAACAAGCCCAACAGTATGCCGTTAAACTCGGTTGAGCCCACAGTGAAGGAAACTAGTTGTGTTCTATGAAAAAGTGGGTCTGCATGTTGCACACACAAAAAAAAAAAAGAAAAAAAAAGGAGCGAGAAATAGATGCAGAAAATAATTGGAATATAATACCTTTATTTCTTCTTAATAATTAAAAAGCGTACAACTTTATGGTGCACTGAAAGACATCATTAAGACGACATGAAGGAAAAGACTTTATTTCTTCCAAAGAGGCAAAGCTAATCTATCTTCAATTTCTTCTCCTCCTCCATTGGGGGGTTCTCTTCTAGGTAGGAGGATCCTTGCCCATTTTCTTCCCAGTCTGATCTATATAGTTTTAGCTATTTTCTTAATTAATCTTCATATGTTCTGGTTAGCTTATTGAACTCCTCCATTTATCTATGATCGATGTGGGGAAGTTTTGTGATGCTGGATTTTGTAATTTTCTAATAAGTTGACGACTTCTTTCATAAAGTGACTTCCCTGATGGCTTATTAATCCATGCAGGATCCTATATTGGCATATGATGCTTCTTCCACCTATTTTATGAAGTATTTAATTGCTACAGGCACATATTCATGTCCTCCAGTTCCTTTAAGGCTTTTCTTTCCAATGATGTCGATTCCCTAAAAAGAAAGGGCCATGGAAAAGTTAATGTTAAAAGGAAAAAAGATCACTAATACATTCCCCACCATGGACTTCTTTCATTATCTCATAGGCCTTCTCTTGAGTGACACAAAGTAAGTTAATACCCATGTCAATCTTTCTATACAACTTCCCTTGAATCCTTAAAATACTGTGCAGCCAACATCCGTAATGCTCGCTGGGCTTTTGGGTGCATCTAGGTAGGTATTCCTTCTTTATTGGGTATTGGTAGATGTCATAATACCAGGCACTAAGGTCGACATTGCATACTTCTATGACATAACAGTATGCATGTTTATCCCACCTTTCCATAACTCATGCCATAGAATGTGATGCCACTTACAATATTGATCATTGTGGCTAGCTTCACTAGGGGTATAAACAAACTGATTCTCCTTACAGGCAAGTAAGTATGGGTAATATGGGTAAAGTTCTTAACGAGTTGAACCAAATGGGCTTGATATGGTGCCAAGATATTTGATTAATTATGAGGTTAGAATCACCATATACCCTTATGTTCTTCACCCTTATTTCGATAGTAGTATGCAACCCAATGATATAAGCTTCATAGTCACCAACATTATTGGTGACATCGAAGCCTAGTTTGACAGAGATCGGGTTGTGTGCCCGTTCAGGAGATACAAGGAGGATGCCTGCTCCAAATTCCTTTTGGTTTGAGGCTCCGTCAAAGTACATTGTCCTCTTCTACATGGAGAACCCCCTTGTTAGGAAAATCGAAGGTTGCCTCTTCTTTATCCTTTGTCAGCAAGTCTGCTAAGAAGTTGGACACAACTCTTCCCTTGATTGATTTCTATGAAAGGTAGTGGAGGCCGAATGCTAATAACATAACCATCCACCAAGCCACCTTTCCATTGATTATTCACTGCTATAGTAGGTCTTTTATAGGATGCATAGGTGCCACAACATGTATTGTCTAAGTCAACATGTAGAGTTTATACTTCTTGGATGCCCATACCAAACCAAGGGTAGTTTTTTCCAAGGGAGAATAATGAGTTTCATACTGAAGAAATTTCGTACTCAGATAGTAGATTGCTCTTTCTTCCCCCTCAGTGTTCTAAGCTAGCATGTCACCCATTGTTGTTGTAGTGATTATGAGATATAGGATGACAAGAATGCCTAGCTGTGGTGGAACCATCACTGATGAATTAGAGAGGTATGCCTTGATCTTTCGAATGCTTCTTAGCACTCTTCATCCCATTGTGGCTTGACTCCTTTCTTTAATTTCTCAAGGGTGGGCTTGCACACCATGGTTAGCCTATATATGAAGTGGCTAATGTATTGCAAGTGCCGTAAAATCCTCGTATTCCCTTTTCTGCCATTGAAGGTGACATCACCTGTATGGCTTTGATTTTCGAAGGATCAACCTTGATTCCTCTTAGACTGACCATCTATCCTAATAGCTCTCTGAAGGTGATGCCTAATGCACATTTTTTTAGGTTTAGATGCATGTTGTACCATCTTAATCTCATAAACGTTTTCGAAGGGTTTGGACATGGACTACTCTTTCTTTCGATTTTATGGTCATATCATTCATATATGCCTCTATATTTTTATGCATCAAGTCATGTAATAGGATGGTGGGAGTCGATTGGTATGTTGCCCCAGCATTCTTTAATTCGAACAACATCACAGTGTAGTAGTAGGTTCCCCAGGGGGTGATGGAGGTAGTCTTCTTCATGTCTTCATCGATCATTTTTATCTGATTGTATCAAACATACCCATCCATAAATGATATAAGAGCATGTCCAGTAGTATTGTCTCTCATAATGTCTATATGAGGCAAAGGAAAACCATCCTTCGGACTTGCCTTATTGAGAACTCTAAAATCTACACACATTCGCAGCCTTTCATCCTTTATAGGGACTGGGATTATGTTAGCCACCCATTCAGGGTACTACGCAACCCTGAGGAAGCCAACATCCAACTATTTTTGGATCTCTTCCTTTATCTTCAAAGCCCATTCCGGCTTCGTTCTGTAGAGCTTCTGCTTTATTGGTTTGACATCTAGATAGAGAGGAATCTTATGTTCAATAATATTTCGGTCTATGCTTGGCAAGTCTTTATAAGACCAAGCGAACACATCTATGAATTCCCTTAGAGGTGAAATGAATTCTTCCTACTCCTCCGGAATTAAGGATTTCCCTATTTTTATTTCTCGCGATGCCTCAGTTGTCCCTAAGTTTATTATTATTGTATCCTTTATTATAGAAGTTCAATTTCCATGATCTTCTACTGCTTCAAATAAATCTTTTGGGATTGTTTCAAGTTAATTATTAGAGGCAGAACATTCAAAAGGAAAGCAATAAGGCCAGTTGTAAGTGAAAGAGTTCATCATATTGAAATTAGAAATGAGTACATCAAATATAGAATTAGCAGAAATAGAAGACTAACTCTTAAACTCTACACTAGCTAGTATTAAGTACATCTAATATAGAAATTAGAAACGAGTTTATCCTTGGTTGCGCTCGACTTCGCTGACTCTTTGCTAGTAATAGTGGCACATAGACTATCACCCTCGATGGTTACCACTTCTCATTTTAACAACATTTTTCTTATGTGATGCAGTGTGGAGGGAACCGCCTAATGTTCATGCAGCCATTTACATCCCAAGGGCATATTAAAAGTGGTTGGAATGTCCAAAACCTGAAATTCTGTATTTTTATCAGTAAGACCCATATTAATGGAAAGGATTATAGTGCCTAAAATTAATATTTTCGAGTTATCATATGCTCTAAGATGTGTTGAGGGGGCTAAGAGTTAACTCTTCTTAATCCGAACCTCTTTACGGTCCTCTGAGGCCAAACATTCACAGCTGACCGATTATCCACCAATGAAAGGGGCACATGTTTTTGGAGAAAGGTTGCAGTTAAATATAAAGCATTGTTGTGTGACGTGCCTCCTAGTGGAAGATCCTCACTGTTAAAGGTTATAGTTCCCTTTCCAGTGGTAATCGAGGCTATCGTTTCCTCCGGCGTGGTGTTGCGTAACAGGTCTATCTTGCTTAGCTCCCCAATCAAAAGCTGCACGTGCTTTTATGAAGCCACTATAAGCTGCCAGATGGCTACATTAGATTTAAGTTTCTTTAGCTATTTTAGCATAGGGTTATCTACTTTGATCTTTGCACACTTTTCTTTTTCTATGGCTTGTTGTAGGCCATCTTTAGCTTTGATATTGCCCAGTTTTTGTAAAATGTTGGACCTTATCTTCATCTCCTTTCACTAGAGAATCCTTCTTCTCATCTTCTCCTTAGAAATCTTCATTGCTTCCTTCATCAGGCTAAAATCCTTCTTGAGCTTCATACACATCTTCCTTATTGCTTTGCTACAGGCCATAAACTTCTGACTACTATGGAGGGAGGCAGACCTTGGGCCCTGGATCGATGCTTGTTTGCATGCAACCAGAAAGGTCCTTATCTTCCTCGAGATTGTTGCTAATAGTAAAGATACTATCATGGCCCCCAAGTGGGCTTTTGCTTTTATTTGGCCTTTGAGCGAACTTAGGCAAATGCAGTTGTCCTAACATGAACATTCGTTCTAACCTATTCTTGAAGGTCGAATAATTCTTAGTGTCATGGTCTAGAGCCCGATGATACTTGCGGTATTTGGTCAAATTAAAGTTCTTCCCTGCCTTATTATTTTGGTCTATGGCTTGATTTTAGGTCGATCAGACTTTCCCTCAGCTCGTATCTGCTATAAAGCTTGGGCCCAGGTAGTCCCTAAGGGGGTATACTTCGTGTAGCGATTCATCGCATCCGCTTCTTTTATGGTTGAACTGCCTATTTTCCTTTCTTTACTCCAGTAGTTAGTTTTCCAAGTAGTTTTAATAGCTGCTTCTCTAGCTAGCTGCTCCTCTCCTAACATCCCTACATTCCTTAGTGTGGAGAAATTCTCAAAGAGAGTAAACTCCAAGTGCTGCCTGTACGTGGGCTGTAAATTTCTGATGAATAAGTTACGTAGTCAGCTTTTAAGGGTCGGTTCACCATATAGGCACCCTTTACCTCCATCTAGTAAGATACTCAGACAAGCCCTCCTTTTCCTGTTACTTAATGAGTTGTAGGGCTCTAATGGTGATTGGGAGGTTAGTATTGTATGAATACTGATGCAAAAACTCTCTACATTGATCTTCTTAGTTCATGACCTTTCATGGGTCCATAGCATATTACCACCTCATGATGTCTTTATCGAAAGTCTAGGGGAATATAAGGTGAACGATGTCTTTGTCAATCCCTTTTAGAGTCATGACATTGATGAAGTTCCTCACATGATGATTAGGTTTTTCAGTTTCATAGGATTTTGTATCTAGTATAGTGAACTTAGGAGGCACTATCCCTTTCGGGATGGTAATGAATCCTGCATAATCATTAAAGTAATTATTAAACTTACATGATTCTTTTAGTAAGTGTTCTATACGATTGACCCATGAATCCATTGGAGGAGCGCTTTTCTCCTTAGCTTCTCCCTTTTTCACTGCTTCAAGGCTTTCCCTCTTATCTTCCCCTTCTTCTTCATCATTAACCTCTTTGCCATGAGGTTCTTTGTTATGGACCCAGAGTGCGGCATC
This sequence comes from Carnegiea gigantea, assembly GCA_029747015.1. Lineage (NCBI taxonomy): Eukaryota > Viridiplantae > Streptophyta > Magnoliopsida > Caryophyllales > Cactaceae > Carnegiea > Carnegiea gigantea. The sequence continues at coordinate 162,820 of JAKOGI010001546.1, read as the reverse complement.
CATTATCTCTATCTTCTTGTCCCTTTTATCCATCCTATCCTGGAATTTTTATAGCATCTTCAAGATTTGAGCTATCTCATTATTGCTTTCGACAATGGGAATTAGTGTTGTGTACGACTTGGATTTAGATGCTATCCTGGACCTAGTGCATGGAGTTTCCTCAATTGTGCGTATGATATAAGTCTTCTGTTGTGTGGACCTTCGCTTGTACACCTTATTTGCTTTGCTTATCCCGGTTGACAGTATAAAGCACTAAAGCCAAGCTCGTATGGATGTTTTTTTATGACCTTACGTAAAGCATGCTTACTGGACCTAACTTTAAGACTGAGAGCCCAGAATATAACTTCATGCCATGAATGCAGACTCTAAAGGGATAAAGACTTGGCATGACTTCTTAATTAGATTCCGGTTGGGTTCTAACCAAGCCACAAACTTACCCCCTTTTCATTCTGAATCTTCACTAATTACTAACTGACTCGGCTACTAGATCATGATGGATCCCGATTGGGTTTTACTGGGCTGGACATGGATTTAATCTATTCGCAGACGCAGACTACCAATTCACCTTCTTTTTTCCCCCCTTTTTAGAATCCCCAATCGGGATTTTCCCTTTTTTTAATCAAACTCAAAATCTGAACTAGTCTTAAGACCTTTTTGTATTCTGCATTAGGAGTCCTATTTAGACTTAATTGGTCGAAAAGCCATTTTGGGTCCTAATCTAATTTGTAGAATCAATTTTCCCTAATCTAGTCTCTCCTAATACGCATGGTATCAATGCAAAGTCCTTTAGGCTAAAGAAGTTAAATCATATAAGGACATGTTGCATCTCAAATCATATACATGAGCTCCAACCTAAACAAGAGTTTTATATTATGGGCCTTCAGGTTAGGTTTAGAACAATCCTATCGCAACCCAAATGCTTTGCAGGCTATCCATGAGGTGCATAGCATGACTGCAGCATTTCGATTTGTTTTCGGAGTTGTCGAGACAAGGAAAGTATGTCGTAAGTGGGTAAAGAGACTATCTGCTCAGTTGAAAGTCTAAATGGACCCACCAAGTGACCAGCCACATTCTAAAGGGGTAGAACTAGGGTTCTGCCAAGAGATGCTATTGATCCCCGATAGGTAGCATCTTATAATGTAAGTACGCCTAATGCAAGTGTAATTAAGATAATTTCCCGTATTGAAGTTTAAATCTCACCCCTTAGAAAATGACCATAGTGGAGTGGACACTATAAGGATCCACCTCCCTGAGGGCACGATTGCACATGAATGGTCAGACTTGTGTGTGAAGCACTTTATATTTTCTAAAAAGTAGACTTATTTTTTATTTTTACTTTAATATGCAGAAGGTAGAATTGGGCTCACAAGGTCACATGAAGTTTGGCCTTGGACCTCACGAAGGAACTCGACTGGGTTCACTGGGTAGGGCCAAGTCTAATATTCCTAGTTTGGGCTCCAGCAGCTTTCCCAGCCTGGCCCACAAACTGGGTGCAGGTATGATCCCAAGACCTTGGCAGGTTCTTGGGCCAACCCGAGCCTCGATTATGATCCAGGTAGATTCCACTGCTAGAATTTGAATCTGCTTCCCTAAATTCAGTAATGTAGATACCAGATGCAATGATGAATAAAATAAGGACCTATTCTTTTCGTTGAGAAATATGGGTGAGGAAATGGCTGAAGTTGGTTGTGATTGATCGAAGTGGATTGAAGTTAGGATTTTTTATTGAAGTGGGTAGAAGTGGATTGAAGTGGGTTCAAATGTATTGAAGTTGATATATATATATATGTATATGTATATATATATATATATATATATATATATATATATATATATATATATGTATATATATATATATATATATATATATATATATATATATATATATATATATATATATATATATATATATATATATATATGTATATCTATATATATATCTATATATATCTGTGTATATCTCTATATATATATATATATATATATATGCTGGGTTGAAGTTAGTATTTCTTGATTGAAGAGGGTTAAAGTTGGTTAAAGTGGATTGTAGTGGGTTGAAGTTGGAATTATTATTTTTTTTTTAAAGTGGGTTGAAGTGGGTTAAAGTTGATTGAAGTTAAAATTGGATTTGCCAACGAAAAGAATAGGCCCTAAGCATTATTTTTTTGCTTATAGAGTCGCCAGTGAGTTTTAGAAAAACTTACAAACAATACCATCATTGGAAGCAAATCATACTGATAAGGCCATTGAAGGGACAAATTGACGCTACTTTAAGAGAGTTTCGGAAAGGCCCTCGAGCAATCCCTAGTATGGGGACTATCTTGACTCTTTAGTCTAGAACTAGGCTTCTAAGATTCAGAGATGATGGTATGGTGATGCGATGGGATGCATCTCATCATCGCTCGTCATCACTGATAGCCTTTACTAATTAGCACGGAAAATTAACACTTAATCATACTAACATACATTCATGCAACATATGAGAATCATGAATATAATCAAAACACAATGTCATCCAAGGGTGAACAAAAAAGGGAAATTATTCAAATTGTTACAGTCGGCAGGGATGAAACCAACTAAAGATTATAACTTTGCAAAACTACAATCCAGGAAATTCAATAAAAAGAAGTAAAGAGAAGGGAGAAAATGCTATGAAATGCACCTTCGGGATAACCCTACCTAAACCTTCAACGAACACAACAGAAGATGCTTTATAGAATTGATGTGTGATCTCTCTCCCTCCTAGCACTGTCTCTTACTTTTTAGAAAAGGAATTCTAAATCTTTCTTTTTTCTCTAGCTTTATGCCACTCTCAAGGATGTTTCCTCCCCCTCAACCAAGGGATTTTGCTCCTTTTATAGCTGTCGAGAAGGCTACGTAAATCATCTTGCGAAAAGAAGGGCTATCCTGTTTCGGTTAAGCTCAATTTATAATAGATTGTCTTGGTAGGCCAAAACTCTAATTAATAAACCAAAATTAATTTAATTAGGTTCGTAAATTCAATCCTAATGAGGGTCTACCTGACTTAGCCTAATAGGAATTAGTTTTGGCAAAAGGGCGGAAGGGGAACCCGGGCAGGCTCTTGTTGTGGTGAACCCGACTGGGTTCACACAGAGACTGGCCCATTGGGTCAGTTCCTCCCACGACCTTGAGCTATCTCTCTTTTCATTTATTTATTTAGGGCTAGCATTCTGAAAGACCCTTAAGCATTTAAATTGAGCTATCTATTTTCATCTTAAGTCTTATTAAGAATTAGATGCATTTTTAGGCATCTACAGAGTTGTATGCTTATTTTTGCCACTCTTAGCTTGTTAAGAATCAACATCATTTGATTTGCAGAAATCACTAATAAGAAGTACAGCACGAGCCCTATGGACTTCATGGATTCACGTTAGACTTATTAAGGAGTCCAAAACTTATGGGTGCCATCCAAATTGAGCAAGTCTTAGCTTGAAAATCAAACTTTTAGAATAGTGTGCACAGTGTTAGTTACGAAAGTTTGGTTTGACACTGACCTTTGACTTATGCTCCAAAACACCTCCAGAACTAAAAATGACATGAAAATACAGAAGGCACTGAAGAAAAAAGCATAGAGGTAGAACCAGTCCAACTTTGCAAGAACTAGACTGGATCCTTACTAAACCGGCTTATTTTCCATAAAACTAAATGAATTAGCAAAATCGGCAGCTGTAGGCAAGGCCAGATTGGTTCTCATAAAACTAAGACTGGTTACCAAAAGATAACATCCAGATTCAAAAGAGATGAGCATACTTTAGAAAACTTGATAAAATTTTGTGATGAAATAACTCACTAATATTTCTTGTTTTCTTGTTGCTCTTCCCAGGAGGTTCTTACTATTAGCTCGTGAGACTTGGCACAACCGTGCCAAACCCATGATTATCAGTCCATATATGCCCTTGCTCACCATTTTAAGATTTTTCTAAGTTGGATTTTAGGTTCTCATGTTAGTTCTTAGAGTAGATCAGTTTAGAATAAGTTTGATTATAACACATTCATGTTATTTATGTATTAACGTTAATGATTTAGTTTTTCCTCTCTCTGTTATCATTGTCTTGCAATTTCATGCTTTGCGTTGTTTTTGTTCTTGATCTTAATGGTCTATAGTTGCTAAATGTAATTTTGCTAATGGTTGAAATTTGTTGATTATCCTTTTGTCTTACTTCGCTACTCTTCCTTCTTCTAGATCTCTCTTTGGCTTTTCAATGTTGTAATGTAAACTTTTCATTATGTCCTCTTCTTTTGCTAGGGTTTGTAAACCAATTTAAAACTTTAAGTATTTCATTAATTATGGGTTGATTTAATAGTTATGTAGGTTAGATTATTGAGAAGAAGTGGAGATCCACCATAAATTTTCCACCTTTGCATTAAGTTGGTGGCTTAAGCCTCCATTATTGGATTAAAACATTTGAGGATAACGATCTCTTCTATTTCTTGCCTAATCTTTTTATTTTCTAGTTAATTTAGTTATTTATGTTCCAGTTTGGTGGTCTAGTTCTTGCTTTACTTTGTTTTGGTTGATTATGCTTATGCCTTCATTAGTGTTACTTAATCATGCTTATTGTAGGATTAAGATTTATTTAGTTTAATTAATCACGCTTGGCCTAGGATTAAAAGTTGTGACTTGTTGAATCGATCATGTTTTAGGGGTTCAATGCATGTATTTTAGTTTACTATGAGTTTACTGCTTTAGCCTAGTTTTACTCTGGCTACTTAACCATGCTTCTATTCTAATTGCGATTAATCAATCATGTTTAACTTTTAATTGCTTTTTATTTACTGTAATTGAGTTCAACTTGTTAATAATTAAACTAATTTTATCTGTGTCCTTACGTACACAACTCAAGTGCTACAACTACGGTTGTATGCCATGACAATTAATTCTTTTCACCTGAAAAAAAATTCACTAACAAACCTCTTCGTCCATAAATGGATATGTAGAAGGCCTCTGGATTTGGAATGAACATTTCTTTTGCATCTATTAGCTTGGCTTCTCACTAAATCATTGAACTTTTTGTTCCCTTACTTTGACAAGAATTTCTTGAATTCGTTTTGCTGTAATCTTGGCCTCCCAACTAAATTTAGTTGAAGTAGGGATTAGAACAACATCCAATGGAGGCGTAGAGTTGTAACCATAGATAACATGAAATGGGGAGATGTTATTAGCTTTTCCCAATGGTATTTTGAATGAAAATTGGGCTTAGAGAAGTCGTCTATTCCACCCTTTGGGATTCTCTTTCATAAGGGCTCTACACAAAGTGCCCAAAGTTATATTGGTTATTTCTATTTGGCCGTCTGCTTCGGAATGATAAGATGTGCTAAACTTGAGATGAGTGCCCACTTTCCTCTATATGCTTAGCCAAAAATGATAGAGAATTTATGGCATGGAATTGAATGAGTTATCCAGGATAATCTATCAATGACCACCGTGGTAAAATTCTTATTTCTGTGCATCCTTCGAAAACCAATGATGAAATATAGGATAACATTCTCCTAAGGAGCTTATAGAATTGTTGAGTATAGCCCTTAAGAGAGAACATGGCTTGGGGAAAGTTAGCAAGTACAACACCACTTGACATGATGATCAGAATCCCTAGTTAACATCTTTTGCAAATAATAGGTATCGTTTACAATTGAACACGTATTCCTAATTCTAAAGTTACTTGGTGGTGCCTGTCCATGAACTTGGCTTTATGGATTAACAATTATCTAAATTCACCCTCTAGAATGCAAAGTCATGCTCCTTTAAAAAAGAATCATCCTCATGGTAAAACACCCCTTGATGATGCATGAGAAATTCTCAAGGATCTCCTTGATGTCATCATCATGTGCATAAAAATCCTTCATAATTTCAAAGCTAAGCACTTCAATCTCAATACAGTAAGAGGTACTTCACATATACTACATTCGCCTCTCTATGAAACTTGCTCGCTTTGTGACAAATCATGAAATGAAAGGATTAAAGATACTCAACCGAATTGGGATGCCTTGGATTGAGCTTGTCCTGCCTATGAATGACCTTGAGTGCGCCACTGTTCGAGTATAGGGTGAACACTCCCCTAACTATTTAGTGTCTCTATTACTGCAAAGGTCACTATGACATAAAGTTCTTTGTCATAGGTGTCGATCTGCCTCTTGATCTCATTGATATTCTCACTATATAAGGAATTGGTCTTCTTTCTTAAAAAAGAAAGCTCCCTAATGCCAACATTAGATACGTATCATATCTAACCTCATAGTTATTACATAAGTTAAGAAAGAATCAAGAGAAAGTATAAACAAAGTATGAGTAGCATGTGTTTAGTCGTGGTTATGTGCTTGGGACTAGGGTTCTTTGTGGATTTAAAGGGTGATTAAGATAAGAAGCAAGGAAGGGCTTTCTGATAAAACAGGAGTGTGGATTTTTTGGGAAATGGGGTTGGGGGTGAAGAATGATGGTTTCATATAAGAAACCTACAAAACATGAACCTTGGCTCTGATAACAATTTAATGACAATGAATCATCAACACCTAAGATCGTTGCCCAACCAATAATAAGGAACACTACGACTAGTTCTTTCAGGGAATCAACATTAAACAATCAATGAAATTAAACATTTAAAACCCAAGAATGAGGACCAAAAAGAATTGGACTATCTCTCATCAAATTAGTCTCTTAAAGTAATCAATCCACCAACAAGAAATTATAAAGGGCGAACTCTTTATCAACCCTCAAAACAAGCCAAAGATCAAAGAAGTTTTTTGGGAGAGAAAAGACCATTTGCCATTTCATTAATTGATTTTTCAAATTTAAGGAAAATTAGCTCTTACGAAGTGGAAAAATGGGCCAATAGGAGTCCAGAAAAATATCCAAAGAAATTAAATCCACATTGTGAAGATAATTACAAGATTAGTGGACTGGAATTTTCTAGATGTTTGCTCTATCGAAGAAGCTTCTAGCGAAATATACATGTGAAATGGGAGTGCTATCACTTGAATGTTCTTCCCTTCTGAATATAGAATTATCTCAATGAGGAAATTCAAAGATCATAAATTCAAATCGCTCAAATTAAGAAAGTCCTCAAATTGTTCAAAAATTATATTTTTGTGGACAACACAATCAATCTTAGCCATTCGTTTTTCAAATCTTACCAAATTAAATAGTATAGGGAAAAACATAATTGGTGTCGAACACCAACATTGGCATTATTAAACTTTTCACCAATTTAGGTAATTGAAATGCAAGGGTATACTAGGGATTATTGCATATCTAAACAGTGGACTCAACTAAATTTCTAAAGAGTCCGAATTCACAAAATTTAGGCTCATTTCATAAGTAAAATGCAATGACAAAATCAAGCTACATGCATGAATTTTGTGCTAATGTGACTGATGGATTAATCTGGCCATCTCTTGACCTTAGACCAGTGTTGCGTAAGGTTGAAAAGTTTTTAATGTGTATCAAACTTCCCCTCTTGAGAAATATTTGTCCTTAAATCCTTGCAGTTGACATCTAGAGACATAATTCTTGAGAATTTTTAAAACTCCTCCAAATACACAAGTTCTAACACCAATAAGCTTGTCAGATAGCCAAATATACTCATCACAATTCAAATGGAAAAGGTCTTCCCTATCATCTATAAGCTTGAATTGCAAAGGCTTATATTCAATAGGTAGATGAAAAATAACTACACTATCCAAAGCTTCATTTCAAATTTTGTTTAAGGGTGATTGAACTAAGAAGGATATGGGTTTTACTTCCTCACTTGTGTTTGATTCAAACAAGGGTAAGACAAATAAAGGCTTGCTCTTACTAATGGTTTTTGCACCATACGTTTGGCTATTGAAGCGACTTTTCTCACATCACTTCCTCGGTTTGACTTTCTGGGGCTTGGTTGAGGTCAATGAAGCCAATGTTCTACCTTGCCCTTGATGTTTTAATCTGTAGGTATTAGCATGGTCATTATAACTCATATAATCATCCAACAACTATTGCCTATAGAGTAAATCATAACAAACATCCTCATCTAATATCCTATACAAAGCCTCATTTCTAAACTTGCTCATTAAAAACATGAATAGAGCTTGTTTAAGGATTTTTATATCAATCCCCAAATTGACACAATGGAGTGAATAAGAGTTAAATTGTGAAACAAAGGGTAGCACAACTCCAATTATAGGCTTTTATTTATCATCTTCTTTATATAGGATGTCGATTTCCATGGTCTCTCTAAGTTGATGAACAAGTGGTGTCACCACTAGGATGAGAACTTCAATAGGGCTCTGAATCAAGATCCTTTTTAATTCCTTTTTCTTCACCTTAGGAACCAAGGTGATCTCCTTTCCTTCTGGTTACAGAATCTAATCATTTAGTTGGTGTTGGACTAATTCTTATAAAGCTTTAAGCTCATTCTCTTGAATTTGTATGAGCCTATTTTGTTCTTCAGTTTCGAAGACTGCAATAAGCATGTCATGTTTAAACTTAGACATTTCAAAATCTTACTCCTTTTCTTCGATCTTTAGGCTTATACATAGCAAAATTTGTTTTATTTCCAATGATGCTTTTAAGATTCCCCTTAAAGTGTCACTAATGGTATTAGGAACACATGCATGTAAGCCTAGTATGGCTCAGACGTGTAAAGGATGATGGGTAAAAACTTCAAGGGTTTGGGAAATGGAACACTAACTCTATGGTTGTTGGCGTACGAGCACTAAGTAACACAGGTAGATAATGCCGAAGATTTTTGATGTCTTTTGTGATTTCTTGTGATTTTTTTGAGATTTTACGATTTGTGAACTTTCAGGTTGTGTTATGTGTTGGTTATATGTTTTGGGATAGGGATCTTTGTGTACTAAAAGGGTGGCTAAGATAATAAGAAAGTAACAACTTCCGAGTGAGACTGAAACATAGGTTTTTTCGGGCGGTTAGATTTAGGAGTGAAGGATGAGGGCTTTGGATGAGGAAACTCAAAACAAAGAACCTTTGGCTATGATACCATCTTGATAAGGATGAATCCTCAATCCTCAAGATCGATACTCTATCAATAATCAAGAACACCAAGACTCATTCATCCTTGGAATCAATCTTAAGCAATGAATGAAATTAAAAGTTTGGAACCCAAGAATAAGAAGTAAAAAAAAGAAAGAACAATTTTTCACTAAGTTACTCCCCCAAATGACTTAACCCACCAAGTAGAATTTAAGAAAGGACTCTTAATAACCACTCAAAATAAGCTAAAAAATTAAACAAATATTTACAGAGAGGAAAAGCCATTTGTTGTTACACTTATTAATTTCCAACTTATAATGAGGGGTGGGTGTTGGATAGTTTTTGAGGGTAAGGGTGAAAAGTTTGTTGTTCTTTGGGACAGTGTTAAAATCAAGTCACTTATTATTTTAGCCCAAATCTAACCTAAAGAAAGCAATAAATGTGACTAAATAGGATTAGTTAAACTAGTTACTCAATAAGTCTAGTCTAAATATGATTAATTACACTAATCTAAAGCGAAGCACAGTCAACACAAAACATTGTTCTAAATAGCAACAAACTAACAAAGCATATAATTTAATTAGGAATGCATTCAATCTATTAACTAAGAGGAGAGAGAAAATGAAGTGCCTCAGAAGCAAAAAAAATCTAATGATGCAGCATAACCTCTATTGTTGGAGCTAGTGGACGCAATGTGTGGCTTGACTTCCATTTATTCTCACTAATCCACCTTAGCTAATTCCAATCCAACCCATAACTAATCGAATGTTCACGCTTTTTTGTAGTGGGTTCTTAAAACCTAGCTTGAATGAAGAAGGGGAGAGATGAAAATAGAGATTTGAGATAAGAATGAGAAGGACTGGAAGTAGAAAAATGAAAGAAAACAAGATTCAAAAGTAAACACCATCACTAAAGCATGAAATTAACCTAAAGCAAGAAAGTTTGTATGGAAAAAAGAGAGGAGTAAAGGAGAGAGATTGAGCAACTGACCATTCAATCCAAGACTTCGAAGAGTTAATGACATCAAAAGAGAATTGAATACTTGACATTAGCTCTCAAATAACTTAAAATGTGGTCACCTTGGCAAAATAAGCACTAATATATACTCCTAAGCACTACCTTGAGAACCCTAAAACCTAAGCTAAAACCCTACTTCAAAAACTGATTAAAAACCTATCTCATTACACTAATACTGGAAGGGGATTTTTATATGCCTCGAATTAGCGAACTTGGCATAGGCCCACTATGCCCAGTTTCTCGATTTTAACATATGAACAGAATAAGAATAGAGTCTCGCATAGGCATGCCACATGGTATGGGCAACCATTGCTAAATTTATGGCTTTATCTCCTTCTTTGTTTTTTGGGCAGTTGATCCGGGCTTGCTTCATAGTTATCCGAGTTTTTCTAATAAGGTTAACCCAGGTTTGCTTATCTAGCTTTTAGCATGCTTGGACCCATTATCTGCCATTTGAGCAACTAACTTTGTGACCTACAAAACCAACAAAATGCTAACAAAAATCCTAATTTAACAACTATTACAAGGTAAATTGAGGTAGAAAGAGGCATAAAATTCATGTGTATTGAACCCAAACAAGCACTTCACACCAAGACTTTGCTCATCCTCAAGCAAAACAAAACAAAACAACCAGAATCTAACTCACTGTCATAGGAATCCTTGTTGCATTTAGTGTGTGCAATAAGCTTTTGAAACCCCTTTGTTTCCCTACATGGACTACTGAGGTCTCGTACTCGTTTGCAGAAGATATACTCACAAAATATTTAAAAGATTTTTGGATTTTCAAAAGCATTGAATATATACAAGGCAAAGGGGAAAATATGCTCACATCTAGACTGATTCAATCACCTTAACAATCTAGCTACTAATTCGTATATAATCAAAACATATAATCAAGGGACACTTAGGCTATAAATATGCCCCGGGCTATCATTTTCCACCCTAAACAACACAATGACATGATATATACTCCTTAGTGCTTCGTGAAACGGGTATTGAATCTTAATGCTCGGCTAAAATTGAGCCAAAGGGTCATTTTTACTTGGTTAATAAACTTATGTTGTTAGATGATCAACATCACCTCTTTTTTCTTTCCGCTCTTTTTTCACTCATGTGCTTATGGTCCTTTGCCTGGGGGTTAGTTCCTGGCTTATTAGGTCTTGAACTCCTGGAGGAATAACTTAAAGCATATTTGGACTTCTTTCCTAATTAGGGGGTTTTATTTGGATGTGCAAAGCAGTTATTCAAGCTCAAATAGAGGCATCAGAGTAAAGTTCTTTTTCATACTATTGTTTTTGTTCTTTCTTTTTTTAATATCCAGAAGTCAACTAACCAAGATGAATGTCCCCAAAGGAAGGTTTCAACAAACTAACACCCACAGTCAATGTTCATGTGTACAAGGGAGGTACAATATCAAACATGTGAGATCGAGTTATTAAGAAAAATCAAAAATTACACCACAAACAAGCGTTCTCTCATGCATATTCCACCTATATATGTAATAGCCTAAATCCAATCTATGTTAATTCCTTTAGTTAATTTCAATTTAACAAAGTTGTACGCCGTATTTCAATTCAACATTCAAAATATTTATGCATCTGTAGGCTGAGACAATGAAATGGCCTCGAAATCAGACTTAATTATGCTCCAACTAAAATCATTCAAAGTTCTTAAATAATAAAGAAAAATGTAGCCCATTTATAAAAGTGGGTGGAAGTAATAAATTTTCATGAAATACGTATATACAGTTTGCTCATCTCTATTACATAAGTGAAACAGTAATGTGAATAAACAAAATGATAATAAATGCAAAAGAGCACATTAAGTAATATAGGTGAAACTTATAATCTGCTTCTAAACAGACTAGGAAGACACTAAAATATGATCCAAATATTAACCCCAAATATTTCTAAGCTAGAAGAGAAAAATTATCGCTATGGGAAAAAAGGGGAAGCATTTTGATTTCAGGGGGTAGATTAAAAATTAATCTAAATTAGTTAAATCTTCCTCCCCCTTTTCACCAATCGCGTGCCCTTATGTTTTTCTTTAGAGTCACACCCCTCCCATGTTTTTCTTTCTTGCACCTGCCCTTTGCGTTGCCACCGACCATGCCACCAAGGCCTATTGTCAGCCATTGCCTCTGCTGGCCGCCAGTTTACTAACTCTTTTTTTTGGCTTGGATGAGTGTTAATCTGTGACAATTTAGAGGAGTTGTGATAGCTGTAAGGTTTGGAATGGTTGGGTGTTTATAGGTGTTTATAGAAGAAGTGAGTGTTGTATATGGGTGGTGAATTAAGCATCCGTATAGTTTCATCGTGTTGAATTTTGAGGAATTTTGTTGTGTTCTTCATTAAACTAAATGTTGATTATGGGTGGGATAGATGGTTGTCATGGAAGAGTTAGAAAGGTGGAAGTAGGGTTTGAGGTTGACGATGGAGGAAGGAGGGAAAACATAAATTTGAAGAATTCTGAGACAAATTAATTTAACATAGATTTACGAAGTCCAATTTAAAGAGATTGAATGGCGTTTTAGTAAGAAGTAGTTAGCTCAAAAAAAAGTTCAGCTACATCTGGATCTTGATTCAATGATTGTTAAGTAAGTTGAGTAGTAGCACTGACTAAAGGTAATTATGGGGATTGATTGTTGTAGCTTAACTAAAGTAGTATAGTTAACGGATTAGAATTAGTGTTAATAATAAGTCAAGTGCTAATGTCACCCAAAAAGGATAAGTGAGGATTGATTGATTCTTATGAGAATTAAGAATGACACATCTCTTATAATTCAAACCATGTGAAAGGTAACCAAAGTGTACTTGGGGTTGTATAAATAAATCTCTTCTCAATTAAGTCTCGGGAGCGTGTATATCATTGCAGAAGGAAAGTAAACATATGGATCGGGCTTAAATAGGCTACCTTCTTTTGATAGTGACTATTAAATTGTAAAGGATGGAGATTGAAATAATAATAATATGATAACAACAATAATAATAACAGTATCAATACCTATAATAACGATGATAACTTTAGCACTATCATTGGTAATATTATTAACAATAATACATAGGGGCATACTAAAATTGATTTAATTAATAAATAGTAAATGGTAAATAAAATCAATTTATGTGTTTAACCAAATAATGGATGGTGTTTTATTAATTAAGGGAAACAGCAAGGAAAAATCATGGACTAGCCATTAAGATTGTGATTGATAAGAATTATTCAAAACTACACTAACCAAAGAAAATATATTTGGAGTAGAAGTGAGGCCATTCCATCATTGTTGAGCCATAAACGGAAACTGTGAGTGAGAGAGAGAGAGAGAGAGAGAGAGAGAGAGAGAGAGAGAGAGAAAGAGAGAGAGAGATTTTAAAAATCTAGGTACGTTTACTGCCTGTACTCTTCAAAAATTCACATGTTTTTATAAATACAAAATCTCGTAATATGCAAGTATTTAACGCATCACTTTCAAGCATTGTTTTCCCACATAATCAAGTGGACCCACTAGTTATCCCTCGTGAGGGCTTAGCCCATCAATTTAACTGTGCGACTTTAACTTGAGCTTCTCGATCGGCCTAGGAGCTGTGCATCTTCTCAATTATTGCATTGTACATATGAGATCATCAATTTGGTATTTCACTTTTAGATTATAACCAGTAATAGTTTTAATATAATTCCCTCCCCTCTCATTTCGAATTAAAATGAATTTAAATGCAGCAGTTCACTAAAAAATGATTTTTTTTCTTTACAATATAAGGGTAAACCCATTAATCTTCGACTCATTGTTTCATTATTTCTATGTTTTGTGTTTTTAGTGCAATATCTGAGAGGTTTAGGCATATGGTAATAGAAATAAAGTAAGAAGGCAATCAGCTGATTATAACAAGCTCATAGTGACATTTTGTACAGTTTGCAGGTTACAAATGAATATGTTTTATAGTTGGGACATTCATTTGAGGTCTAGTATATACAAGTTATGCATCAATTGGTTCTCTTCTAACATAAGAGACATTATAATGATTATGTGAATAGTTAACCAAGTCTTGTCCTCTTAAGGATGGCATTGGCACCCTAACACTGAGTTAGGGTGTTACAATGTACAAGTTTGCAACCAAACACTTAGAGATTGAAACCAATCAAGAAGGCACAAAAGTCCCTAAAACAAAGCAAAAACTACACAAAAATTGAATAATTTCCACAAAGATATCTACAAAAAGGGATATGACTTACCTACCTCCACACTTGAATCTCACAATTTCCTCATCGGGGGCCAAGGAGCTATAGCTAATAAGAAAACACAAAATATCAATCCACAAAAAGGCCTCCAACACCATATATATACAAAACCAAGAGACCAAAGAAAAGAAGAATACAATACAGGTAAAATGAAAACTAAAAGTAAAAGGCATGACTCATAACCATCGACACGATGCATATATATATACAGAAACCAGCACCACCGCCACATCACCACAAAGCAAAACACCACCAACAACAAAACATAAAAAAATATAGATAAGATGCATAAGCTATCAATTGGCTGAACAATGTCCAAGTTTCAGCTCAAAGTTGATTACCAAAAAATCATAATTTAATATCCACAACTAAATAAAATGAAAGAGAAATAAAATAAAAGGAAGAGAGAAGGGTTAAAACGATTGTACAACTCCAAACATTGATTTTACCCAAACTATGCGTCTCCAAAATGGTACTACGAAATGCTTTAGGAGCATCAACCACTCTTTCTCATTCAAGATCAAGCTACTCCACTTAGGTGCTGCCAAAGTTTTGAAGAGTTTATCATATAACACTGCATGCATCTTTAAATAGTAAATGTAAGAGAGCACCAATAAGGCCATATCAATAATAGTTAGTGTTCTCATGAATTTTTCATATGCCTTAGAAAAATAAAAAGAGTGGTTAAAGAAGGTGAACCATATGATTTTTCTAGGCACGTCCATTAGGTATGCATGAAAATAGTCAAGGGAGGGATTGTAGCCTCCAAAGGTACCTAGGGACCAAATAATATGAAGCACATTCCCCTGAAGCATGTCAAACAAGTAGTCCGCATGTCCAGTTCCAAACTAAGGTTACAGATTACGTGATAGTCAATAGGCATAGAAAGATGATGCTTAGGGAAGGGGAGGATTATGAACAACTAAGAGTAGTAGGGATCATGTTAAGAGGGTAAGCTCACATGATCAATAGGCTCAAGTGAGAGAGGTGTTAAGTTAACCACATTCTCCTTATAAGAGTCCTCAAGTGTATAATCCTCATTAACAATGGACTCATACCAACCATCAAACTTATAATCATGCATACTGGCATCACTTCATATTCCTCAATCTCATCAGGCTACATCAAAGAAGCTAGATGATGGGGGGTGGGGGATGATCGGGACATCCTCGAGGGTGTCCATAGAAATGCTAGTCCTAAGGTGAAAAGCATAAGCACAAGAAGGTGAGGGGATATCACTCTTACACTCAAAGTCACGAAAGTGCTATCAACTTAAAATTCAAAGTTCTAAAGGGAAAATGACTCAAAATCAGACAATAAACAATCGTCGCGTGTGGTAGGCCCCCACCCTAAGGTTGGATTCACACAAGACGGACACAATGCTCTATACATGACTTTGAACCACCAACATCAGAAATTGGTGTATGAATGTGTTTATCATACTTTCCATGGACTCTCTATAATTTTCAATTCTTACTCAAGTTGCCTAAGTCTACAGTCCGTAGAAATAACATAAGGACAAGAGTTGGTACCAAGGCCAGATGATTGAAAAGAATCACAAAGTGAGAGAGCATATTCGAGTGATTAAGGGGGAGGGACACAAGATTCCATAAATTGCTCCTTATAATATGATGTTGCATGAAAAACACATGGATTGGAGAAAGACTTCCGGGAGGCACAACCAATCTCCTCAAACTTATAATTGCTGCTAACTAACCATTCAAGAATATCCCAAGTTTCATCCACACTTTTGGAATGAAAATCCTAATACTCCAAAAGAGTGCATGTGTCACAATTTACACCCTAATTAACAACACCTAAGATTTCACATTTCCTATACATATAGCCACAATGAGCACATCAAAGGAAAATAAGCATTAAAACAATCCCAATAATAGTAAAACAATTCTTGCTTAGATTGGGGAAAATGGAAAATTATCATCTTTAAATTTTTTTCAATTTTAGGGTTTTTAGGCTTTAAAATACGAATGACTAATCTAACGTACAAAAATTGCTGAACTAAACAAGAAAGAGCTAAGGAAACACAAAGGGACCTAACTCCGTGCCACTGTCCCTAAGAACGGCGCCAATGGTTGGGTAGTTTTTGAGGAGGAAGGCTAAAAAATTTCTCGTCCTCTAGGACCATGTTTAAAATAAATCACTTATTATTTTACCTCAGATCTAACCTATGAAGAGCAACAAATGTGATCATTATTTATACTAATTACTTACTAACTCTAATCTGAATGTAAATATTTAAACTAATCTAGAACAAAACACAATCAACACAAAACGTCATTCTAAATGACAACAAACCAGCAAAGCATATGGTTGGCCTCCATCGCTGGGCAAGCAAATGAAATTGGTGGCTTGACTTCTACTTATTCTCACTAAGCTACCCTAGCTAGTTCTAACCTAAACGATAGCAAACCAAATGTTCAACTTTTCCATAGTGAGTTTTCATAAACTAACTTGAATGAAGAAGGGGAGAAATGAAAATGGAGATTTGAGCTAAGAATTAGAAAGATTGAAACTAGGGAAAGAAAAGAAAATAGGATTCAAAAGAAAACATCGTCATTATAATGTGAAATTAACGCAAAATAACAATGTTTGACTGCTAGAAATAGAAGAGTAAAGGAGAGAAATTGAGCACATGATTTAGAGTGGACTACAAGGCCAATATACTCCTCCAAGCAAATGCTAGGATTCAAGTGCAGACAATGACAATTATTAGAAATAGGGCTTAAGGACTTTGTCCTCAAAAGTCACTATTGTCTTGGGGCCTACAAACGACCTAAAATAAGTTTTGAAAGGTGGCTAGGCCATTAATCATCTTAAATAAGGTGCTTAGCTATTTTCCTCTCCATAATTACTTCTTTAATTAATTACCATATTCTGGACAGACTATCTTTCCTAAATTCTAGCTCTATCTTGAATAGGAAAGGTGCTCAAGTTTTGGTAAACTACAAATGGATGGATAGCCTCAGATTTCCATTTTCCAACGAGTTATAAATCACTTTTAGATTCCATGTATTGAGTGAGATATTGATCTTTAACAAAACAATGGTCAGCGTAGGTCTAAAAATGCATAGTTTTAATTAATAGCTTAATTGGACAAGCAAATGGCATAGGAATTTGATGGACACTTCTAAAAGCCTCCCTTAGAAATGTCTGTCCCAAATTCATGCATTGGAGATGGTGCTGATAAGACCAAGTTGGTGCATAATAGTGGTCCTCCTTTTAATTCTGAAGCTAATACAAATTTTCATTGTTAATTTCTTTGTAAATCTATTATTTAGTCCAAAGCTTGGGGAAGAGGGTATTACTAGTTAATGACTTGATTCCTTACAGTATTTTTGCACTTGGATTACTGAAATGAAAAGCTAGTTTCTTATTATATCTCTACAAAAGTCTAATATTTCTTTCTCTCCCTCAAAGTGTGGTGAATGTGAGTCTTCTTTTTATTTTAATCTTTGGTGCTTAGGCTTCATAAGATTAAAGGGTCGGTTGATCTTCCATTGTCTGCTATTATCATTGTAAGTTTGAATCAATCAAGTGCTAGTTTTGTGGATTTCTTCCTTTGGGTCTTCTTGTGAGTTTTGATCTTATTCAATCCATTGGATCTCTTCATCAAGATTATTGCCTTTGTTTGGCCATGGGAAATCTCTCGTGGTTCCTTTGGTATTAGAGCAAAAAGATCCCCCATGTTATGTAAGTATCAAAACCTTCAAGTTTTGTGTGTTGATTTGCTTCTACCATTTTCTTTGCTATTTTTCACTTCTATTTCTTCTTTAATCTCCTCATTTAGTTCATAAAGAGCCCTAAAAATAGCTCAAAAATAGTCTCTAAGGCAAACAAGGATGTGTCACCTCCCTGATTCTCATTTTCTTTGCGTCTTAGCCTTAATACGATTATGCTTTCCCTATTTTCACATTTTACCCTGTTTTCACTCCCGTCCACTATCGATCATGGCCAATGAAAGAGATTTTTCTTATTCTAGGGGCACTCTTCTTCAGCAGATCAGCAATGAGATGAGGAAAGATAAAGCCATTATTGAACTCCAAAAGGAACCAAAGAAGCTCACAACGGAGGTTGAACAAGTGAAGGGATCTAGGTAATGAAGCCACCTCGATGTTACTCCTAATGACATTAACTACTCATCCTCTCATGAAAAACTATGATATCGAGGATAGAGGAACTAGAAGAGAAAGAAATCCAGGGGATAGCCTTATGGATCTCAAAGGGGCACCGAATTAATGACAATCTTAGCCCGAAGAGCTAATTGAGGGCAAGCCAATGAAAGGATCTTTAAAATCAACGAGTATAATGAAGAAAAGTCCCTCAAATTAGCTATCCTCAAGATGAAAGGGTGTGTCTCTCTTTGGTATAAGCGTTTGAAAAAAAAATAGGGCAAGAGAAGTTAAATCCAAGATCAAGACATATTCCAAACTCGACAAGCACATGGACAAGAAGCTCCTACCATCCTCTAATAAATAAGAGCTCTACCTCAAGATCACCTACCTCAGCCAACTAAATCGTAAGGTGGAAGAGTATGTTAGGGAGTTTGGCCAACTCTAAATGAGGGTTCAGATTGATGAAGAGCCCGAGCTCAAAATTGCCAAGTTCATTAAGGGATTATCTGTTAATATTGCCAGCAAGGTGAATTTATAACCTTGTTTATGATTTGATGATGTGTACCACCTTGCTATCAAAAAGTTGAAAAGCAACTTGAGGGTACAAGACCCTTTTAAACCCCTTTTTATACTCACCACCAAGGCATCACCAAGGGTTTCTCCACCCACAACAAAGTTGACATTACCCCTCCTCCCATTAAAGCCCTTGATAAGGGTAAAGAGATTGCTTGTGAACTACCAAAGTGGTGGGAGGGGAAAAAGTACTTGAGATACCCTGGATATGGGAACTTCTAAGCAAATTGTCCTAACTGGACAACTCTCACCATTAGAGAAGTGGAGAAACTCCAAGCTATTGAGAAATAAAGTGGTGATGACAAGTTAAAAAATGAAGATCATACTTTGGTCACTTCGGATATTGGTGAATTATAGGTTACTTAAAGAGCACTTCATGTCAAAGAGGTTATTGAATCAAACCATAAGGAACAAATCTTCCATACTTAGTGCACAATTGGAGGCCAAGTGTGTGCGCTCATTATTGATTGGGGAAGTTGCATGAATGTATCTTTTATGACACTCACTGACAAGTTTTAATTACCTAAAAAGGTGCATTAAACTCCTTACGGTCCTTAATGGCTCAAGCAAGGGAGTGAGGTAATCATTTCTAAAAAAGCTCTTATTTTGTTTTTCAGTTGGTCCATATTGCAGTGAAATGCTTTGTAATGCTCTTTCTATAGATGCATATCATTTATTACTTGGTAGACTTGGTCGTATGATTACCCTATTACCCCCATGCAAACCGATCAAAATTAAAGGAAGGGAAGCTAGAAAAGCCTCTATGTGAGTAAAATAAAAGTAGACAGAGCTATTGGCAAGAGCAAGCCTTTATTTGCCTTGCTTATAATGGAATCAAACACAAATGAGGGAGTGAAACCCATACATTCTCTAACTCAATTACTCTTGAGAGAGTTTGTGGATGTATTTCCAACTGATTAAATTAGGGCTCCTTCCTTTGAAAGGAATTGAGCTCCAAATTGATCTTCTACCTAGTGCTCGTTTGATAAACAAGTCGGCTTATAGGTGTATTCCTAATGGGTCAAAGGAGCTTCATATGGCACATTAAGAAGAGCTTGAGTAGACATTTATTTTCGATTATAAAGATGGGACTTGGAGTATGTGTGTTAATTCTAGGGACATAAATGACATCAACCTCAAGCATAGATTTCCCATTCCTCGATTGGATGATATGTCATGCTTACTTAGGTCCAATGTCTTTTCTAAGATTGATCTTAGGAGTGGTTATCACTGGGCTTAGCTGAAAGAAGTGGATGAATGGAACACCACTTTTAAGATCCAGTATGATTGTATAAGTGGCTTATGATACCTTTTGGTCTATCTAATACTCTCAACACTTTTGTGAGGCTCATGAATGAGATTGTAAGACATTTCATTAGGAAGTTTATAACGATGTATTTCGATGATACATTGGTGTATAGCTATGATAAACCATCTCATATGCAACATCTCTCTTAAGTGTTCGAAGTCTTATGTGCAACAATAAACATTATATGCTAAGCCTGAGTAGCATGAACTATTCACTACCTATGTCTTTTTTCTTAGGTCTGTTGTGCTCGGAGGGTGAATTCATGTTGATGAGTCCAAGGTTGATGCTATTAAGGGTTGATCCATCCAACCAGCATTACGAAAGTTCGCTTCAATGGGTTAGCCTTTTTCTACCATCAGTCCATCATAGGCCTTAGCTCCATTATTGCCACTTTTACAGAGTACATGAAGAAGGGATGTTTTGAGTGGAGAAAGGCTGCCAAAGGCCCTTTGGAAGAAGTAAAAAATAAACTATGTTTGGCTCCTATCTTGGCTCTTCCAAACACCGAGCTCCCTTTTGAAGTTGAGTGTGATGCTATTGGGGTTCGAATTGGAGCAGTCCTCACTTAAGCTAAGCACCCTCTAGCTTTTTTTAGTGAAAATGTGAATGGTTTAACACTCAACTACTCCATTTACGATAAGGACTTCTATGCTATTGTTAAGGCCGTGGAATATTAGAGTAATTATCTCAAGCATAAACCATTTGTGCTTCATTTTGGTCACAAGACATCATCTTACATCAATAGTCAGCACAAATTAATCCCAAGACATGCCAGATGGGTTAAATTCCATCAATCTTTCACCTTCTATTACAAAAATAAGAGCGGAAAAGAGAATGTGGCTGGTGCATTTGGCAAGCAGGTATGCTACACTCCCGGTCCTTGAGGCTTAGGCCCTTGGGTTCCATTCCTTATGGGATTTACATATAAATGTGAAGACTTTAAGGAGGTGGTAGAGAATCCCCTTACCTTTGGCTCTTTCACTCTATGAGATGGTTTCTCCTCAAATGTAATAAACTTTGCATCCCCAAGAGTCCTCTAAGGCACTTAATTATGAAGGAGGCTCATGGAGGACCTTTACCTGGTCACTTTGGCATTAATAAAACCCTTGAATACTTAAGGAGCACTTTTATTGGCTTAAGATGGGTGAAGGTGTGCATAAGGTCATCACAAGATGTAATATTTACCATATGGCTAGAAGTCACCTCTATTAAGGCCTCTAAACTCGTCTTTTGATTCTTACAAGGCCTTGATGGTATTAGCATGGACTTCATTGTGGCCACCCCAAGGACTGTTAGGGGAAAGCATGCTATTATGGTAGTAGTGGATTAATTCTCTAAGATGGCCTACTTCAATACTTTTCATGGGAGTAATGATGCTACTTAGATTGCGGATATCTTTTTCTAAGAAATTGTGAGGCTTCATGATATTTCAAGGACTATTTTCTTAGATAGGGATACCAAATTTGTACAACACTTTTGGAGATGCTTCATGGGTGAGTGAGTTGCTTTTTAGCACTACTTGGCACCCCTAAACTAATGGACAAATAGAAGTGGCAAATTGAACACTCATGACGTTACCAAGGGGTATGGTGACTAAGTGATTAAGGGGTTTCGATACAAACTTTCTCAAGTCGAGTTTGCTAACAATGGAGCTCCCTCCTATTGCTACCACTCATTCTCCTTTTTAGTATGCTATGGCTTTAATCCTCTCGGTCTTAGTGATCTTATTTCCATTCCTCAAGAATATAAGGTGTATTTTGAAGCCAAATTAAGGGCTTATGAAATGAAGAGGCCACATAAGCAAGTAAGGGCATAATTTGATGAAGTGAATGGGCAATACAAACTTAAAATCAACAAGAAGCACACTTACCTTGAGTTTGAGCTGCAAGATCTGTATAGTCTCATATGAAGAAGGAAAGGTTCCCTTTAATGATAAATAAACAAGCTTATGGTATGGGGAGATGACCTTACAAAGTGGTGCAAAAGGTAGGAGAGAGTACCTATAAGATAGAGCTCCTGGAAGACATACATATATCTGCCACCTTCAATATTAGGGATCTCGTTCCTTACATAGAGGAAGATGATGAGCAAAATGAATATTCGAGGGCAAATCTACTTTAAGGAAAGGTGGTCGGTGTGGAGCAAGCTATAAGGTTTGATCCACTCCTGTATGTAGAGGTCATGATTCAATTAAGAACAATGATAACTCCTAGAAATGGGGCTAAAGGACTTTGTCCTCCAAGGTCACCATTTTCTTATGGTCCTTCAAGGAGCCAAAGTAAGCCTAGGAAAGTTTTCTAGGAAATTAGTAGCATTAAATAAGGAGCTTAGCTATTTTCCACTCCATAGCCATTTCTTTAGTTGATTTTCATATTCTAGGTAGAATATCTTGCAAATTCTAGTCCGGTGTTTTTAAGGATAGTGGCATCTAATTTTGGGAAATTATACATGGGTGGATAGCCCCCAATGTCTATTTTGCAACAAGCTATGAATCACATTTAGATTCCAAGGACTAAATGAAATATGAAGCTCTAACCAAACAAGGGCTGGTGTAGGTCGAGAAATGCACGGTTTTAATTAAGGGCTTGATTGGGCCAACAAATGGATTATACCACCAAGCTAGAACAT
Organism: Carnegiea gigantea; assembly: GCA_029747015.1. Classification (NCBI taxonomy): domain Eukaryota; kingdom Viridiplantae; phylum Streptophyta; class Magnoliopsida; order Caryophyllales; family Cactaceae; genus Carnegiea; species Carnegiea gigantea. Next base: position 139,941 of record JAKOGI010001546.1, on the reverse strand, counting down.
ATGTAACAATTTCCAGCTCAACTCTTATTCTAGTGGCCTCTTTTTAGTGACACAACTAGCTAGAATTTTATTAGTTAATATCTTTGTAATTCTATTGGATAGTACAGAGCTTGGGGAAGGGAGTACTTTACTATTTAATAGCTTGATTCGTTGTAGTATTTTCATACTTGGATTATTTAAATGAAAAGCTTGTTCCTTCTTATCTCTCTATAAGGATCTTAACTTTTTTATCTCTCTAAGAGAGTGGTGAATTTGTGTCTACCTTTTAATTCAATCTTTTGTGCCTAGGCTTTATAACATTGAAAGCTAGGTTGATCTTTTATTGTTTGCTATTATGATTACAAGTTTAAGTCAATCAAGTGCTAGTTCTGTCGAAGTACTCATTTAGGTCTTCTTGTAGGTTTTGATCTTATTCGATCTCTTAGATCTCTTCACAAGATAATTGCCCTTATTTAGCCAAGGGAAATTTCTAATCTTTTAGAACATTAACCATTCAATTTATGAGCTTAAAGAGTAAATGATATTGAAAGAGAATCATATGGTTGAAATTAACACTCAAATAACTTGAGATGTCACTACATTAGCAAGAGTTAGCACTAGTCTACTCCTAAGCACCACTTTAAGAGACCTAAGAACTAAGCTAAACCCTTGAAAACTTAGCTCATTACAAAAATAAGGGAGGAAGATGTATATTGGCCCTAAATCAATGAACATGGCATGGGCCCAACTTGTCCAATTTTTGGATTTCAGCTTAAGAATAGAACAGGAACAAAGCCTGGCACGGGCGATCAGTGCTAAATTTTTAGCTTTTCTTCTTATTTGTTTTTCTGGCAATTGACCGGCTGCTTCTCAGTTTTTCCAGGATATTCACTATGGTTAACTTGAGTTACCTTCTCTAACTTTTTGCATACTTTGCACCAATTATTCACCATTTAAGTAATTGTCTTTATGACCTTCAAAACAAACAAAATGCTAACAAAACCTAATTTAACGATTATTATGATCTAAATCAAGATTGAATAAGGCATAAAATTCACGTTTATCAAGCTTAAACAATGGCGTCTAAAAAAACCCAAATTGAAGAAAACTACCTGACAAAGTGGTGATGCATATCAATAGGAGTCCAACAAGTTGTCTAAAGAAATTAAATCTAAATTCAAATGACAATTACAAGATTAGTGAGACAGAATTTTTTTGATGTTTCCTTTACCTTCGAAAAAGGTTCTACAGAAATGCACTTGTTAAATAGGAATGCTTCAACTTGGAAACTCTTAATTGGAAAATTGTCCCATGTGAAGAAAACTAAAGAAAACAGTTGTAAATCCCTCACATTAAGCAAATACTCAGTTCAAAAGCTAGACTTTTTGCATAATGCTATTAATCTTGGCAATGTATCTTTCCAATCTTGCCCACTATCAAGTCTAATAATATAAGGCTAAAAAATATTTATCTTCGGAATGTTTTAAAACTTTGACTTGCATCCGTTGGGTATTTTAAGTAGGAACAAAAATAGCTCAAGATTTACATAATGCTGATGCCAAAACCTGCATCGAGGGCAACATGATTTTTTCCATTTTATAGGGTGAAAATGCAAGGATCTAGGAATCTCAACTAACTTCAACCCACATCACCCCACTTCAACCTACCTCATGAACTTCAGTAAAAAAATACCAACTTCAACCCATTTCAACTCATTCAACCTACTTCAACCCAATTCAACCAATTTGAACCCACTTTTTACTATTCTACAAACTTCTACCCATCAAACGAAAAAAAATCAATCCATTTCAACCCATTTCAACCAACTTTAACCCACTTTAACCTACTTCAATGCACTTCTATCAGTCACAACCAACTTCACCCATTTACGAACCCATATTTCCCACCGAAAAGGACAGACCCTTACTTGAGATTATTGTATATCCAAAAATAGACTCAACCACCTTTTTGAAGAGTCCTACTTATGAAGTTCAGGTCTCATTTTTTGATGAATGCGAAGGCAAAATCGAGCTATATATTGTATATCCAAATTTTGGATTGACGCAACCTTCTCTTGATCTTGTGTGACACTAGTGTAAGGCTAAAAGTCTTTTTCACTACTATGCATCAAACTTCTTCCTTGAAGAAGGATTTCTCCTCAAATCTCTAGAGTTGAAATTGAAAGACACCAAGGAGACATGCTATACTCTTGGTCCTTGACGGCAAGGTCCTTGGGTTCCATTCCATACAGGCTTTATATAAGGATGATGAAGACTTTAAGGAAGTGGTGGAGAATCCCTCCACTTTCACACTTTCACTCTATGAGACGATTTCTCCCCAAGGGTAATAAAGTTTGCATCCCTAAGAGCCCTCTAAGGCACTTGGTTGTGAAGGACACTCATAGAGGACCCTTAGCTGGTCACTTTGGCATTAACAAAACCCTTGAAATGCTTAATGAGCACTTTTATTTGTCCAAGATGGGTGAGGGTGTCCATAAGGTGATCATAAGGTGTAACACTTCCCACATGGCTAAAAGTCAACTCTATCAAGGCCTTTAAACTTGTCTTTTAATTCCCATAAGGCATTGGGATGGTATTGACATGGACTTCATTGTGGCCATCCCAAGGACTCCTATGGGAAAGGATACTATTACGGTGGTAGCGGATCGGCTCTCTCAGATGGCCTACTTCATTACTTTCCACGAGAGTAATCATGCTACGTACGTTGTGGATATCTTCTTCAAAGAAATTGTGAGGCCTCACGCTATTTCAAGGACCATTTTCTTAGATAGGGATACCAAATTTCTATAACACTTTCGGAGATGCCTATGGTGATTGGTGCGGGGTGAGCTTCTTTTTAACATTACTTAGCGCCGTTAAACTGATAGACAAATAGAATTGACAAATTAAGCTCTCATAATATTGCCAAGGGGCATGGAAAGTAAGCGATTGAGGGATTGAGATACCAAACATTCTTAAGTTGAGTTTTCTTACAATAGAGCCTCTTCTTATGCTACCTCTCATTCTCCCTTGGAGGTACGCTATAGCATTAATCCTCTCACTCCTAGGGATTTTATTCCTATTCCTCAAGAATATAAGGCTAGTTTTGAGGCTAAAGCCAAGGCTATGGAAACAAAGAGGCTACATAAGCAAGTAAGGGTACAATTTGATAAAGTGAATGAGTAATACAAACTTAAAACTAACACGACCACACTCACCTTAAGATTAAGCAGTGAGATTTTATGTGGTCACATATGAGGAAAGAGAGGTTCCCTTTAATGATAAAGAAACAAGCTTATGGTAAGGGGATATGATCCTTACAAAGTGGTACAAAAGGTAGGAGAGAATGCCTATAAGATGGAGCTTCCGGGAGAGACGTATATATCTACCACCATTAATATTAAGGATCTTATTCCCCACATTGGGGATGAGGATGAGCAAAATGAATATTTTAGGGCAAATCCTCTTTAAAGCAAGGTGGTTGGTACAAAGCAAGCTACAAGGTTCAATCTACTCCTTCAAGCAAAGGTTATGATTCAATTAAGAACAATGATGACTCTTGGAAATGGGGCTACAGGACTTTGTCCTGCAAGGTCACTATTTTCTTGTGGTCCTTCAAGGAGCCAAAGTAAGCCTAGGAAAGTTGGCCACCAAATTAGTAGCATTAAATAAGGAGCTTAGCTATGTTCTACTGCATGGCCACTTCTTTAGTTAATTGTCATATTTTACATAGAATATCTTCCCAACTTCTAGTGCAGTGCTTATTAGGATAATGGGCTTTGGAAAACTATGCATTTGTGCACAGCCCCAGATGTCTTTTTTCCAACAAGCTATGGATCACCTTTAGATTCCAAGGACTAAATGAGATATGGAGCTCTAACCAGATACGGGTTAGTATAGGTCGAGAAACGCACGGTTTTAATTAAGGGCTTGATTGGGCAACAAATGGATTATACCACCAAGCTAGTATATGTGCAATAAATTCCAGCTCAACTCTTATTATAGCGACCCTATTTTAAGTTGCACAACTCGCTAGAATTTCATTGGTTATATCTTTGTAATTCTATTGGATAGTACAAAGCTTGGGGAAGGGAATAATTCACTATTTAATAGCTTAATTTATTGTAGCATTTTCAGACTTGGATTAGTGAAATGAAAAGCTTGTTGCTTATTTTCTCTCTACAAGGATCTTAATTTGGTTTATCTATCTACGGGAGTGGTGAATTTGTGCCTTCCTTTTGAATTCAATCTTTTGTGCTTAGGCTTTATAAAATCGAAAGGTGGGTTGATCTTTTATTGTTTGCTATTATCATTGCAAGTTCGAGTTAATCAAGTGCTGGGTTTGTTGATGTATTCATTTAGGTCTTCTTGTAGGTTTTGATCTTATTCAATCTCTTAGATCGCTTCACCAAGATTATTGTTTTTTTTTTTTGGCCAAGGAAAATGTCTCATCATTGAAAACATTAACCATTCAATTTAACAACTTGATGACAAAATGACATTGAAAGAGAATCAAATGCTTCAAATTAACACTCAAATAACTTGAGATGTTGCTACATTAGCAAGAGTGAGCACCAGTCCACTCCTAACCACTACTTTGAGAGCACTAAAAACTAAGCTAAACCCATGAAGGCTTAGCTTATTACACAAATGAGGGAAGAAAATTTATATAGGCCCATATCAATGAACTTGGCACGAGCCCAACGTGTACAATTTCTGGACTTCGGCTTAAGAATAGAATGGGAACAACGTCTGGCATGGGCAATCCATGTTAAATTTCTATCTTTTCTTGTTTGTTTTTTTTAGCAGTTGACCGGTTGCTTCATAGTTTTCCCGACTTATTCGCCAGGGTTGACTTAGGTTAACTTGTCTAACTTTTGGCATACTTTGCACCCATTATTAACCATTTGAGCAATTGTCTTTATCACCTACAAAACCAACAAAACACTAACAAAACCTAATTTAACAATTATTATGAACAAAATCAAGGCTGAGTGAGGTATAAAATTCATGTTTATAAAGCTTGAACAATGGTGTCTCCAAAAACCCAAATTAAAGGAAACTAGCTAACAAAGTGGTGAAGCTTATCAGTCTAACAAGTTATCTAAGGATATTAAATCTAAATTGAAATGACAATTACAAAACTAGTAAGATAGAATTTTTTTGATGTTTCCCAATCTTGTAGGAAGCTTCTTGAGAAATGCACTTGTTAAATACGAATGCTGCCACTTCGAAACTCTTCATTAGCGAATGTAAATTGTCCCATGCAAAGAAAATCAAAGAAAATAGTTGTAAATCCCTCATATTAGGCAAATACTTCATTCAAAAGCCAGATTTTGTGCATAATGCTATTAATGTTGGCAACTTATCTTTCCAATCTTACCCACTGTCAAGTCTAATAACATGAGGCTAAAAAATATGCATCTTTAAAATATTTTAAAACTTTAACTTGCATCCATTGAGCATTTTAAGTAGGAACCAAAGCAATGGAAGATTTACATAATATTGCTGCCGAAAACCTGCATTGAGGGTAGCATGATTTTTACTATTTTGTAGCATGAAAATGCAAGGATCTACTAGAGATTATTGTATATCCAAAAATAGATTCAAACACCTTTTCAAGGAGTCCTACTTACAAAATTCGGGGCTCAATTTTTTGGCGAAATGCGGTGACAAAATCAAGCTATATATTGGAATTTTATGCCAACATGAATTTTGGTGCAACCTTCTCTTGATCTTGAGTGACACTGGTGTAAGGTTGCATGACTTTTTCATTACTATGCATCGAAGTTCTTCTTTGGAGAAGGATTTCTCCTGAAATCCCGAGAGTTGAAATCTAAAGATGTAATTTTGTAGAATTTGTTGCATCATTTGAATTTTAGAAAACTCAAACTGCTAAGAAATCCTTTCTTATTTAACACATAAGAATATGTAAAGCTTATTCGGGTAACAACCTTCGGGCATCTAAATACGAAAAAACTAGCATCTATATGCATGTTGAATACATGAATGAGTCACAATTAAAATCAAAATGAAGTTTCTTATCATCCATAAGGTTGGATTTCAGAGGCTCAAATATAAAAGGTACATGGAAAGCAACTTCACTATACAAAGTTTCATTTCGAATTTCATTGAACGGTGATTGAACTAAGAAAGTAGGGGTTTTATTTCCTTACTTGCGTTTGATTCAATAAGAGTAGGGCAAATTGAGGCGTGGTCCTACAACAATTGTCCTATCCCGTATTTCACTCATGATGTAATGTTTGCCACACCACTTCTGTGCTTTGACTGTGGAGGCCTAGGAAAGGTTAATAGAGTTAATTTCATACCTTCACCATGATGTTTGGTTATAAATGTTTACATGGCCATCATAGTCCACCCAATCATCCAAGACCACGGCCTACCAAGTAAATCATGACAAATTTCCCTAGGTAACGCCCCATACAAAGCCTCATTTCTAAGCTTCCACATTTAAAATGAAAATAGAGCTTGTTTCATGATGTTTACTTCAATCCCAAAATTGATAGGAGGAAGTGACTTTCATTAAGGTTTTGAAACAATGGATAGCACAACTTCAATCCTCAATCTTCTTTACATTGGAACTCGATTTCCATGGCCTTTTTAACTTAGCACACGTGGTGTAGCCACTAAGATAAGAATATATGAATCAACATTGGGTCTGATTCCCCTTCTTTCTCCTTAAAAGCTAAGATGATTTCTTCTTCCTCTTCTTGATAAATCTTATCCTCCACATGGTGTTGGACCACTTCTTCAGAAGCTTAAAGCTCATTCCTTCGAATTTCTATGAGCCTGTTTTCTTCTTGGATTTTCATCTCGATAATGAGCAAGTCAAGCTCATACTTAGACCTTCCAAACTCTTGCCCCTTTTTCCTTTACTTAGGCTTATGCTTGCCAAAGAATTATTTCAATTCCTATGAGGCCTTAACAAGCTCTTTTAGAACTTAAAGAAGTTTAAGGTTCCCTATCAAAGTATACAAAATGTCATCTATAGTATTAGAAACAAGCTGGGTGAAAAGGCGTAGGGAATTAGAAGGAAAAGAGATGGTGCAAACATGTTAGGATAGCACAACTAGCAGGGAAGAAAATCTAGTGTGGTAAGGGTGCTCAAGGGAGCATGGTATATCATGTCAGGGTTTGGGAAGTGGAACATTGACTGGAAGTCATTGCCCGGGTATGCAAAGAAGCATAGCTAGACTGTGCCAAAGATCTATGATAGATTTCACAATTTTCTCGATTTTTAAGGGATTAAGATATTTCATGGGGTTTTGGGTTATGTATAGGGTAGGTTATATGTTTAATGCTAGGGTTCTTTGTAGACTAAAAGGGTGATTAAGATACAAGAAAGTAAGTGCTTTTGGCCGACACTTAGATGCGGGTTTTTTTGGGCTGTTGTATTTGGATGTGAAGGACAATATGGCTTTAGATGATAAAACTACCAATCAAGGAGCTTTTGGCTCATATACAAATTTGATGAAGATGAATGCCTATTGCCCAAGTTCATAACTCTATCAACAACCAAGTTCATAAAAAACTGGTTCCTCCATTGGAATCAATCTCAAGTAATTAATGAAATTGTAAGATTGAAGCCCAAGAACAAGAGCAACCAAGGGTAAAATGAATTCCTACCTAATGGCTTCCCTAAAGGACTTCATCACTAGGTAGAAATTATAAAGAAGGGACTCTTAATCTCCATTAAAAATAAGCTAAGAATTAAAGAAATTTTTAGAAAGCGAAAACGCCATTTGCCATTCCCTTGATTGATTTCCAAATGTAGGATTTAAAATGATGGACGTGGTCATTAATAACCCAAATTTGGAGAACTTTTCTAAGATAAAGTGGGCTAAGTAGACCAATAGGGGTCCAACAGGTTACACAAATAAATTAAATCTAAACTCTAATCACAGTTACAAGGTCAGTGTGTCAGAGTTTTCTGGATGTTTCTCCTACCTTTCAAGAATCTTGTAGAGAAATATACATGTCCAATAGAAATTGGTTCCACTTAGAAAATCTTCCTTTGTGAATGCAAAAGTGTCGTATGTGAGGAAATTCGAAGGACGCAACTGTAAATCCATCAAAATAAGCAAGTACTCAAATTACGTAAAAACTGGATTTTTATGCATTGTGCAATCAGTCTTAGCCATTTTACCTTCCAAACTTACCCACTGAAAAATTAAATTGATGGGCATGAACCACATATGTTTGGGATGTAGAAAAAAATTCAATTACATTACTTTTGTGTGTCTAAGTAAGAACTAAAAGAGCTCAAAATTTACCTAATATCGATGGCAAATACCTATATTAAGGGTGGTAAGATTTTGTCATTTTGGAGAGTGGAAGTGCAAGGATATACTAGAAGTTTTTGTATATCAATAAATATACTCAACCACTTTTCAAGGAGTGCTAATTCACAAAACTTTGCAGCTTATTTGCTGGGCAAAATGCAACGACGAAGTTGAGCCATGTGTTAGAGCTTTGTGGCAATGTAAATTTTGGATTGATGCAAATTTCTCGCAATCTTCAGTGACAATGGAGTAAGGTTGAATGGCTTTTTTACATGTATCAAACTTCCCACCTTAAGGTGGTGTTCTCCATAAATCCTTAGGTTAAAATTCAAAGACTCTATTCTGTAGAATTTGTTACACCGACCGAGTTTTAGAAAACTCAAAGTGCTAAGAATTCTTATCATTTTTAAAAATGATAAGGCTGTAAGCGCATGATAGCATTGTACCAAATCAAGGTCATCTCCTACAAGGGGTAGGTTGATTTGGTAGGGTTTATCCCCTTAAGATAGGCTAAGAGAATCAAAATTTGAGATTTAAAACTAAACTATTCAACTATTTGATCTAACGAATAAATGATCATGGAATTTAAGCAAATCAAGCAATCACTCGATCCACACTTCAATCAACCACTTTTTCCTCAATTGATTGTCTTAATATTGGTAATTGAAGTATTACATCCCTCTTTCCAGGTGAAATGAAATACCTAAATCTAACCAATTACAATTTCTCAAGGGCTGTCAATTTATTTAGGCTTATTAAGCATGTGATTGCCAAATTTATGGCTTCTAAATTGCTATGACTTTTACAAGACTCTACTCAATCATGTCAAATCCTATGATCCGACGCTTTCTAATCTAACTTAATTTCGAGGACTTTTTTCAAAGAACATCGGATTGATATAAATTGGGGCTAGAAAATTTAGCAACCATCCCATGCTTTCTAATCAAAACAACATGTGCTGTTTAGGTAAGAAAACACAGGCATGCGCTTGTCCAAGCTACATGGTCATGCTCTTTGGAACAAGAGCATCTTTGTGCTTCTACCTAGTTTTAGGGCTGTTCTGATCTAATAGCATTTAGCAAACTACCAATAAGCCAAGCTATTCATGGAAACATCACCCCGCTTCAAGCTGTCGTCCTTACAGTGGCAACTACACTGGGGACAATTTCTAAAAGGGTGAGCTTCGAACAACAAATTGAGAAATTAGTTGGTTCCATTAGGCACAAACAACATATTAATGGTGCGCACCTATAGGGGATCAACAACATCTAGGTGAAACCCTATCTTTTACCTCTGGGAAAACAATTGCTTATATGCGGGTCTATTTTACTTCCAACTATCACTTATAGTTATTTTTCCCACTCATTACGTACTTTCCTAAGACCTAAGAAATTCTATTAAATATTGTAGTTATACCATACAACATAAATATGATAAAAGTGTTTGGATCATGAGAGGACTATTTATTGTACCTAACTCCTTCTAACTTAGAACTTTAGCTTAGGTAAGTGCTTATTTGATTGCTTGACAGGGTATATGCTTCAAACCATATTAGATTAAACCAAATGCCCCCTAACTAAAGACTCATGTGTTGATGCTCTTTAGGCAAAAAAAGCATCTTCTAGGATATTGGTCAAACCAAATGGGTTTAGTTGTTGAATCATTTTATGCGACAGGGCACCTAAATTTGGCACAACAAAGGTGCATAGGTGTGCTTCTAAGTGTAGCATTTCCTATTGTTGAATTTTTAAACTAATTCGGTACTCCATCCAGCAATTCAGTCAAATTCAAGGGCCTATGACACGACTTTGCTGTTTATTCATTTTATGTTCATATGACCCTGGCTATTACATTGGGTCAAGGTCTAAAATATGGTCGATTGCTCCAGCACTCCATGTATAGCTTGTTGGTTCATTTCTTTGTCTTAAGGATTATAGGGCCATTATATGACATCTTGAAATTGTTATATGCACTTTTTACGTTGATTGTTAGTTTGTCCGATCAATCTAGTCCGCATTGGGCCATAACTTCCCTAACTTACAACTAGTAATTTCTTATAGACTTGGTGTTAAATTTCTCTTATCAGGTAGGATAGGGGAGACAATAACTAGATATGGGCTTGACTTACAAAACAACTAGCTCATTAAGCATGTGGTTTGCTAATGAAGGAAGTTTAGCCACCCTAGAGTGGAGGTGAATAAGGTAGATTGAGAATCTTACCGGTCCCAAATAAGCTTAGCCCCATTGAAGTCGAGGTGAACAAGGTGATCATAGCTATTCGCATACATAAACTTACTCATAGATTGTAAAAGATAATAGCAAGGTCAAGGACGTTGAACAACAAAGTCAAGGATATTAAGCAAAAAGATGAAGGAAGTTGAGAAGTACGAGAGTAATGCAAAAGTAAAGTGCTTGATGAGGTTCACACTTCTAACTGGGAATGCCCTTGCCTAAGGTTCCTTCCTTTCGGATTAAACCACCTATATTAATCTACTCCAAGGTTTACACAATTTGCAAGTGTCCTCCCAAGGACTTTGACTATAACATATCCTTCAAGAGCTCTCTTGAAATGATTTCACCTAAGTCCCCACCTAGGAAGGATGGCACTCATCAACCCTGTTATTTACAAGTAGGATTCTTACAACCCTTTAACCTCATAAGGATAAAATCTGTGTTCAAATATTATATAGATTTGAGGTTGATCACTCAAGAGTAAAATATCACTTTGAATAGGAGTTAAGCTCTTTTGTGTTACATATTCTCTACCTTCAACATGGTCTCCATTCATATATAATTAGTGAAAATGAGACCATTGGAGGATGCTTATGATGTGGTTGTTGGATGCTTCTGCCTGACGGCTACCAACTAGTGCAAGGGTCTTGATGTTAGTTCACTTTTCTGACATTTGCTTAGCCAATCCTTAACATCTTATGTGTTATAGAGGTGGTTCATCAATCTTTAGTGAATGTCATAGCCATTGCACTCCCTATTTTCAATGTCACAGTCATTGCATCCCCCATTTGCTAAGGCTGAAGCAACTCTTTCAAGTTGATGTTGACATTCTCTAGCTATGGCATCGTTGAATACAACAATTCCTTTGAAGAAAAATATTTTTGGTCCTTTTTTTATTTAGGATTTATTTGAATTTGGCTTCCAAGCATCTGATTTTTTATTAGCTATTATATCATCAAAAACGACAAACCTAGTTTTGCATCTTTAAGATTGTACAATTGGATAATTAGTAAGACAATCAAATTAATTAAATTGTAATTAATTTAACTAGTCTATATTAGCATAGTATCTTAAAATATAGCCTCTTAAAGCATAAAATACATACCCAAATTTCAAGCATATTATGAACAAATTTTATACCGAAATTTATGTTGTGCCTCCTTGTCAAGGAATTAAATATTCATGAGTAATATAAATTTTACTAGACTAGACTTAGATGGTGTGGGTGCCTGAAAAGGAGTCGTATGGATGCACCAGTGAGATAAGACAGAGAATGATCAAAGAAATATTGGGATGACGTAATTAAGAACGACTTGAAATTTTTATGGCTAATAGAGAACATGGTGTAGGATAGGAGTTGGTGAACATCTAAGATTAAGCTAGTAGGCCATACATGACTAGCTTCATAGCATTCCTTTGGCTTTTGAATGGTGGGATTTGTGGTTGTGTTGAATTGGTCATTATTTTATCTTGTGTTTGCCGTAGTTTTTTGGCGTGTTGTTGGTGCTCTCATCTTAACAGGGCCTTGAAGCAGCTAGTAGCCATTAGAGTGAAGCATCCAATGACTACATCTTGTGTATCCTCTAGTGGTCTCTTCCATACTGCCTATAAATGGATCGTAGAGTACGCACACACAAGAGCAAAGAGCTTACCCCCTATTCAAAAGTGTTATTACACTATTGAGTGGTCAGCTTCAAATAATTATAATCTCGGCACACTTATTTGAAATTCCTTGTGAAGGAAGAGGGTTGTAATAATCCTGCTTGTAAATAATAGGGTTAACCGATAGCATCATCATTGTTAAATGTGGACCTAGGAGAGATTGCTTCAAGAGAGGTCATGAAGGGCAAGTTATGATCAAGGTTCATCCATGAATGCTTGCAAATTTCATAAATCTTGGAGCAGATTAATACAAGTGGTTGAATTATAAGGAAAGGATCTTACATGGAGGCATAGCCTTGCTGGAAGAGTGAACTTCATGAAGAAATTTCTTTTGCTTTACTTTACGCATTGCTTTCTTATTGCTCAACTTAAATGATTTATTTGCTCAATGCCTTTGACATTAGTATTTAGCGTTCTTAAGTTTGATATTATCTATTATCCTCTATGATTATGTTTTAATTTGAGATTATTTGTGAACTTTCTATTTACCCACCTTTAGGGTGATTGAGCTTACTTACGACCAACAATTGATATCAGAGCTAGTGTCAAGCCCTATAACTTAACTATAAAGTCAGCAAGGATTAATGTCTTCCTCAGAAATAGCTTAGATTAGTTAAGGTAAATCTATGTCTAGACCTCCTTTATTTTTGAATCTAATTTTGCTTATTGAAAGAGACTTATGCGAATCTGACTAATGGATCTAGACTATAAGCTATGGAACAAGTGTCAATAATTTCAATCCAAACCATCCACACAATTGTTACTTAAGAGTTGGAGAACCTCTTTGACCAGTCCACACCTAAAGAGCATAAGAGAGTGTGGAAAAACTATAAAGCACTTAAAGCTTTACATTTATGCTTTGGATACTAACAAGTTTAACGTAATTTATGCATGTGGAACACTTCAGTCACCACAATTGAAGACACAAGCCAAGTCAACGAATCAAAGATAAGCATCTATGTACACTAATTTGAGCCTTTTCAAGATGCGTCATAGTAAAGGTGTAAAGGAGATGGACATCAGATTCACTGATATCACCAACAAATTCAAGTTTCTTACAGTCTACTAAAATGATGAGATGATGAGGAAGTTCCTGAGAAGTCTTCCATTGAACCAATGGGGAGCAAACCATTTAAGAGGCACAAAACTTGAAGACTTTGAAGTTGTAGGATTTCATTGGAAAACTTGTAACCTGTGTGGTCCACCGATAGGAAGAGCAAGAAGAAACATCTAATAGAGTGGTACTGTCAAGGAGCCTAAAAGTTAAGGTGACTGATAATCTGAGACATTAAAGGATAAGATATTCATAGTGGCTAGAGATTATGCCCAAAAAGAAGAATTTTGACTTCAAGAAGCTTTGGAGAATGTAATCCTCAAAAGGAAAAAAGGTATAAAATCCTCCTGTTAGAACTTTAAAATTAACATAACTGTGGTTGACTAGGACGCATGATGAAAAAATGCTAATCCTTTAAAAAGAAAGTTGGGAGAAGAAATTTTAGGGAAAGGGTAAAAAACCCATGATAGCTTCAAGGAGTGAGAATGACTCTGGTGACAGTGAAGATGAACAGGATAATGTTGCCAGCCCCTGCTTCATGGCAAATGGAAAGGAATAATAAGGTGGATCTACATTCTCACGGTACTGGAACTCAATATTGAAGAAAGTTTAAGGAAGATGTAAACAATAGTACAATCTCTCTTTTTACAAATGTCTAGAGATCATTTAAAATTATGATTACTATACATGCTGTTAATGATGAAGAAGAGTATCTTTTTAAGATCGAGTCCCTCACTGATGAAATTGCTCTTTTGAAATATGAAAAGGAATGTTTACAAGATAAATGTGCTAATTATTACAAAAAATTCAAGTCTTTAAAGGATGAAAACTAATAGTTTTGGGGACCCTATGATGAATTCCATCAGAAGTGGAATAACTCGAAAAAAGTGGCTAAAGCACTTAAGGAAGAATAATAAAGGCTGAAAAATAAACGTGATATATTTTCAAAGTCAATTTTGAGCTGCTTGACAAGTTCCATGAGGTTGAAGATGGGATTGCAAGGCTTTAGGCTCATTATAAGGATTCTTTTAAAAATCTCTTTCGAAACTCACTAGGGTATAAGAAAGCTTACAGAGATTACTTGGATTCGAAAGTGTTCCCTTCAATAGAGAAGGTCTAAATATGATCCAAACAATAGAAATAAATCGTATTATAACATTTTTTTTCTAAACGACACCTCTATATGAAGGCTAGATCAATTTGAGGCACATTGAAGATGTTTTTCAAAAACACTATGATTACTATGTCCAAATTTAGTGTGGAAAGCAGTTATTAACCTTGATCATGTTAACTCTAAAAACCTTACATGTTTCAAAAGTTGTTAAAAATGATGCATGCTTGTTTCATAGGAGATTGGGTCATGCTAGCATGCATATTATTATTAAAATATCTAAATATGGTATGATGAGAAGTCTTCCCAAGATGAGCATGATTAAGATCATATTTATAGTGTATGTGTGAAAGGTGAACCAGGCAGAGCTTCATTCAAGCCCCTAAAAACTATTTCTATTATAAGGGCCCTTGAATTATTGCATTTGGATTTATGTTGTCCCATAAGATTGAGAAGTATAGGTGACAGTGACCATGTATTTATAATTGTTGATGACTATTCCATATTTACCTGGGTGTTCTTCCCTAAAGATAAATCATATATTTTTAATGTGCTAGCCTGTCATCGCAGACATGTACAGAGCACTCAAGGTACTACTAGTTTAGGTTATGAAAACTAACTGTTGGGCTGAGTTTAATGGAGAATGTATTGAATCCTAAGATTAAAAAGGAATATCACATAACTTCTAAGCGCCAAGGATTCTACGACAAAATGGGGTAGTTAAAGGAAAACAGAAGCTTAGAAGATATGGCAAAGATAATGCCTTATGAAAATAATCTTCTAAAGTGCTTCTGGGTTGAAGTTATGAGCACTTCCAACTATATTCTTAACAGATGCTTGATCAGACCTATCTAGAAGAAAACTACTTATAAGCTCCTCAAAGGAAAAAAGCTAAAAAATATCCTACGTCAAAGCATTTTACTGCAAGTGCTTCATCCACGATAATGGAAAAAAATCATAGAAAACTTGATGCAAGAACTTATGAAGGCATGTTTGTTAGATACTCTCATCAAATTAAACCAAACCATATAAAGTACATAATAAGAGAACTAAGGTGGTTAAAGAAAGCATCCATGTAATGCTTGATGACAATAATGATTGGAGCATCAGCTTAGCTTCATTGTAAGATCTCAAACTCGGCGAACATGATGATGATGAAGAAGAATGAACTGAATCAAATAAAGTAAAAGCTTAAGGTTTGTCTTAGGATTCATTAACTAGTTTAAAGGTATTGTGAGGATGTACAAAGCTAAAAGCATTGAGAATTTTAAAGTAAGGAAAGAAGATATATAAGAGGCAAGCAGAAAACAAGCATTGATTAAAATCTCCAAGAACCAAGGAGAGGCTACAAAATCCGTGCGTACAATCCTATGAACAACATCATATCACGCATAAGCTCAAGTGTAAGAACTCATTCTTATGTTAGATTTTTTTTTTTTTTTGCTTCTTTTATATTTGTCTCTGTTATGGAACCAAGAGCCTCTAGATGTTCATGAAGACCTTGATTGGACCTTAGCAATGTATGAAGAACTTAACTAGTTTGGAAGAAACTAAGTTTGGTCCTTGACTATCAAACCTAAGCCCATCTAGTTATTGGAATCAAATGGGTATTTAGCAAGAAGAGAGATGAGTATGTTGATGTTTTTGAAAAGAAGGATAGACTGGTGACTAAAGGTTATAACCAATAAGAAGCGATTGACTACAAAGAGCACTTTTCCCCTGTAGCTAAACTAAAGGCGAATGATATTTGCATTTATATCTTTTCTGGGTATCAAATTATATCAAATGGATGTAAAATATGCATTTTTAAATGGATATTCATAGGAAGAATTTTATATCATACAACCTTTATTCTTGAAAACTCAAACTATCCTAATCATGTTTTTAACTTGTGCAAAACCTCTATTGAATTATACAAGCTACTACAGCATGGTTTGAGAGACTAAGCAAATTCTTACTAAAAAATTATTAAAAATGATGATAGATTCACAAGACCTTATTTATTAAAAATTCACCGAAATATGTTGATGATATATTATTTGGTGCTACTAAGGAATTCTTATACAAGATTATGAGCAAGCAATTTTAGATAAGCAAGATGGTAGACTTAAACTAGGTCCTTGGAGTACAAATCTAGCAATGCGAAGATGACATCTTCATCAATCAAAGAAGGTGTGTTAAGAAACTACTAAAGAAATAGGAACTTGCCAGTTGAAGGTATGTCGAAACTCCAATGGATCGAATCTATAAGCATAAATTATACTCATGTGGTAATCCAATCCTTGAAAATGTATGCAAAGGTATTATTTAATCACTACCATATTTAACTACAAGCGGGCCTGACATCATGTTTAGTGTTTGCTTATATGCCAAATTTTGATCATCTCTTAAGGAATGACACCTCAAAGTTGTGAGAAGAATATTTAAAAATATTACTAGAACTAAGGACTTTGGACTATGGATTTCTTAAGAAAAATGAGGAATTAAGGAACTAAGGAACATCATGTTTAGTGTTTGCTTACAAAAATAATTTTCAAGGCACTGGACTTTGATAAAATTGAAATATGAAGGTAGTTGAAGTTAAGTCATTTCACGTACTAATTTGGGCATAATCTCATGTTGATGAAGACTAACCGATAGTCTTTTTCTCTTTTTTCAACAATAGAAATTAAACGTCAAAAACTGATTTGAAATCTTTCTAAAATGGGGTTAGAAAATCTCTTTAAATGTTTTGAGTGATTCCCTTAACATTTTCCCAAAGTTGGCTATTGCTAAAGCTTGTCAACATTATGCACATGTCAACACCTTACACCTTGGAGGGGATCCAATCTTGTTATGTCTCATTAATTACCCACAAATATTAACTCTCTTTATTCTTTTCTCCACCCACTTAACAAGATTCTCTCTCCTCTTTCAACTTTCTATGCCCTAACCTAGAAAAACCATACTCTTTCTCACCAAATTGCCATTGTTGAAGCTACAATGCCTTCTAAAAAGCGAAGCAGCACTCTATGTGATCCAATTTCAATGAGGATTACACCAAGCTCTTACCCACGAGCTTCAACTCCTCCTAAAAGACAAAAGAAGATACTTGATTAGGAGACAAATTAAACATCTAAAAATCGTTAAAGGTTCCTCTATTTCTACAAATGTTCTTGATATGCCTAATGAGTGGTTCAAAGAAGCTAGTAAAGGATATTTTAGGAAATTGATGGATAGAAAGGTCATTACTTGTGTTAGTCCTGATTAGAATTTGTTAGTGAATGCTAAGTTTAGCTTTTCACATGTTTAAGGGTGAATGAACTGTAGAGAGCTCTTTGGCGTTAGTATAAAAAGTCTATCCTAATTTAGTCAAGCTCTTATATGCGAACATAAGAAAACATGGACCTAAGGATATGATTTGTTAGACTACTTTTGTTAAGGGTGTATATTTTAGTCTATCTACTACCATCTTAGATCATATCTTAAATCTCTGGGCAGACCCTACTAAGGTCTATCATGAATAGTTGAACGATTATGTAAATGTCAGATTGGAGAACTTCTCTCCATTTTAGATTTCATCCAGCAAAAAGAAGCAAGCAACCTACACCTGGCTTTTTCTTTACCAAGACTTCTTCACCACATCATAATAGGAACAGTCTATCCATAGAACATAAAAGGAATTGCTATCTATCATGGCCCTTGGAATGGTTTAACATATCATAATGAGACTTTTTCTAAAATAATTATGGATCACATAAATAGAATCGAGGAGGCATCACATAATGGTCCTCTCACTTATGTAAATTTGTTTATAAAGGTTATTAAGCATTATGGGGTTCCTCTAGACGAGGAGGAATCCATTGAGGTGGTTAACATAGTCAATACACAAAAGTTGGAGACCTTTAAATTCAAGTGCACTTCTTATGGGCAATGGTTGCATGAAGATGAATAAATTGAGGAGAGCACTTCCTGTAAATAGCCAAACCTATATATGACCAAGCTTCACCCCACTCATGACACTCTAAACTTTAAAACCTCAAGGTTGTCCTCCACTAGTGAAAATTTTGAAACTTATCTGGTTGAGCAAAAAGGCCTGTTAATCTGAGTGGATCTATAAGGTTTATGCCCTAAGATTCCAAAACAAATGACTTCATCTTGTAGCTTGAGAGTTGGTCATGGATAACGTTGAGGAAACACCAGAGAAGTGACCATTAAATCATCTTTGGGTATATTGAAAGGTAGATTGAGCAAGTGGGTATAGAATAGGATCTTAGGGCATCCCTCCTTAAGAAGAGGAAGGAGATTCGGGAAAAAGCTACAAGGATTATGGAGGACAAAAGCAAAAAAAAGTTACGGAAGAAAAAAAAGCTGAACAAATGGATGAGGAATCCAAGAATGAGGCATCTATCATAGCCCAGTAGGGCTCCAAGGAATTTGAAACAACATTATCGTTCCAGTATCATCTGAATAAAAAGTCTAACCTCTCCATTTACTTCCCTTAAATAGTTGATCAAACCCTTACTCCTCTTTACCAAATAATTTCTCAAAGTTTTTCTAAACAATTTTCTGTGAATTGTGTGTGCTTTCAAACAATTTAGTTTTGTGGTTTGTATACTTGAATAGTTCTAACAGTTTCTCTTAGTTTGACAAAGTTAAAGAGAGAGAAAATTTTAAAATTTCTTGAATAGGTGAAGTAAGGCTAATAGCGAGCCTTGATGAAGCAGTTTAGCATCGTTTAAGGCAATGGTCTTGAGATGAACTCATTTTGACATTTCTGCACACATGGCATTAAAAATTGTAATGCTATAATATATGTTGCCTATATTACTCTAAGTGATCTTCTTGTGATGATTGTTCACCTTAATATTTGTTTACCATGTATTGTATTATGATTGGTTACTCTGATCCTCCCATGTCCCTAAATATAATCTATATATTCAATATGCATGGATGTTGCTTTACTTAGGAAACCATGGTTGGAGCTTGTTTTGTGAACGCAAAGTGGTTTATCTCATGATTTAATTGTTAAACATTAGGGGAGCATCAATAGTTGAATTATTTCTTTTATCCCCTATGCTCTCTATTTGACAAATGTTGTCTTTCATAAAAAAGGGGGAGATTGAAGAATGACCTCAATGTGATGTGATTATATGTTTTAGATATGTTATCATCTCAACACATAATAGCCATGAAGATTAAGGATCAGTAGATCTTGTTTGCATAATTGGTTAAATGCTATCTATGTGCTTGATTGCTGACAAGTAAGTTGCTTAGCAAATTCATTGGGTAACTTGTAGCCTAGAGCTTGAAAGCTTGAGTTCAACTACCTAGAACTCTTATAATCTACGACAATGATAAACTTATCAAAAATGGACCCTGATCAGAGTCATAAAATTGGTATAACTTGGATTGAGCTTAAAACGAATATTATAACACTTTTAATATTTTGCTAATTGTAAAATTTGGTTATCAATTTATTGAAATTTGAAATATTTGCAAATATCGAATTCCATGATAAGAGACATCGCATAAATTTTTATACAAAATTTGTTCATGACATAAAACTTGGCTATGTGTATTATCCTTTAAGAGGTATTTACATACTTACCACAGTAACCTAATCTAGATTAATTAAATTATTTATAACATAATTAGTAAAGTAATTTTCCTAATGATCTAAATTGAACAATCTTGAAGAAGCAACATAAACTTTGTGGTTTTGTAGATTTAGCACTAGTAACACCTAGGACACTTAGAAAGCATATTCAAATATATCTCAAATCAGGCAACGGCAAAGAGCACTTTCCTTAAAAGGGACAATTGCAGTCAGCTACACCAAAATTGGAGATCGTTAACATGACTTTAAATAGTGTCTCTGC
This sequence comes from Carnegiea gigantea, assembly GCA_029747015.1. Lineage (NCBI taxonomy): Eukaryota > Viridiplantae > Streptophyta > Magnoliopsida > Caryophyllales > Cactaceae > Carnegiea > Carnegiea gigantea. Next base: position 119,740 of record JAKOGI010001546.1, on the reverse strand, counting down.
CTTTGTAAAAGACGAATGCAATGGCTAACATAACAAATAAAGGGTAAAGAACCATCTTTCTAAGATATGATACACTAAGAACTAACTGTGCAAATGTCGGACAAGTGAAAATACATCAAGACCCTAGAACGAACTACTAGCCATTAGGGAGAAGTATCCAACAAAACATAGTGAAGCACATCAGCACCACATTTTTTGCATCCTCCAATGGTCTTATCCTCATTGCCTTTAAATAGATACATTGCTAAAGAAAAAGGAGTGCACATCACAGCACACAAGAAGAGGCGGCTTAAATCTTATTCAAAAGTGTTATTGTACTCTTCAGCAATCAACTTCAACTCATAGTAGTCTTTGTGCATACATTAAAGATTTCTTGTGAGGCAAGATGTTTGTAAGAATCTTCCTTGAAAACAGGAGGGTTGACTGTTTCTTATCTTTCCTAAGTGGGGATGTAGTAGAAATCACATCAAGAAAGCTCTTGAAGGGTGTGTTGTAGTCATGGGTGGATGCGTGTAAATTGTGTAAATCTTGAAGCAGACTAATCAAATGCCTGAATCCTAAGGCAAAGGGCCTTTGATGGGATCATAGCCTTATTGGAGGATAAACCTTGTGAACAAACTCTGCGTGCTTTGCATTACTCTCGTACTGCTCAACTTTCTTGATCTGTTTGCGCACTGTCCTTGAGCTTATAGTTCACTATCCTTGTGTTTGGTACTATCTATTATTCTCTTATTAAGTTCTAATTTGCAACAAATTATGTTCACCATGTTTAGCCCGATTATTGTGACTAACGTTACTTGGGATAAATAGGTCTACAATTAGGAAGACCTTTTAAAGGAATTTATCAATCAATATTCATATAATGCTGGCTTGCCCATTACTCTTATGAATTTAAAGCAGATAAAGTAGGAGAATAAGAAAAGTTTCCCAAATTTCTTAGTTTTATTGGAGGGGAATAGTTGCCCATATGGTAGACCAAACTTTACTAAGAGACCAAATCAGTATATTTGTTAGGGACCTTCACCTAGCACACCACTACTCTAAAGGTTTACACTATTCATGAACTTTGCAACATTAACGGAGCTCGACATGCTTATAGATGAAGAACTAGCGAAAGAGACGCCCATAAAAACTACTAGATAAAAGGGGTATTATCAAAGTGAAGACATGAAACCTATGGTTCTATGAGCAAAGGCAAAGAGGTGCATTCTAAATCATTAACTCAATACACCCCATGGGGACCATATATACCCAAGCTTCGGAGCAACTGTAATATAAGAGAAAGATCATCTTCCCCAAAGTACAGTTGGAAACCATGCCAATAGGTGTATGTAGGTGGTTTGACCCAAGCAAGTTCTATTAATATCATTGCACTCGAGGCTATGACATAGAAAATTATTAGGCCTTCAAGAATCAATTGGAATGCATGTTTAGATATGGGTAGTTCCCTTCGCTATGGTAGCCCAAAACCCCAACAATGATAGTAATGCACTCTTTCCCATGATAGTATCCTTACTAGTACCAACGGCACAGAATGTTACTGTGAACCATCCATATACATATTAAATATAGATGCGCCTAAGCCAAAGTCTACATACCATCTATTTTGGAAGTGTGTAGCCGATGGGAAAGTGGCAAAGAAGATGTATATGGAACTTATGGGGGGGGAGTTCAAATGGCAAACCGATTTTTGAAGAGGACTTTCAGGGTGATGACATCGGACAAGAAGTGTGGTCTTTCTATGAGGGTTGGCAGGCTTGACTTGCATTCGCCTATGGAGGCTGCCCTCTTTTGAGGCGGTGCACCAAATTGGCTTTCTAAAAGTCGTGGTTTTGTGCATTTTGGGATGAGAATAGATTAGAATCTCAATTCTTTGAGTCATCAACTATAAGGACTATGAAATTTCATTTTAATTAATTACATAGGTTAGATTAATTTCTGGGTTATTCGTTAATTTCGTGAGTCACATTTTCTATTGGGGAAATAATTACTTACTATTATTTGTGGTTTAGTTGGTTGTTTTAATTTTTTTTGAAAGTTTAGGTTTTTACACCTATGGCTCTAAATTTGTGTCAATACTAGTGAATACTAGCTAAATTGGGCCAAACCCACAATTATGGATATTTTTTCCCATGCAATTATTATGTTAATAGTGAAAAAGGAAAAGAAAAAGGAGTTCATGTGGGTGGGATTTTCCCACATAGGCTTAGCAACCAAGAGACAAGAGGAAAAAAAAAGGGGAAGGGGAGGAGGGTCGGTCAGCAGCACCAGCATGGGGTCTACTTAACTCAAAACACACACAACACACATCACACTCACAGTCATACAAAACAGAGAGAGATGAGAGGAAAAAAGGGAGGAAAGAGAGAGGGAGAATAAGAGAGGAGTTGAAGAAGAAGAAGAATAAGTAAGGGAAAGACTGAGGAAGAAGAAGGAAACTCAAGCAACACTTTGATCTTGCAATTCTATCTTTTCAATTGAAATCCTCAAGTGGGCAACTCCCTCCCTAAATAATGTTAATTTGAAATTAAATTAATTTTTTGGTTTATGCTGAATGTTGGTGATTATGAGTAGAATCTAGGGTTGGTTAGTTGAGTTATTAAAATTTTTAAGTGAGGCAGACGTGACATTGATAGTTCGGGTTTGTTGGATATTGAGAGTTATTGGATGTATTAGTATTTGGACTAGAATGTTTCAAACTAAATAGGTAAATCCATGTCTTTTTTGAACAACCATGAGATTTACATGGCCAATTGTTGCATTTTTGTGAATAAAGTTAGAACCATAATTTTAGCGGTTCATGAATTCAGGCATGCATAGTTATTGAATGACATAGAAAATGGTTAACTTAGAGGGGGAAAAAAATAAAGGAATGAAAAGGGAGAAACTTGATGGAGATTAATAAAGAAAAAGAGGAGTTATGTACACTAAGTTCACTTTTAAAGCTTGGGTTGGATGTTGGATATTGAGAGTATATGTTAATGATAGGCATTAGAAAGTCTTAGACGTGGGTCCTAGATCAAGTTCCCTTAATTAAAGAGATACTTAAGTGTAGCGATACTAATGGTAATGTGGTACAAAAGTGATATTTGAGACTGTGAATTATGCTTTTAGACTTTTAGTAGCTCTCTTGGTTATGTTAGTCGATTGTTAGCTTTGCTAATGTTTTTATGATTTTAATGGCATCTTTATTATTCAAGATTTTTTATCAGGTAATGAGTTGTTAATTTGACAACAACTTGTGAAGTGTGTTGGATGCTTGATCAATGTGATGGTAAGCCCAATTGGTGTGAATTTGTTTTACAAAGTGAATTACACAAAAATGTGTGCATGGTGCTTTATGATTGTTGTTCGTGTTGGTATAGGTAAGCGTTATTGGAATGCTTACCAAGTTTTGAAAACTACTTTGCTTTCTAAATAAACGGGGTTGAGTGGTTAAATTTTTAAAAATGGATTGTTCTTACAAAAGTTGTGCTTAGCTGGAAAGACTTTGTTGTTGACAATAATTAAAGGACTTACATTGTAGTCAGTTCCAAAGAATTGTACGGCCTACATATTCCAGGCCAAGGGATTCCCGATCCATTCTAGGGTTTCAGAGATTTACCAATGTATTTCAGATTAATATTATCTTGATGACAGTAAAGTACATCATAGACTTTAGTGTGTCCTAGGAACCTAAGTGTCCAGCGGATACGCATCTCACCTATATTGAGAAGGAACTGATGGCTAGCAACTAAAGAATACCCTAAGAATAAATTTTAATGCAATTGGTGAAATTTTGTGAATTTCTAAGGGTTTCGACCCCAAACCATGTTTTAGAAAAAGGATTTTCAGTTCCATTCAGCTGAAACTAAAAACGTATTTTCACACTATTTGCATGTGTTGTGATTATATGTGAGTGAAAATATTTTAAATGGTGCATATGTGCCACTTTTTTAAGGTTTACATTTAGCACCTAACTGAAGGAATGTTTCAGTTTATTCTGCTGAAAGCTGCAAAGAGCGATTTCTTCCTACAACACTATAATGCCAACATTAATTGGCTACTATTAAGCAATCTATGGTGTGCTAATGTTTTCGGTTTTAAGGGTGTTAGTTATTTATTGACCATGTGGTTTGCTCACCTTTTCTTTTTCACCTTTTCCCTGTTCAGAGTAAGTTTTGTCCTCATGGAAAACCAATTCTTTTGTTTCTTGTTACATGTTGGGGGAAGCTGATGCTTTACTTTATTTTTTTCCAATGCTTCTACTATAACTTTGCCGATGGATAGCTATATCTTTTGGACCTGCAATGTTGTAATGCACTAGTAGTTTGGCTCCGATCGACCTTCTTAGGGTGTCAATGCCACCGGCCCCTTCCCTGAACATGTTGTGGCGTTCCCTCAGGTGTGTCATAAGTTGGTTGATATTCGGGTGTGTGACCCATAAAGACTTTGTTTATTTCTTAAACTATCTAGCTTTTGATTGTTAAAGGTGGTGTGTACTCTAAGCGGATAGCTGATAGAGTAAGTGACACAATCACTCTGAATGGTGTGTTTAAGGTTAACTCATTTTTAGTCATTGCTGAGCACGAGTATTCAAGCGGGACCTAACATTTTTCTTTTTTTAAAAAAATTTCCCCATTCTTTACTATTTATGGAGTCTAGGTGATGTAATATTCCTCCTAGGGAAGAAGGGGTGTTGCATTTGGTGGTATTAGAACCATAGGTTTCTTCATGATCTGTTTGTGTGCATAAATTGCTTGAACATGTGATCGGAGTTAGAATTATGATTATTGCCATGATTTACGAATATGTGTTTAAGTGTTTGATGCCATGATTAGGATGGCGTTTTCCCTTAGCGACTTTATTTTTATGCCTTTTTGGTTGGTAGCTTGGAACACTTTGTTCTTCTTGAGATGTATCAAGGAATTCAACTGTGTGGGCCTAAAACACCTAACAGCTAATCATAGGTTCAAGTAACTTTGTGGAAAAATTTCGTCCGCGGGTCCCTAGGCTAAGATTGCTACCAATGTCCACTAGAGGGTGATTCTTCATAGATGGACTGATGTCACCTATTGCGACATGGTGACTTTTCTTCCCCAAACTGAGCCTCATCTTGACAACTTGGGTGATAACCTAGTTGAGAGGCAAGCAGCAACCAACTAGCTTGTTTTAAATGAGCTCGTAGGGCCTATTCAGGGGCGAGTGATTCCAGTGTGGTGAGAACGAAGGATAAGGTTCAAGATTCACCAGATGTTAAATGTTTTTATGCAGTCCCTTCAAGCAGTGAGGTGCAAGAGGGTAGCCTATATGTGGGCACAATGGGTAAATGCTAATGGGTTAAACTATCCAAAGGGTAGGGAAGACACTATAGCTAGCATTCTGGAGCTAATGGAAGAACAGGATTATATAAAGCTTATAGCTATTCTGCGACTAGCGAAGCGGCTAGCCTCGGAGCATAAGTCCGACCATTCTGACCAATCTGGTGTAGTTGACCTCAATGACATGGACGAAGAAGATCCATATGAGACTAAGTCTTCAGGTGAAGAGTAAGTATCACTCGCCTTGTTGGCGCGAAGTGGTAGAAGCATGTGACCCTCTAAGTTGTGGTAGACTTAGCCAACTGGTTTGTAATCCAAACTTTAATTAGGATTAATAATGTATGCGACATTCATTCTCTGACTATAGGTCATAAATTTTGTAACTAACTATTTGAATGATTCTACGTTGCCTGCCGGCAAGGTCGAAACGCGGACTACTATTATTTCTTTATCCATTCATGGTGTATGAATGTTACTAATGTTTTATAATTACTGAGTATGTTTGTGTGATTATACAAACTGAGATATATGTGTTTGAATGATGCTTATGAAGGAACCACTACGTTTGTAACGTTTTCCCTCCAGTAGAGCAAAGTAGTGTTGTATGTGTGTATGTGTATCTATGTGAGCACATGTCAGCTAGGAGAATACTGCCACCACCTCCTTCTAAGCCAATAACCGTGGACATCATTTGTAAGTTTAATAAGCTAAAACTCCCAAAATTGGAAGGAGCGCCTGACCCATTACTCTACGAGGAATTGTTAAGGAAGATACAAAACTTACTCTATATGATGGAGTGTCCTAAACACTTTAAGTTTCAACCAGTCACTTATTAGTATGAAAAGGAAGCAGAATATTATTGGGAAACTGTTAAACCTTGTGAAGTAGAGGAAGACTTAACTTAGGCTGAGTTTAATAACCTCATGATGCTACATTTTATCCTAAAGATGTTAAGTGGACTGAGGAGTAGAAATTCCTTAAGTTTAAGTAAGGGATGACCATGACTATGATAGAGTATGCAGCTGAGTTCAATGAGCTTATTCGCTTTGCTCCAGTCTATGTGGCCAGTAATGAGATGAGGATGGAATGATTTTAGCATAGGTTGAAGGGTAAGTTTAGGAAGCGGTATCAAGAAACTCCTATGTGAACTTCTAAGAGATATATGAGAAAGCGGTTAGGATAGCTCGGGTGGTGGATGAAAATGAAGCTACAGAGGGGAAAGAGGTATAAGCTAAGAGGAAGTTTGGTACGAGAAGCTCTAACCCCTAACCTAGGAGGAACCCTAAAAGGTTTAACCTCGGGTAGTTTCAAAATATAGGAAAACAACTTAAAGGAAGTGGGGAGAGGAATCTTTATGACAAGTGCTTCTGCCACCACTCTAGACCTTGTAGAGGGGATCTGGGACAGTGTTATGGTTGTGGTGAATTTAGGCACCTAGCAGCTAATTACCTAAAAGTTACATAGAACTACGAAGGCAACATCCAAAGCAAGAACTACTAGCCTAAGCAGTCATTGCCACAGGACTGCCTCCAGCTCCTAATAAGTAGGAAGGCAAGAACCCTCAAGTTGCACGTTAAGTTTTCTATCTCAATAAAAACTCAGAAGAGAATCCTAATGTAGTCGTGTCAGGTACTTTGCTTGTTAACACAAGGTATGCACATGTTCTATTTGAGTCTTGTGCAAGTCATTCTTGTGTGACCCCTAAATTCAGTAAGAAACATTCTAGAGTTCCATCTAAAATGGATCATGTATTATGCATGATTACCCCATTCGGTTCTGTTCTACATACTAATGTTATATTGAGGAATTACCCTTTGAGTGTCACTGGAAAGAACGTTTATGTTCACTTGGCAGAAATAGAGATGCAAGATTTTGATGTTATTTTAGGGATAGACTGGCTAGCAAAGTATTAGGTGACCATTGATTACAAAAGAAAAGTAGTCTTGCTCACTACTCCTGAGGGAGAGAAGCTTGAACATAAGGGAAGCAACCTTAAAAAGCAATTTCGATCATCTCAGCTATGCAAGCCTTTAAGATGATGAGAAAAGGGTGCTAGGGATACTTATGCGCTAGTAGAGGTGACTACTCTCACTAAACCCAACTTGAGTGAAATCTCTATAGCTAATGAATTTCTCAAGGTATCCAAGGATGTTCCTGGATTACTGCTAAATTGAGAAATCGAGTTCTCTATTGATTTAGTGTCTGGTACAATACCTATATCTAAGGCCCCTTACCATATGGCAACACCAGAGTTAGCTGAATTGAAAGTTCAGTTACAAGAACTGTTGGATAAAGGACTAATCTACCCTAGTGTGTCTCCATAGGGAGCCCCGGTACTCTTTGTTAAGAAGGGTGGAAGTTTGAAGCTATGTATTAATTATGGAGAGTTCAATAAGGTGACTATTAAAACAAGGTAACCTCTATAATGGATAGATGATTTGCTCATTCAGTTGGCAGGATCGGTAGTGTACTCCAAAATTGCCCTAAGGTCAAGTTATCAGCAATTGAAGATTGATAAAGAGGATGTGCCTAAAAGCTCATTCAAGACTCGGTATGGACACATTGAGTTCCTTATGTTACCCTTCGGGTTGACGAATGCCCTGGGTTCCTTCATGGATCTCATGAACAAGGTATTTAAGCCCTATTTGGATAGGTTTGTAGTTGTTTTCATTGATAAACATCTTTATCTATTCTAGATCAAAAGAGGAGCATGTTGAACATTTAAGAACCATACTCAGAACTTTAAAGGAGCACAAGTTGTATGCTAAACTTAAGAAGTGTAAATTTTGGTTAGATAAGGTCCATTTCCTAGGTCATGTAGTGACCAAGGATGGGATATCTGTAGACCCAACTAAGATGGTAGCAACATTGAATTGCCGTAGACCCACAACTGTGATAGAAGTTAGGATTTTCATAAATATGGCAGGCAATTACAGGACATTTGTAGAAGGCTTCTAAAAATTAGCTTTGTCCATTACCAAATTGATTCACAAGAACACCAAGTTTGACTTACCTGAAGAGTGTGAGCAGAGTTTTCAAGAACTGAAGAAGATGCTAGTATCAACACAAGTTTTAGCAATTTCACAAGGGACTAATGGATTTATGATCTATAGTGATACCTTTAAAAAGGAGTTAGGATGTGTCCTTATACAAAAAAGGAGAATGATTGCATGTACTTCTCCCCAATTAAAACCATATGAAGAAAATCACTCCACATATGACATAGAGCAAGCGCCTATAGTGTTCGGTTTGGAAATTTAGAGGCATAATTAATATGGAGTTAGATGTGATATTTTCACTAACCATAAGAGTTGAACAAGAGGTAAAGAAGGTGGTTAGAACCTTTGAAGGGCTATGGACTATGACGGGGGAATCAAGTATAATCCGGGAAAGGCAAACGTAGTTGTTGATGCACTAAGTAGGAAATCAATGGGGTCCTTTTCCCATCTACTTACTCAAGAAAAAAAGCTTTCGAAAGTGTTTGAAGAACTCTATATCAAAATTATTTTACCTAGAGATAGAGGACACTTGGCAGCACTCCCAATAGCCTCGCCTCTAGTGGACAAGATCAAGAAGTAATAAGGCAAAGACCCTAAGTTAATAAAAATCAAGAAGGGAGTTGAAGAGGGAAGGATCAAGGAATTTCAGCCCCAGGAGGGAATCCTATGGTTTAAAGGAAGGTTATGTATGCCAAATGCTATAGAACTCAAGAAGGAAGTGATGAAAGAAGCACACAACTCCACTTTCACTACTCATCCTGGGAGTACCCAAATGTAGCATGACTTGAAAACTCATTTTTGGTGAATTGGGATGAAAAGAAATGTAGCAGATTTTGTGGCTAGCTGCTTGACTTGCCAGAGTGTAATGACTGAGCACCCAAAAACTAGGCAGTTTACTACAGTCATTGCCAATGCCGGTATGGAAATACAAAGTTATCACAATGGATTTTATCACCGATCCACCTAAGACCACCAAACACCATGACGGCATTTGGACAATGGTCAATATACTAATCAAAGCTGCGCTTTTTCTCGCCACTAGGATCAGATTCACTTCAGAGAAACTCGATGATATCTGTATCTAGGAGATAGTCAAGTTACATGGTGTGCCCCTTAGTACTGCGTTAGACAGAGATACTAAGTTCACTTCTAAATTCTAGAATGGATTCCAAGCGTTAATGGGTACTAAACTGCATTTATGTCCAACTTTTCATCTTCAAACTGATGGGTAGTCCGAAAGGATAATCCAAACCTTGGAGGACATGTTAAGTGCGTGTGCCCTAGACTATGTGTGTATCTGGGATCTTAACTTGCCATTAGTAGAGTTTGCCTACAATAATAGCTATCAAGTTAGCATTGGTATGGCCCCATTTGAGACATTGTATGGACGACATTGTAGGATGCCTGCTTTTTGGGATGATGTGGGGGAAAGAGAACTGTCTAAAGCAGAATTGATTAACCAAACCAATGAGGTGGTTAAAACCACTAGGAAACAACTTCAAGCATCTCCAACTAGACAGAAGAGTTATGCGAACACAAGAAGAAGGCTGTTAAAGGATCATGCATTTCTAAAGGTTTCACCTCTTAAGGGGAGCCTATGATTTAGGCAAAAAGGTAAGTGCAGCCCTACATTCATCGGGCCATTCGTAATTCTACAAACTGTGGGCCACTAGCTTATCGATTGGCCTTGCCACCTTCTCTTTAACGAATACCTAACGTGCTTCATATTTCTAACCTCAACAAATATGTTCATGATTCAGATCACATAATCTGCTGTGAACCCTTTCAAATCAAGGAGAATCTTACCTTTACGGAAGAACCGATACGTATCTTGGGAAGAAGAGAAAGGAAGCTAAGAAACAAAACTATACCTTATGTCAAGGTTTTATGACAGCATTTCAAAGTGGCTAAGGTAACCTAGGAGCTTGAATGGGGTAGGCGGGCCTACAGGTAACTAAAATCCCGGGGAGGAAAATTCTTAAGTAGGGAAGAGTGTAAGGACCATGAAATTTTGTTTCAGTTAATTACATGGGTTAATTAATTTAGTTGGGTTATTCATTAATTTTGTGATTATGTGACGTTTTATTTTAGGTAAACTAGTTACTTATAGTTATTTGTGGTTTACTTAGTTGTTTTATTTTTTTTAAGTTTAGATTTTTACATTTATGTTGCCCAATTTGCGTCAACTAGTTAATACCAGTTGAATTGGATAAAACCCCCAATTGCGAATATTTTTCCCAGCTTAATTTTTGGGTTAAAAGTGAAAAAGAAAAAGAGGAAAAAGTTTGTGTAGGTGACGGTTTCCTACATAGCCTTAGCAACCAAGAGGCAATAGAAAAAAAAAAGAGAAGGGGAGTGGGTAACTTAGTAGTGCCAGCAGGGGGTCTACTTAAGTCAACACATACACACACACAGAACACATGCCATGCGCACATCACATTCACAGTCACACACGATAAAGAGATAGGAGAGCAATAAAGAGAGCAAAGATAGAGGGGAGAAAAGGGGAGAAGGAGTTGAAGAGGAAAAAGAAGAAGAAGAGGAGGAAAGGCTTGGGAACAAGATGGGAACTCAAGCAACACTTTGATCTTGCAAATATTACCTTTTTAATCAATATCCTTAAGTGGATAACTCTCTCCCTAAATAATATTAATTTGAAATTAAATTGATTTTTGTGCTTATATTGAATGTTGGTGATTATGAGTAGAATTTAGGGTCACCTAGTTGAGTTATTAAAACTTTTAAGTAAGGAAGGCATGATGTTGATAGTTAGGGTTTGTTGGATTTTGGGAGTTGTTGCATGAATTAGTGTTTGGATGAGCATTTGAGACTAAATAGGTAGATCCTTGTCTTTTTTGAACAACCATGATATTTATATGACTAACTATTGAATTTTTGTGAATAAATTTAGGACCTTAATTTTGGTGGGTTGTAGATTAAGGCATGCTTGATTACTGAATGATATAGAAAAGGGTTAACATAGAGGGAAAAAAATAAGGGAATGAAAAAGGAGAAACTTGATGGAGATTAATGAAGAAAATGATGGTTGTGCACACAAAGTACACTTTTCAAGCTTGGATTGGATGCTGGATGTTGAAAGTACTATGTTAATGGTGGGCATTGGAAAGTCTTGGACATGGGTCCTAGGTCGAGTGTCTTTAATTAAAGATATGTTTTAGGGTAGTGAGACTAATGGTCATGTGCTAAGAAAGTGATATTTGAGACCGTGATTTATGTTTTAAGACTTTTAGTAGCTCTGTGGGTTATGTTAATTGAATGTTAGCCTTGTTAATGTTTTTATGATTTTTATGGCATCTTTGTTATTTAACATTTTTCATCAAGTAATGAGTTGTTATTTTGACAATGACTTGTGAAGTGCGTTGGATGCTTAATAAAGATGATGGTAAGCTCAATGGGTGTGAATTTGTTTTACAAAGTGAATTATGCCAAAATGTGTGTTTGGTGCTTTATGATTGGTGTTCGTGTTACTATGGCTTAAGCGTTATTGGAATGCTTTCCAAGTTATGAAACCTACTTTGTTTTCGAAGTAAAGTGGGTTGTGTGGTTAAAGTTTTAAAAATGAATTCTACTTGTGAAAGTTGTATTCAAGTGAAAACACTTTGTTATTAAAAATAATATATCCTAAAATGGATTTAGCATTAGTAACACTAAGGACACCTACAAACCATATTCTAATATATCCCAAATCAAGCAACGAGGAAAAACACTTTTCTTAAAAGGGCCAGTTGTAGTTAACTATACCAGAATTGGAGATTGTTAACATTGATACTTGAAATAGTGTTTTTGCCTTAGAAAAATAGGAATGCAATAACTAACATATTAAATAAAGGCTAGAGAACCACCTCTCTAAGATATAATACGTTAAGAACTAACTCAGCAGATGTCGAATAAGTGAAAATACGTCAAGGCCCTTGAACTAACTACCAGCCATTGGGGAGAAGCATCCAACAGAACATAGTGAAGCGCTTCAGCACTACATCTTTAGCATCTTCGAATGGTCTCATCCTCTTTGTTTATAAATATAGACATTGTCAATAAGGAAAGAGTACACATCACAGCACACAAGAAGAAGCAACTTAAATCCTATTCAAAAGTGTCATTGTATTCTTGAGTGATCAACTTCAACTCATAGTAATCTTTGTGTATAAACTATAGACTTCTTGTGATGTAAGAGGGTTGTATGACTCTTGCTTGAAAACAAGAGGGTTGACAAGGAGTGTTATCTTTTATATTTGGGGACCTAGTAAAAATCATTTCAAGAGAGCTCTTGAAGGGTGTGTTGTAGTCAAGGTCCTTAGACGGATGCTTATGAATTGTGTAAATATTGTTGAAGACTAATCAAGCGGTTGAATCCTATGGCAAAGGACCATTGACGGGAGCATAGCCTTATTAGACGGTGAACCTTACAACAAACTCCGTGTGTATTGCATTACTCTCTTGCTGCTCGACTTTCTTGATCTAGTTGCGCTCTATCTTTGAGTTTGTAGTTTAGTATCCTTGTATTTGCTACTATCTATTACATTTTGTTACTAAGTTCTAATTTGTAAGCATTTCTGTTCACCTTATCTTCCCCCTCCAGCGTGACTAAGGTTACTTAAGACTAACAGGTCTAAATCTGAGGAGACCTTTTAGAGGAATTTATCAATCAATATTCATATAATGCTAGCTTGTCCATTGCCCTTACGAATTTAAAGCTGATAAAGTAGGAGGGCAAGGAACATTTCTCGAATTTCTTCGTTCATTGGAGGGGAAAGGTTGCCCATATGGTAGACTGAACTTCAGTAAAACACCAAATCAGTATGTTTGTTAAGGACCTTCGCTTAGCATACCACCAACACTAAAGGTTCACACCATCCGTGAACTTCACAACATTATAGGTAGTCGACATGCTTATAGATGAAGAATAAGTGAAAGAGACATCAACAAAAACTACTAGCTGGAAGGGGAATTATCAACGTGAAGATATGAAAGCTAATAGTTCTATGAGCGAAGGGCAAGAGGTGCACCCTAAATCGTTATAGTCCATACGCCCCATGGGGACCATATATACTCAAGCTTCGAGGCGACTATTATGTAAGGGGGAGATCATCTTCCCTAAAGTCAAGCTCGAAACCACATTCACACGTATATCTATGTGGTTTGACCCAAGCAAGTTCTATAAATATCACCGCGCTCGAGGGCATGACATAGAAAGTTATTGGACCTTTAAGAACCCACTGGAAGGCATATTTAGATATTGGCTGCTTTCTTTGCCTATGGTATCCCAAAACCCTAACAATGACTAGAACGCACTCGATTCCCATGATAGTATCCTTATAATTGCCAATGACCTATAATGTTACTAGGATCCATTCATACACATATTAAATATAGATAGGCGTAAACCAAAACTCTGCATACCATCTATTTTGGAAGTATGCAGCCAATGGAAAGTGATGAAGAAGATATATATGGAACTTAAGGAGGGAGTTCATATGTCACCGTCATTGTTGAAAAGGAGTTTTGGGCCAATGACATCTAATAAGATGTGTGGTCTTTCCACAAGGGTTAGCTTTTGGCTCTAGAAGGTTAAACGTGCTTTCACCCATGGCGGCCACTCCCTTTTGAGGCAATGCATCAAATCGGCTTTCTCAAAGTTGTGGTTTTATGGAATTATAGGGGCGAATAGATTAGAGCTTCACTTTTTGGAGTCATCTATTGTAATGGCTATGAAATTTCATTTTAGTTAATTGCATAGGTTAGCTTAGTTTAGTTAGATTATTCGTTAATTTCACGATTATCTGACATTTTATTTTCGGTAATATAGTTTCTTATAATTATTTGCGATTTAGTTGGTTGTTTTAATTTTTTTTAAAGCTTTAGGTTTTTATAATTATGGTTCTCAATTTGTGTCAACACCAGTCAATCCTAGTCGAATTAGTCCGCAGTTATGGATATTTTATCCAAATTATTGGCTTAAAACTGAAAGTGGAAAAGAGGAAAGAGTTTATGTGGGTGGGGTTTCCCCAAGTAGCCTTATCAACCAAGAGGCAATAGAAAAAAAAAAAAAGAAGGGGAAGGGGTCAATCAGCAGCACTAGCAAGTGGGTTTACTCAACTCAAAACACACACACAACACACAACATACGCCACACGTACATCACACTCATAATCATACACGATAGGGAGGGGGGAGAAGAAGAAAGAGAGGAAAGAGAGAGGCAAAAGAAGAGAGGAGTTGAAGAGGTATAAGAAGAGGAGGAAAAAAGCCTTGGGAAGAAGAAAGGAACTCAGGCGACACTTTAGTCTTGTAATTCTAGCCTTTTCAACCGAAATCCTCAAGTGGGTAACTCTCTCACTAAATAATATTAATTTAAAGTTAAATTGATTTTTAGGTTTATGTTGAATGTTGGTGATTATGCATAGAATCTAGGGTTATTTAATTGAGTTATTAAAATTGTGCGGCCTATGCATTCCAGGACAAGGGATTCCCAATGCGTTTTAGATTTTTGGGGATTTACAGGTTAAGATTATCCTGAAGAGGGTTTAGTACATCATAGCCTTTAGTGTATCTCAGGAATGTAAGTGTCTAGCGAGTATACATCTCACCTGTATTGAAAAGGAACTAATGATAAGCAACTACAGAATTCCCTAAGAATAAATTTTAATCCAATGGGTGAAGTGTTGTTAATTTCTAAGGGTTTTGACCCCAAACCGTGTTTTAAAAAAAGAATTTTAGTTCCCTTCAACTGAAATTGAAAATGTATTTTCACATTGTTTGTATGTTTCTTGCTTATAGGTGACTAAAATTTTTTTAAATGGTACACATGTGCCACTTTTATGAATTTTGCATTTAGCACCTAATTGAATGAAAGTTTCTATTTCATTATGCTGAAAGCTGTAGAAAGAGATTTCTTACCCTACACTACTATTGTGCCAATATTAATTGAGTGCTATTAAGTAATGTATGGCGTGCAAATGTTTTGGATTTTACGGATGTTAGTTATTCACTGCTCATATGGTTTTCTCACCCCCTCGTTTTTCCCTTTTCCAAGTTTGAAGTAAGTTCCATCCTCATAGAAAACAATTCTTTTGGTTGTTATTTCTTGTTAGGTATGCTGATGCATTACTTCATTTTGGTTTAATGCTCCTCTTCTAACTTAGTTTATGGGGAGCTATATCTTTTGGACTTATAATGTTGTAATGTATTAGTAGTTTGGCTCCTTTGACCTCCTTAGAGTTAATGCCACCTACCCTATCACCGAATGTGTTGCAACATTCCCTTAAGTGTGTTATAAGTTGGTTGATCACCTAGTGTGTGACCCGTGAAGACTTTGTTTATTTGTTGAACTATTTAGTGGTTGATTATTATAGGTGATGTGTACTCCGAGCATGTAGCTTGTGGTGTAACTGATACAATTAGTCCAAATGGTGCTTTTTTAGGTTATCATTTTCTGTCCTTGCTAAACATGACTATTCAAGCAGGACCTAACGTTTTTGTTTCTTTAAAAAAAATCCCCATTCATTACTCTTTTATAAGCTCTTTAAGGACTATTTCAACTTTTAATTTAGCTGTAAAGATTCCATGATAGAGTCTTGGCGATGTAATATTCCTCTCAGCTAGGGAAGGAGAGGTGTAACATTAGCACATTTTTAAGGAAATGTACATAGCTAAATCTTACAAAAAATTTGTATTCCTTCTTTCAACAAATTCCTTAAACCCAAGGGACAATCGTGGGATGTAGGACTTGATTTTCAAGAAGGAAAGGATTTCTTCTGTAAATTATAAATCCTGATGTCTCGAATGGGGATTGTCTAATAAGAGCTCCTGACTATAGACCATAAGAATGGGTTAGGGATAAAGTTTGGATCTAATGAACATTGAAAACGTTCATTAGACTACCCACTTCAAAGCTGGCCTCCACTAAAAATGCATGTACTAATACTTATTGAGGATTGGCTCATAAATCATTGTTGGTTCTAAGATGAACTGACTGATTAATTACACACCCCCACGAAACTGATAGATTTGTTTTTCCTTTCTGGATTTAACATTTTGATGGTATCCTTAATTTTTATGGATTGACCTCAATTCCTCTTAAGCGGACCACAAATCATATAAATTTTTGCAAAGTGACTTCGAATGTGCACTTCTATAGGTTAATGCCTATGTTATATTTTTGTTGTCTTTTCCAAAATTTTCGATAGGGGGGACATGTGCTTCTCTAATTTTCAATTTGATGATCATATCATCAAAATAGATCTTCACCTCTTTGAATATCAAATCATGCAACAAAGTTTGCGATACATGGAAAATCGCATTTATCCAACTAAAGGAATAAAATGCATGTAGGTAATTAGGTCCATAAATACCCAATAGGAGGGGGAATTAGCTGAACATTAGTGGCGCAAGTGGGCTAATAGGAGGCTTACAAAATATCCTAGGAAAATAAATCAAGATGATTAAGATAATTACAATTACTATGAGCTGTATTTCCCAGCATCCATCCTCCATCTTCTAGAGAGTCTTGAGCAGCCTTTACTCCTCCAAATAAGGTGACGCCACTTGTCAACTCTACCCTTTTGTGAGAAGAATCACCCTATGCTAATTAATCTCTAAAACTACTATCGTAACCTCTTCAATTAAGCCCATAATCAGAACTATTCATTTTCCAGTCATAGACCAACCCTTGCTCGGTATTTAGCCCATAACTTCCTCAATACTTAGAGTTTGACTGTGATTCAAGACTTCTAGAAAATAGACACTTGGTGCTTTCCGTCTATGCATAATTTATAGAAATTGAGCTCCTTTGCCTTGTAAAATTGGACCTAGAAATGAAGCAAAATATTCTGCACTGAAGCTGAAAATTAGCTGATGAGGTGGTTTTGGGAGGATTAAGTGGTTAACTCCTCATTTAGGGCTACTATTGGCTTAACCACCTTTCCTAACCATGATTGGACATTTTTAAGGGCCTCAAGTCAATATTGACCTTGGGGGACCTAATCCTTAACCTAGGGTCAATATTAGGCCAACTTGGTTCAAGGACCCTACTAGTAAGAGTACGCCCAAGCCTAGAGTTACTCTGTAACAACCCCTGCCACTTGAAGAGGATTTGTCCTCAAATCCTTAAGATTAAATTTCTTTGACATCACCTTTGCATGCCTTTTACCATTCTTTGGTTTGAAAACACTCAAGGTACCAAGGACTCTTCTCTTCTTGATTGTGCATGAGTTGTTATGACCTTTGGGATAATATCAAAGCATTAAGTAGCCCTCCTAGGCCCTATGAGCTCATTGAAGATCTCAACATACTCATCACAAGATAACTCAAAATCAACATGCTCAAGAGAGGTGTCGTTTGTCGCTTGATCACTTGCATAAGGGCCTTCTCCCAACATCATTTTGATGGGCAATGAGAGTTTGGGGATGGGTACTTTTGGAATTTCATCATCAAGCTCTTGGCGAGCTACACGGGGTGAAGGTTTCACTCCTTCACTTCTGTTTGGCTTTATCATTAGTAAGGCAATTTGTGATTTTCTCTTACTAGTGGCACACTCGTTTCACTCTTATGGGAGCTTTTCTCATATTTTTTCCTTGGTTTAGCTTTGTTAGGTTTAGGTGGAGCTAAAAAGACCAATGTGAGGCTTTTACTGTTGTGCTTGAGTGTATAAGTGTTAGCATATCCATCATAGACCACATGGTTATCAAACAACCAAGGCCTACCAAGTAACAAGTGATACACATCCGTAGGAAGGATGTCACACAATACTTCACCACAATAGGGACTAATTGAGAATGAAATAAGAGCTTGCCTCGAAGCAGTTACCTCATTACTTAGTTCTGACTATTGAAGAGTATATGAAGTAGGATGCTCCTTGTGGGAATTTGAAGCTTGTCAATGAGTGTGTTGGAGGCCACCTTTGTGCGACTACCACCATGTATGATTAAATCACGAACATTGCCTGCACTGGTGCACATTAAGGTGAAGATTTTCTCCCTTTGGCTATCTTCATAAAGAGCCTTTAAGACATATTGGAGCCTCTTGACCAATAACAATTCTCCAACATCGGGGCTCACCAAGGTAGAACTATCTTTTTTATGTTATTCTTCACTTGATTTTTCATCAACAGCTTGAATCTCGTCTACCTCCTTAATGGTAAGGGCTTTTCTATTGGGACAATTGGCTTGAAAATGCCCCTAACCATGGCACTTAAAACATTTCTTTCCTTCCAACCTCTTAAGAGGCTCACTAGTGATTCCTTGCCCTTATCAAGAGCTTTGACCTGAGGGGGTGGGGCTTCACTTTCAATATGAGTGTATGGGCTTTTAGTAAGGGAGGTGTGAAAGGACTTCCTACCCTTAAGTTGCTTCTCAATTTTGAAAGCTAAGTGGTATACATCTTCAAAAGATAAGCAAGATTGTAATCCCACCTTGCTAGCAATGGTAGGAGATCACCCCTTAATGAACCTAGTAATCTTGAGCTCAGCTTCTTCATCCAAGCCAACCCTCATTTGGAGTTTTTTAAACTCCCTAATGTACTCTTCTACCTTCATATTCTCTTGGTTGAGAGAGGTGATCATGAGGTAGAGTTCATGTTTGTAAGGAGGTAGGAATCTCTTGTCCATATGCTTCTTGAGTTTGGACCAAGTCTTGATTTTGGATTTGGCTTCCCTGGCCTACTCTTCTTCAAATGTTCTTACCATAATGAAGCATACCCCTTCATCTTAAGAATGGCCAACTTGAAGGACTTCTCATCATTGTAATTTTTAAGTTCAAAACCCTCTCAAGGGCTTGAACCCAATCAAAATAGTTCTCCGAGTTAAGATTGCCATCAAATTCTAGAGCCTCAACTTCGAAATACTGAAGATCATCCCTTCAATGCCTTAGTCTTCTTGGTCTTCTTTCCTCATCATCAAAGTCTTAATGGGAGGAAGAGTATTCAATGTCAATAGGGCGAGCAATATAGCCTCATCGGTAAGGGTTTTGTGGAGTTGATTCCTTTACTTGTGCAGCCTCTTGAGTGAGCTTCCTCATTTGCTCTTGAAGCTCTACAAGGGCCCTACCTTTCTCATGGGCTTGCTCAAGAGGAATGTTTGAGGAGTGAGAAGGGCTGGCCTCACTACTCATGGTCGATAGAAAGCTAAAAGTAGGAAAAAAGAGTAGAAAATAGGGTAGACACGGGCATGCTGAAGGAGTACGAGCAGGAAAAACAGTGAAAAGGGAGGGGGCAGGTTGTGCTCTGTGGCACCAGGGGTCATGCCAGATCGCTGAAATAGGAATTAAGAGTGTTAGAAGGGGGCACGATTGTGCCAAGTAGAATAGGGTGGCTGTGCTAAATATCTTGGTTAAATTTTCAAAGTGCAGAATTTCGGCATGGGCATGTTATGTGGGACGGGAGAGCAGTGCCACATTTCTAGTTTCATGTTTTTGGTCTTTTTGTGGAGTTTTAGGGATGTGTTTAGGTTGGAGTTTGTGTTTGCGCTATAATTAGGGCTCTTTGTGGACTAGGTAAGGGATTTAAAGGGGAAGAACTAATGACAAAATAGTGTAGCAAGGGGAAAACTTTAAGCAATTCCAACATAAGGATGGTTGCAATGAATATTTAGCAAGGGATAGGATCATTGTGCTCTGATACCAATTGATGCCGCAATGACTTGCTCTGATACTAAATGATGCATGGTGAATTCCTTTTGCCCAAACAAAGGCATGAAATACTTGTACGTGAGCCTAATAGGGGTGGAAGATCAAAGAAGAACCAAGAGAGAGAAAGAGAGTTCTCAAATAAAGAAGGCTTCTAATAGCAAAGATTCAACACTTGTTCAGGTAGCAAGAAGATAATTCATCCCACCTTTTAACCCTCTAAAGCCTCAGCACCAAGGATTAGATTAAAAGGAAGACTCAAATCACCACCCTTCTAAGGGAGATAAAGAATTTGAGGTTTTGAGGAAAACCAAACTTTAAGCTCTCATATCATTCATCAAATTTGAGTTTTCATTAAGGTAATTGGGTTTATAAATACCCAATGAGAGGGAAAATTAGTTATATATTAGTGAGGCAAGTGGACCAATAGGAGACTTACAAAATATCCTCGGAAAATTAATCAAGATGCTTAAGATCATTACAATCACAATGGGTTGTATTTTTCAGGATTCGTACTGCCTGTTCTAGAGAGCCTAGAGTAGGCTGTATTATTCCAAATGCAATGATGCCCCTTATGGAGTTTTCCCTTATCTGTGGAGAATCATCTCATGCTGATTAATCCCTAAAATTAGAGTAGTAACCTCCTCAATTAAGCCCATAATTAAAACCGCGCATTTCCAGTCCTAGACCGACCCTTGCTCAATATTTAGCCAATAACTTTCTCAATACTTGAAATTTTAGGGCAATTCAAGGCTCATTAGAAAATAGATATCCGAGGCTTTGCATGTATAATTTGTAGAAATTGAAGCTCATTTGCCATGTAAAAACTGAGCTAGAAATAAAGTAAATTATTCTGCCCAGAAACTGAAAATTAGCTAATGAAGGTGGTTTTAGAAGACTAAGTGATGAACTCCTTATTTAGGGCCTACTAATAGCGTAACCACCTTTGTTAACCTTACTTGGACCTTCTTAAGGGCCCCAAGTCAATATTGACCTAGGGGGTCCTAGTCCTTGACCTAGGGTCAGTGAAAGTAGGCCCAACCTCAGGAATTCCTGCACATTAGTTTGGGCCATCGTTTGATAGATAACCCCAACGTTTAGTTGGCAGAATGGCATCATGATGTTACAAAATGTTCCCCATTATGTGATAAAACTGCTCTTAAATTGATCCTCTCGGGCCATTTTCGTTTGGTTATAACTCGTATAATCATCCATCAATGATAATAGGTGATGTCATGCCATATTATCTACTAGCAAGTCGATATATAACAAACGGAAGTCATCCTTTGCACTTACGGTATTCAAATCTTCAAAATTCATCCACATTTGAAGACAGTGTTAGCCAGCCAAACGGGAAATTAAAATCCCTTCGGGATTCTACATCAAATTGGTTTTATACTTCTTCATTTATCATTATGGCTGATTGGGGTTTCATTCAATGATGTTTCTGTGTGATAAGATCTACATCTAGATATAGCTCGATCAATCATAAGCATGTTTAGTAAGACCGTGCAAAGACATCTTTGAATTCTTTTAAGATATAAGTAAATTCTTTTTCGTCATTGGGAGTTAAAGATGAACCCAACTTGAGCCCATCTTATTCTTCACTTGTTCTAACATTTACTGGTTCCCCTTTCTAAAGGATAGTTGTTTTATTATGCTCAATATTTATTAAATGTTTTGTAATGATTTATTCTTTATTGAGGCACACACAAAGAGCATACTCAAAAAAAAAAAATCACTTTATTGAAATCATTAAGAAAAATGCCAGTTTCAGCTTGAATTGAAATAGAGTGAAACCCCCCATACACTAAAAGATTATTTGCCTTATAACAGAGTTTTTATTTGGCATTGTAGTTAGGCCCTTCGGCACTCTATGGTCAGCTTAATCCTTTTCCTTCCATTGTTGGTGGTCCACATCATCTTAGTATGCAGCCAGGATCTCCATGCTTCCCTTCCCCTCTCCCCTAAATAGCAACCCAAAATGGCCAAGTCCAACCTCTCATAAGCCTAATATGTTTTAGATTGGATGTTTTTAGTGAAGTATACCTCCTCTTCTGGGATAGCACAATTATGGAAGATGTCGAATCCTAGCAACCTATAATAAGGTGCATCTTCCCCTTTTTTTAATGAAAGCCCTATTAACCGTCGAAAGATAAGGAGGTATGCATAGGTATAGATCCTCTTACCTTCTAGACATTTTTGGAGCTTCTCCTTTCAGATCTTCAAATGAAGCTCTTGAGGAGGGCACTCGTACCCTTAGAAAATAAGATTAGCAAAGGGGCTTTCAGTTGGAAGAAGAGTGCACAACCATGGTCCCTTCCATATTCGGGCTTCGGGTAGATAACCTATGTTCCTCATCATTAGCCTTCTTATTAGAAAAGGAATCAAAGTATAAGGGGACATCATCCTTTGATTCAATGAAAACACATTCGTCAGGTATAAAAAAACCAAATTTCAATGTCATCACTATCATGTTTCTGCTTGAAAACTGGGACCTTTTTTTGAATTACTACAATCATGGGATCAATGTTTATAGTCATGATGAACCTTTTGGTACCATTTTAACCTTCTGCTGAAGGATAAAAGGAACTACATTTTAGTCATGTATACAGGGGCGACGGAGCAAGGGGTTGAAAGTAGCATAGATGTTTATGACTTGGAAGGGTACCTTTCTATCCTCTAGTGGCTATGCTAAGAGTGATAGTCCTTAAGACTATTCTGTGGGTGCTATTATAGGCTCATAGACCTTGGGTCAAAAGGGTCATATTCACTTTGCTTATGCCTAGTTTTCTTACCATTCGAAGTGGGCATATGTTAGCAAATGACCCATTATCCACTAAGACCATGGGTATTAACTTGTTTTTGCAAGTTATGGTGAGGTATTCAACCTTGTTATGTTTTACAGCTTTAGTAAAGAGGTCAATCATCAAAATTTATGGCCAAAGAGACCTTTACATTGTGAAAAAAACTAACGAATTCTTCAGGGGCGGTCTGCATTAAGACTTTTTGCCTTGTGAGAGCTTTTAAGAGTGCTTCTTAATGGTTGATTAGGGATGGCAGGAGTTTCCATATTGTTATATCAACCTTGTTTTTTCTCAACATAGAGAGAACTTGGTTCTCTTATGACTTGGTGTTATGGCTTGATTAGCTAATCATACTCTTGAATTAGTGGAGGTTTCTAACGCCTTTTGTTATGGATGAGGTATTAGACATATCCTTCTTCACCCTATTTTACATGGGAGGTTTTGATGAGGATGAGGGGATCCATCCAAGTGTTCTCTTGGTCATCTCCCCACATTCCATTGTCTTTGTCCTCAACAATGAGGAACAACTCAAGTTCATCATCCATCTTGAAATTGTATATCCAAAACTTTATGGGTTAGCCTAGCTGTTAGGCTTTACCGCATTTGGGATGGGTAGGGTTCTATAGTCTATCATGCCTTGTATTGCATGCTTTAAGGCAATGCATTGATCAGTGTAGTGCCCTTTCACATGAAGGTAATTATGATAGGTATTGATAACATATTTTGCACTTCTTTTGTCCTCTAGTGCATTGGGTTTGGGCCTACTAGGCTTGAGGAGCCTTTCACTTTCAACTCTTTGAGGCTTCTACGCACTTCATTTTTAGTTTGATAAAGACATACTAATTATGTCATGTCCTCAAAGACTATGCTGCGTTGACCTGATTTAGCCTTTTAGTGGTGGAGGTTATGGTTTTTTTTCGGTCCTTCAAAGATCCCCTGTCATTTTGGTAGGGCGTTCTTTGGGCCTTTGTGTATGTCTCCCTCTATAACCAACCATGTGTCGCATAGTTTCATGAATGTGCTCGGTGGTAATTTGAGGTCTTGATTATAGTTTTGCGTCCAACTCTTATTGATCTTGCAACCTTTGTCTTTTTCACTGGGATGGCTTAAGATCAAAGAGGCTTTTGCCCTCCATTATGCTAGAAAGTCTAGAAAAATTTCTTTTTTATCCTACCTTAGAATTCTTAGTCACAGAGTATGGTAGGTTCTTGGTCCAAAAGCCTAAGGGAAACTCACTTTTTGAAAAAAGGACTCACTTGCCTAACAAAAGGATAGTAAGAGCACTTAATATCTATGCATGGCAGTCATACATATGATGTTTGATCCGAAATCTGTGGTCAAAATGACGTGTGGTGAAGTCGATGGCCGTATTGGCTGATTGGGACCTAGGGCATGATTTTGAAGAATGAAAAGGGTTTTTTCTACAAATCATAATTTCAAATGTGCCAAATGAGAATTTTTAAAAGATATTTTACGTCTATGAACTATGAGAACGGATCGAAAGGCGAAGGTATGATCTAACAAATGGTACAAACCACTATTAGACTGCCTGCTTCAAAAGCACAATCTACTAGAAATGAATGTATAAAAGCATTTAACTTTTCGATTTCATGCAAAAGGGATTTTTAATGATTTATGTTTTTATTCACTACAAGGAACATTGTCCTTTACAATGAGAATTCTCATTGTAGATGGTCAATAAACTCGTTGTAAATGTCTTTTACAATGAGTTTTCCATATGGTCATGGCTCGTTGCAAAAGACCTGGTCGTAAATGATTGGGCTTTAGCTATGGCCAGGTTGAAATGCTCGTTGCAGAACTTTTCATTAACAATGAGATCTATATCTTGTAGTAATTGCTTATGAATTTACGATGAGATTGTTCCCTCATGGTAGTTTGTAATTATATTTTACAATGAGCCTACACATTACGTGGTTGTCTAGTACATTACAACAAGCTATGAATCTCGTCGTCATTATTAAAACATTAATGATGAGTTACACTACTTGTGGTAGGCATTCTGATCAATAAACAACGCAAGAACATCTCTTGTTTAGTCAAGTAGATACTTCTTTAAGTACGACCAGGTACTTATCGCAATATTTCTTCACATAAATTTTTGGATCAATGATGAAATGAACTAAAAGTAAGTCAAACACCACCCCTATGCTCATACATGAGCATATAGGTATAGTCATCTTTGCAAAGAGAGCTGCCCAAAATATAGGTGCAATACTCTATAATTTGTTTACTATTTGGAATACATATGTATTTGTATTAACTACTTGATAATAGTTTACAACATAAAACATGTAAATCTTGTGTGCCACAATGCTGCCTATCTTCATGTTGAATGCCAAATATGTCCATCTTCAAACTGGATACCAAAATATGCCCATCTTCATTTCCAAAAATCTATATGCACCTTGAAAATATTCACATACACCTGCCAAAGTACAATGTAAAATTTAGTTGCTAACTGTTAATGTGATCACATCGTGAATTCATAGTTAATGCGCTAAGCCATACATATAGAAGTCCAAAGAAACAAGTAGAAAAGAAAACTAGCCCTCTTACCCAAATATTCCAAACGCATAAAATAGCATTCCAAAGGCATTTTCAAGACTTCCAAAGGCGTAAAATAGCCCAACAAGTCAAAATAGGCACTCCAAAGGCATAAAATACTGCCAACAAGTCTTGAAGACAGAGTACCCCAAAAGAGTGAATTCTCATTGTAAAAGATAATGTTTCTTGTAGTGTAAGCTTGAGGAATCAAACCAGGGGCTAAACATCTGAATGAAACAAAATCCAAAACAGGGCAACTGAACAAAGAAATTTGCAAGGCAAATTGAAGCCAAATCATTTGCAAAAAAAATCCAATATAATTAAATACAACCCACTCATATTCAATGCAACCAGCCCTATTATATGATTTGAGAAACCAAATTACTGGATCCTCAACTAAAAAGACAAGAAGAACTGAAGGAAAAAATTTAAAAAACTGCTATGCTCTTCCGTTGTTGCTGCACTTATAGCCCAAAATCGAGTACCAAGCGAAAGAAATAGGATGGAGATGCTACGGGGCTCAACTATGGGGAAAGAACAGGGGAGAGATAATACACAAGAGGGGGAGAAGGAAGCATGGAAATAACGCGTAGAAGGTATGTGTGTATAAGTGGATCCAAGGGGCTACCTCGGTTACGAGCAACTTGCGTGACATTAAGTAAAGAGGGGGAAAGAAGAAGGAGGCTCAACTGGTCTACGTAAGAAGTAGGCTCGGTTTATGCCTTCGCTTGGTAAGGAAAGAAGGGGCCTATTGGAAGAGAGAACTAGGAGACTGGACTGGGTATAAAGTAGATAAAGCAAAAGCAAATAAAATAGGCCCATCTAGATAAGAAGGAAGAGAGCTAAGGAGTGAGCAATAGGGCAGCATAAAGAACAGGATCAGGCCTACAAAGTTAGGGGGTACTACAACACACACATGGCACGTGAGGCCTATTAGAAGGAGTTGGGCCACTGTGACTTGGGTTCAACCAGGGCTGAAGCCTCTTCTTCCTTTTTTGCTTCCCTTTTTTCCCTTTTGTTCAACTTGATGCATCCTTTAATCTTATTTGAGCAACTTATTTACTCTTTTCAACATTTCATAATTCCTACAATATAAACAAAAATATATTAGAAGCCTAATTTTTAATGTTTATTTGGAGCAAATATTGGACAATTAAAGGCTCTTCTTTTACTAGTAACAAGACAAGCTACTAATCCTATTGCTTTTCTGCTAAAGTCGTCTCATACTACCTTTGCCTTCCCTCAGTGATACTTGACTTTTATATAATACTCATTTAAGCACTCCAACTATCTCCTTCGCCTCATGTTTACTACATTTTAACTGTCTCCTAGTTAAACAACAACTCCCGATAATAATTACTCACAACAACAACTTCTAGCACAAGACAAATGAATTATGTATTGGCTGGGCCTAAAGCTCCAAGCATCCCATCCATGTAAAGTACAATTAGATATCATGTAAACTGTCGAATTTCTTTTATAAATAAAGTGATAAGTAGAAGACTTACTTTGTACTAAAAATTTCCCAAAAGCTTTCACTTTCTCCCCCACACATTAGATTAGCATAGCAAAAGCCTACGACAATCAATAGCCAAAAAAGGAAATAATCATTAGTAAAAGATAAAAGCCCAACCAAAAAAAAAAAAAAAAAAAAGAGAGAGAGAGAAGGGAAGATTTAGGAGAGTCAGAAATATGTACTTAAACATCATCTTGATAAGAGCCAGTGTTAGCACCAGATTTCATAGAAGTCTGTTGGTTAGTCATAACTAAGTTAGCTAGCATTCTCACTTGATCCTCTAGTTTATCCATATCATTTTTATGGGCGTTTTCCATATCATCTATGCGCTTATGTAATGCAATATTCTCTTTCTCCTTCTTTCGAAGCATAGCCTGAATTGCTGCTCTAGTTGGGAGTGGCCCCCTTACATCCTTTGGCTTCATTCCTTATCCAAAGCATGCCACATGATCATGGTCTTGTGGCCCAAAGCAATCTTCAACCAATTCAAATGCCGAAAAGTGAGGGTTATTTTTTGATGTTTAGATGATCTCCTCCTATGAATAATGTACAAAAAGATAGCAAAATAAGTGAGAATAACAACATATGAAACAAATGTGCAAAATCTAACATCTATATAGTTTATTCAAGCTATATATGGCTGGTTGGACAATCCGTCTATCTGTACCACACCAAGATTAACTAGAATTAGAAGTGGTAAAGAAAACCTAGACACCTAAAAAATTAGTTTAAGGGAGGGGTAGAGAGACTCTCAGTTCTTGATTTAGACATTGAATTAAATGTGGTAAAGAAAAGGTCACAAACTGCAAAGGAAGAAATTCACATACCAACTTGCTAGCAGATTTCTTATCCAATGCTCCTAACTTGAGCTATCAAGTTTCCTTGAACATCTTAGCAACAGTAGGCATCTTCCCTTCTTTACCACCCTAAAAATACAAGACTTCAGTACATTGCATAACATAAAAGAGAATAAACCTTACTAGTCGATGATATATTTACTAATTTTTCATAAATTATTTGTTTGAAGGGTGTGCCGCCAGTATGATGAAGCATCGTCAAATTGGCTTCATTTTCAGAGTTCTGATGACGTATCTTCTACAAGAGGATATCAATCACATAATAAATAGTTTGTAACATGAACTACAAACCAACTTACTAGCAAAAACAAACTAGAAGTCAAATTACCAAAAAAGTGGAACAAATGGCAAACCCACTTACTAGAACATCTTCATCGAAAAAATGTTCATCTAGCAAACATGCCCAATCCTCTCGTAACATATTTCTAGGAACCTTTTCCAATGCTTTTTCATAATTTCTTGTAGGCTTTACATAATGTTGGACAAGGTTTCCCCTCGAATAATGCCACAATCTCTTCATATGGCGAAGGGTGGCCTCACGATTAAGTTCAAAGTCTTTACCCTTAAATTTATCCTATATATTAAGATAAAGACAAAACAAGTCATAAATATATATAAAACAACGAAGACTAGGAATTTTATTTTCTTGCAAAAGAGAAGTCATAATTCAAAGAACGATAAAAAAAATTCTGCCCTTAAGAAAACAGAGCTTATGTGTTAGATTTCTTGTCTTTCCCCATCTTTTGTTTTTTGTTTTGTTTTTTTTTTTAAAGAGAAGGTAATACTAGACATTAAATACAAAAAAGGATATGAATGAGGGCACTGGTTCGTAAGCATATGCAATTATCTTAACCGTAGCCCATAAGTGTTCTTTTGCACTCTCATCAAAATATCATTTCAAGAACGTACACGGACAGGGCAGACAGTACGATCTTTTGCCAACATAACCATATGTCTTGTTATGAGATTGTGATTTCACCAACTGGACCATCGTGAAAGTAAATAAGTTCCAACTTCTCTCCATTCTTCAAGTTTGCCAGTAGTTTACACATATTAGGACCACGTGGTTTGAAGCTACATGGCCTTTTCTTGTTATTCAACTATTACATCCGTCTATCTATGCCTCTAAAATATATAAACAAAACAAGTAATCAAAAAAGAGGGGTGATACAGCACTTTAAAGTTCTAAATTATATAAACAAAGTATGGGTCTGGCACTTTGAACCTTTATAAACAAAATATTTATAGCTGATGGAGAAACCAACTGATTGATTTTGTTGCTCTTAAGGCTATAGGATCAACTAGGGGCATTAGCTTAGATTAAAAAAGCCCGAGGGTACAGGATCATTCCTAAACCATATTTCTTCGAAAATAAGATAGACAATGGCATTAAGTAGGGAATTAAACATGAAGATAACCACGATTAACATTGCAAATAGTATTACGATATCCCCCCGCTAAAACCACACAATCAGTTACACAAAGCAATATATAATTTAAAATTTAAAATAGAGACATTTAAATTAAATTGAAGGGCCCAGCTTGAGCCTCTGCCCCATAGAATTAGACAGAGGGGGTTTAGAGTTTAGAGTCAGAAGGGGTCTTCCAAAATCCAGAGAGAGAAAGAAGAGAAATGAAGCGAAGAAGGGTCTGGGCACTATAGTAGTGCATGTCTGCGACCCATTCAACCAAAAAAAAAAAAAAAAACAAAAAGGAAAGCTCAAGACCACTTCCATGGCTGTTGAGACACAGAGTAGGAGGATGATGGAAAATTAAAAAGAGAAGGAGTGGAAACACTTACACGTCTGTGTCAAGTTAGAGTTTGCACTGAATGAAGCGAAAGCAGAAGAAGAGCCTCACTGATTCGCCAACCACACCAGAGACAGCTTGAAAGAGGAAGGTAAGAAGCAGTCGAGGGCCTTGAGGCCTATGAAATTGGCCTTTGTAATTTTTTTTCCTTTTTTTCCTCCAACGGCACATTAAGATCTATAAAGCCCAGAAAGTGCGCACCCCGCACCTCACCAGAAGCCTAGAAAAGCCCCAAAAAGCCCACACTTAAAGAATGGGTTGTGCCTGACCCATTTCGAGGCACAAAGTTGTGGGCTTTGGGCTTTTGTACACCTAGGCACACCCAAGGCATGCTTTTTTAAACGCAGGGCATTAGTAATGTGGGATAAAAACACTTTCCACTTTGTGGGAAATTTTAATTACTTGCATCCTGTAAGTGGGAGGAGTTTAGCGAAAATGCTTGAGAGAAAAAGGATCCAATTAGTTAACTACATTATCTAAAAACATTATTACGACCCTGAATTATACCATGCGAATGAAGACTAACACAACAACAACACCACTACCTCCCAGTGTAGGTCCCGCTTTCGCGGGGTCCAGTGGAGACTAACACACTTATTCTATTATACAGAAACAAGGGTGATGCATATAGTTATAGGTGTCAAGATACTGGGCCACACTGTGAAACTTTGGCAAATGGTGATTAGCAACTAGAAAGAGGTTAAGATAAAACCATTTTGTGAAATAATTCAAGTATCTCAAAATGTATTTTCTGGTTATGATGAAAGGGAACAGGGCCTCACTGAATTTGACATTAGTATACTCAAACATAAATGAAGAAGACTACTCCTGTTACAGGCTCAAAGTACCTAAACATTCTGGGAAGAGGCCACTCTGAAGCAAACAATCACACTTCATAAATCCAATTTAACCCCAATGCTTAAACCAAAAGTAAATACCAAACTCATATGCATAGAAATAAACAACATAAATTCCAAAATTCAACCCAATAAACTGCTTAATATTAGGATCAAGAGTCCTTTCATCTTGTCTGCCCTCCTCGTCTTCTCTACCCTCTTCATCTAGTGATGGTGTACAAACACTCTTATCGGTGGAGCCATGTGGTTGAAGTGGTGTGAGATGATCATCTTCATTAACTCCCGTGTTAAAGTTAGTGTCATTATGCATATTCACACTTGGTGTACCCTTTTCACCTGCTGCGTAAGAGATATTTTCTTCCTCATGTACAGATGGAGAGCCATTGTGAGAATGCTTGTTTCTAGATGAGGAAGGTTGAAGTAATGACTGCTTCAAACCTTGTGACTGCTTCATGCCAAGTGTGTCTGGGGGTACAAAAGTGTGCTTCCCCATTTTTTTAGTCGAGGCCATTTATACCTGCATGTACCACACATTATAATGAGAGGAGAAGGGTCAAAATAATTATGTCCGAAGGATGAGATGCCTTACATACAGTAGTTGAATATTTATCAAACCTAGATACAAAAAAAAAAGATAAAATAGCAAACAGATAGAGTAACAAGTGCTGAATGCATCAAAGGACAGGAAGCTGACACTTCATGAGTACAAAATTTTAAAATGTCATCACAAACCAGAAAAAATACAAATAACCAGACACTTTCTTAGTCAAAGATACATATCGCTCTTAGGATTGATATTATCTCTTCCTTTTTTTACTAGATTCTGATATATGCACAACATCTGATTCGATATTATCCCTTTGCCAATTTAGCTCGGTATCAAACAAACTTGATTGAGCCATATCAAATTGTGGATTAGATGATTGCCTCTCCTAATATACTTTATCCAATACACCAGCATTTAGGAGCGTATCAGTAGGATGATCCTCAACTTCATCTTCACTAGGCATTGAAGTATCACATACATCACGAGGTTACACTTTGACAGCTATAAGCTAACCTTTACTAGCAACATCATCGCAATAAAACACTTATGATGCTTGACTTGCCAAAATGAAAGGATCATTTCCCTTAAGAAGCCTTTTGCTATTAAGACTAACAAAC
This sequence comes from Carnegiea gigantea, assembly GCA_029747015.1. Taxonomy (NCBI): domain Eukaryota; kingdom Viridiplantae; phylum Streptophyta; class Magnoliopsida; order Caryophyllales; family Cactaceae; genus Carnegiea; species Carnegiea gigantea. The sequence goes on along the minus strand of JAKOGI010001546.1, from coordinate 88,227 downwards.
CCAAATTTGTCCACTTTTACCCCTCTACTAGTATGATGCACATCCCACCAATTACATCGAAACAGCACGACATGATTGCCTCCCATATATTCTAACCTGACGGCCTCCATTAAAACACCATGATAATCTATATTTTCTATCCCTGCCCCAATATTACCAAGTACAAACACACCACTATTTTGAGTTTGAAGGTTCTTCTCACGACTTTGAGTGTAGAACCTATATCCGTTGTTGATATAACAACTAAAACTAGCCCTGTAATTAGTAGGACAACGTGACAGTGATAATAGCTCATCTCCCAATGGACATTTCCCATCTTGGTGTAAATGCGCCACCTACAAAGCACAATATAAATTTAAGCTATCAGTGATAGCGTCCATCATATATCTAAGTCAACTTATAAGATAAAGAAAACTAAGTAAGCAAACACATTTACTTTCTCTTTAAACCATTGGGCAAACTGCTTGTCTTCCTCTTCTATTGTCAATACCAATCCACTGTGTGCTAATACCTCAGAATGCTCCCTTCATACCAACAACCAAACAAAAAAAATCTATTGATCAGAATCATGTCAAATACGATGGAATATTAAAAACAAACTATTCTATCAGAAAGTTTCAAATTTACCTTAAAAAAGGTGAAACTTCCTTGCAATTTTTCAATACATACAAATGAGCTCGCTCCCTATCACCAGTGTCCAAATTACACAAATTACACACTTTACTTGCTCTTGAAGGCCTTCCCGTATGAGAGAAAATTGAAAGCTTTTTCTAAGGTCTAATATCCCGCTTATTATTTCGATTAAGGCGATTAAATTTCATCCCAATCTTATGCAAATACCTTGAGTATAGAGTCATGCACTCTTCAACAATGTAACCCTCTGCGATTGAAGCTTTTGGTCGAGCCTTGTTACAAACACATGACTTCAATTTATGTAGTTGTCTCTCTCCAAAATACATCGATCGGAAACTAACAGGCCTATAAATTAAAGCCTCATCAGCTAAATGAATGGGTAAATGCAACATTATATCAAAGCAAGACAAAGGAAGACGCCTTTCTAACTTAGAAAGTATAAGAGGAATTTGCTTTTTTACTTGCTCCAAGTCCTCTACTTTCAAAGATTTAGCATATAGTACATTGAAAAACATTGGCAACTCAATGAATAGCTCACACATGTCTTTAGGACGAAGGCTACGAAATGCCAGTGGAAGAAGGCATTGCAAAAGAATGTGGCAATCATGACTGTTAACACCCGAGATTTTACACTCCTTTAGGTTCACACAATGAGAAATGTTAGATGAGAACCCATCTGGAACCTTTAAGTCCTTTAGAAATTTATACAAGACTTCAATCTAATTTCAAGATGATGAGTAAGATGCTGGAGGAAGCTCAAGTCTATTACCTCTTTGGATAGGACGGAGTTCTAGGCTAATTTGCATAGCTTGTAAATCAAGGCGAGCTCTCATAGTGTCCTTTGTCTTCCCTTTTGTATTCATGACTATTCCAAGGATAATATCACGCATATTTTTATCGATATGCATGACATCTAGATTATGCCTTAGCAGCAAAAACTTCCAATAAGAACTAAAAAAAAAAAATAGTTTTTTGTTCCAATTATTTCTCCTAAGCTGGTGAGATATCTTCACCTTCTTCTGAGTGGCCTTAGTCAATAGAATATTTTCAAGATCTCAGACTTGAACAAGAACATCATCACCAGATAATGGTTTCAGAGGCGTTCCTTTTCTCTATGTCCAAATATATCTTTCTTCCTTCTCCATGGATGGTCAATTGGCAAAAAGCGCTGATGACCCATGTAAACTTGCTTGCAATAATGTTGTAGCCTAATTGATCGAGTTTATTTATGGCACGAAGGATAAGAAAAGTTTCCCTTTGTAGTCCATCCAGATAACATCCCATATGCAGGAAAATCATTAATAGTCCAAATAAGAGCTGCATACAAAGTAAAGCTTTGGTGTTTAGAAGCATCATATGTTTCAACAGCCACTTTCCATAACTCTTTCAACTCTTTTATCAATGGCTGGAGATAAACGTCAATAGCATCACCAGGACTATCTGGTCCTGGAATTATCATTAACAATATTTTGTTCTCGTATTTCATACACAACCAAGGAGGCAAGTTATATGGGACTACCATCATAGGCCAAATGCTATAAGGAGTACATATATTAGTGAAGGGGTTGAAGCCATTAAATATAAGGCCAAGGCGAACATTACGAGGATCCAAAGCAAAATTCCCATTAAGTTCATCAAAATGCTTCCAAGCCTTAGAGTCTGGTCGATGCTGCACAACCCCATCCTTGTGCTGCTTATCATTATGCCATGTCATGTCGGTCACTATCTTTAATGGCATAAACAAACACTGAAGCCTTGGGTTAAGTGGGAACTAGCATAGTACCTTTAATGGAATTCTCTTCCCATTACATTTTGTCATGGGTTCATCACTACACTTATCAAGCATCCATCTAAAGGCATCATAGACTTTACAGTTATCCAGTTCTTCGTCTTCTTTCTAAAAGAGCATGCAATGATTAACACAACCATCAATTTTCTTATAACCCAATCCAAGATCTCGGATTAGTTTCTTTGCCTCATAATAAGATTTCGGCACTAGTGAACCAGATGGAAGTAGTTCATCCTATAAGATTGCAATAGCATACTAAAAGAATTATTACACCATCTTCCAAGGGTTTTGATATGCAACAACTTCATAACAGCCGACAATTTTGAGCACTTAGAGCCTTCATATAATGGTTGCTCTAAGTCCCCCAATAGTGTGTGAAATTTGTTTGCACTATCATTTGGTTCTTCAAGATGGTCGAAAGAAGTCGTATCCACATTGTCTCCTTCAAAAGCATTCGCAAAACACTCTGTTATTAACTCTAATATCTCATCATCACTTTGCATACCATCGTCCACAAATTGATCATCATCATTGGACTCTTCATTTGCTCTCTCAGACTCAGTGTCTGATTGAATTTCACCTACCCTCTCTCCGTGATGATATCAAAAATTGTACCCTTGTACAATCTCATATGCTATTAGGTGATCTTTAACCACCCCCTCACTTTTAAAGGATCAATTACAGCGCCGTATGCAAGGGCACATGATTTCGTCATTTTCACCTGTCCTCCTAAAGGCATATTTGATAAACTTATCCACAGCTACTTCATCTTCATCACTAAGACGACCATCCTTACTCAAGTTCATCCAGCTTCTACCTGGTGCCATTTTCTATACTAAAAATAATATAAATAGCTAGGAAAACATCAAAAGATTAATCCGGTAACTCAAAAACGAAGATATACAACAATTAAGTCCATAAAAGTATCTAACACATATCTAAAATAGGAAAGACACTGGTTGGCCTATATGGCCTACTTACATGATAAAAAAGAATGTTTTTTAATCATTACTTTGAGATAATATGAAAGTACCACGATGATATGATTAATCAATAGAACGAAACAAATTTAGCTAAATATGCAAGCATCAAGAAACTAACAGGACAAAAATAGCACCATAACAACAATAAGAGTAGCATAACATAGAAAGATTTAGTAATTTGGGGAGAGAGAGGTTGAAGTATATTTGAATGCAGATAAACATAGACTTTATTAATCCTTGGTAGCATAGCAATGGCAGAGGAGTGCAAACAATTATAAACAACCCATTTTTGTAAAAAAAGAAAGCCACCGGGAAGAGAACAGTCAGAACAAGTCAGATATGAACAGTCAGAAAAAGTCAGAATATAACCAGAATATGAATAGTTAGAAAAAATACAGAAAGATTAATACCATAACTAAAAAAGGAAAATATATAAGGATTAAATCCCTAAAGTATCTAATTAACGCATAACTAGAAAAGGAAGGATGTAGCATGGTGTATATGGTCTATTTACATGATAAAACACATAATTTTTTAATCATTACTTCAATTAATATGAAAGATACCACAATGATGTCACCAATCAATATAATTTTCTTTGGGGGCATAACACTAATCAAAATTGGCTAAATATGCAAGTATCAAGAGATGTCTACAACAGGAAGAACTCAGAATGGTCCATACCACCTACTTATAAGATAAAATACATCATTTTTTAATCATTACTTCAACTAATGACGTAACTAATAAATAGACTTAAACAAAGCTAGCTAATTAAATATGCCAGCACTAAGACACTAACATGACAACAAAAATACCATTACACTAAGCGCAGCATAACATAGAAATTATTTTTTCTCCTGGTTGGGGGAATAAAATATATCTGAATGCATACAGCCATAGACTACATTATTCCTTAGAGGCTCACAACAATCTGGGTGGAGGAGTACAATCAATTATAGACAACTTATCTCTGCAAAAAATGAAAGCAATCAAGAAGAGAAGACAACATAAAAGCAGAGAGCAAAGCATAAGAACCCTCAAATTGTACTTTGAATTTATTAATAAAATCAATCATGACTCAAACTATAACAACCAAATTATAACCCTGAAATTCAAACTAATGCTTGCAAATCAAATCAATTTCAAAATTGATCCATTAAATCACATAGCATAAAATATCTACCATGAATTAAAGGAAACAACATAGCTTGGGGAAGTTAGAAATTAACCTTATCAGATGGCACCACAGTAGAAATCACGAGCATTTGTAGCTGAGATGCTGGAGAAGAAGTAGCATTAAGAGTGGTGAGAGAATGTGCTATAAATAACTTATCAATTATAAACAATTATAAAAGCAACCAAGAAGAGAAGATAACATAAAAGCAGAGAGCAAATCACAAGAACAACAAAGGTGGGATTTGGCCAGATTTAAATCCAAAAAAGTAAAAAAAAAAAAAAAACACGATACCCAAGAATATTTATAGATTTCAAACCCGAGTAAGACAACGATAATTTTCCATACTTGAAAAAAAATTAAGAACTCAAATTAAATCCAGAACGCATCTGCGAATTTGGTATTTAACATCAGGGGGTTGGTTATTTCCTAATTTTCTCATCTACAATTGGAAGGTCGAAACTCAGCATGTACATCCTTTCTTCTTGTTGGCTGTTCTCTATCCTGCTTCCTCTTACTATTTGTCTAGTTCAATATGATGATTACGGCCTAGTTTTTAACCAATCTTCAAACTATCAACACACAAAGAAACCCAAATAGCATCCAACACACATCACCACAATAATATTCACTGCAACAGCCAATATGTCACCATTTTTATCCCCATCTACATTATTTCAAAAGCCAGTTAGTACTACACTTTAAGTATTGCACTTCCACCTCGCATCACCAAACGGAAAACATAGATATACGAAATAGCTCAAACTCAAGAGGCAAGGCTTTCTTCGAACAACAAGACTTACTCAGTTACTGAAATAATGTAATGAACTCAGAATAACCATCTGATAAGTTCACATCATTCCTTGTCAGATCATAGAGATGATGTATAACAATCCTTACTTTTGTATTCACCTATACAGGCCAGGGTGCTCCAGAAGAGCATCGGCCAAGAGGAAGGGAAGGGGGCATAGAAGCCCCCAAGTGACAAATTAAACCTAAGGTTCTGATCAGGTAAAACATGTATATGTCTCAACAACCAACCTAAAACATGTTAACACTCATGTGCAACTAAGCTAGATAAGTTCCTTCAAGCTACAAATCCAATTCAAAGGGAAATTCTCACTATGCTCATCATAATATCACATTCAAAAACCCGTTGCTAGTGACGACACTAAATCATTGTCAAGTTGCTAACCCTTCAGTGGAAAGAGAGCACAAAATCAAACAACCAAACTAAAGAAGAATGTGACAATATGCGAAATTGAAGTCAAGAACCCAGCAAAACATATTATACAAGTCCAATTTTTCAGTTGAAGAAGACTAATTGGGAAAAAAAGCAAGAATGACTAACTGATAAAAAAGCAGGAATTACACATAGAAAGATTAGCATTTACAGGCAAACATCAGTCAACAAACAGATCTGAAGCATAAGCCCAAATTACCTAGAACCACAAATGCAAAACCCTAATCTATAATCCTACATAAATCCAACAAATCCTCATGGATAAAAACCCTAAAGTTGCACTAATTACAGAACCAATTCAATTTCTGAGAAACCAAGACCAAATATCTAATTAAAAAAGAATCTTTGTAGCAAACCAAGCCATACCAGTTGTGATTCGAAGGGGACATCAATTGCTCTCTAAAACAAGACTTCGTTGGTATCGGATACCACCTCAAAACAGTAAGCAAATGAATTCAATCATAGTTAAAAGCAACATGCATATAGAAGGAGGGGAAAAGAGCGAGAGAATCACTTCAATTTGCTTCAATGGAATCACGAAGGTAGGAGAGAGAGAATCACCTCAATGTACCATGAGAGAGCAGGGAGTAGCACTCGACTATTCTGGTTCCAAAACCAGTGAGTTTCAATTGAGTTTTAGAAAAAGTCAGTGAAACACGTCGTTTGTATTGGGTAAGCACAAAAATTACTTGGGAATTATCTCGGGTTCTTTTTCCCCCAAAAATTAGATACTAGACAACGAGAATTGAAAAAATGGCAATGAGATATTGACGTAGTTGTTGTTGCCACCACGTTTCACAATCGGTTTTCCACCTCGATGTTATTAATAAATCTTTTAGGACGAGAAAAGTGAATTGTTGAAATAGTTGGTCGTGATTATAGTCTTCTCTTGTAGTGATTAGTGAGGTAAATTACTTGAAAAGAATTTTTGGTGACTACTTATTGGTAAGCCATTTTCTTAAAGAAAAGAAATGTACCAAAAGCGATAAATTTAGTGATCACTATGGTATGAACATAGTGTTACGTTATGTGTTAAAGAATGAGTATTAAACAAGCAATCATAAAAGATCAAGAAAAGCATGATTAGACATATAATAACTAAAGAAAGCTCAAATATATTATTGACTTTGATTAATGGCCTCAGGACCTATGTTAATCTGAGCAGTTAGGGAAGCAACGTGCACTTGATTGCTTACTCCCAAGTTCTTTATAGTGGGATTAAAATTAGCCCAATTCCAAAAGAGTTTGTGGGAAGATTTTTGTCTTGTTTCTTGAAAGTATTGTCTTGTGAACATGGATAAACAGTCTAAGGAGAAGTGGAGTTTTTTTCCCCTACGTGAATGATTTAGAGAGAAAATTGTACAATTTCCTTTAGGTACAGAATGTGTGACAATGAGAAGGAGAGATTCTATTTCTATTGTTCTAGCAAGGTAACTTCACAAGGCAAACTATAAATTAAGGCCAAAAATCAAATACTTATTCATTAAATTTTCATAAACTGTAGAATTACTTGATTGCTACTAATTATGTCATAAATATGGTAATTAACTTAATTGTAACAACTTCACAAATAAAAACACATAGGATTTATAAACTGATGAGTAAGGCAGGATCAAACGGCCTAAACTAGGTCCCAGTAGCAGGCATTAGGCGCACTAAACTCATCATTGGGTCCTAGCAATTGGAAGTATCATGTATGCAACCCCCAGTTTTTGCTTCAAGTGGAATTGTTTGTGAGAGTTTAAATGCGAGGCAAATGCGCTACCCCATGGGTTACTATCCTACTAACATATACCTAAAGCTTCGGGTTCAAGCCCCTACACCAGCACATCGTACAAACCCTAAGTTTTTTGCATTTTTGATATTTTTGAGTCTTTTGTATCATAAATGCTTTTTAATTCTTTTAGGAATTTTTTTAACATGAGAAAAATGTGTTACCTACAGGTTAGCTATTAAGAATTCAAATGTGATGTTGTTTCACTGCGGATGGGTTAGGTAATTGTCATCACCAAGCGACAATGAATAGGATATATACGCATGTGATCTGACCAAAATCCCACGGGCACCAATTTGGTGATAGCACACCTGAAACTCTCTATAATGAGACGTCTCCTTAGTCACTATGGATAACAGTGAAACAACTTTTGGAGATGAGGAGCTTCTATATGAAAGAACGGTGCACAATAATGTGTTGTATCATACTGCCACTTACGTGCACCAGTATGTGGCTTCAACCTCAGTTGATATCAGTTCAGTAGTTAATTTTATCCATGAAGAGTGGCAAGATGGTTAATTAGAAGTTAGACAACACTAGCTATCAATGCCAACCACCCACCTAAGAGCTTATGATAATTCAAAAAGGAAGGCACTTGGCACCATTATCTTACCCATCAATTTAGGGCTTATTGCGAGAATTATAGAGTTCTAGGTGCGAGACATTACAACAACCTTCAACTTACTCTTACGGCAACCTGAGCTCTACGAGCACCAAGTAAGTACATTCCGCTCTTCATCAGAAGATAAAAAAACCATAAAGCGATAAGCTGTCACTATGGAAGACGATGATCTTTGCGCATACATCACTAATAAAGGCCCAGTCATAGAAGTAAAGCACAATAAGAATTCTATGCTTTTTGCACTGCAGCAACCTTATACAAGGATAAAGCATCAATGTGTTTGATCCTGTAGGAAAAAGATAATGAGGATAGTTTTTAAGGCTATCTGAAGGCAAATGAGAATAAGGGTGGACTACGGTCCCCTAACTCTAAAAGAAAACTAAAAATTTGGACTTGGCTATCAGCCTAGTAAAGTAAGTAATGTCAAAAGCCAAACAAGAGGACAAGGATAGAAAGATATAGTTAAGAAGGGAAACAAAAAGCTTTACACGCTAAGGTCATACCCACTTACTCTTAACAGGTAGTTCCTATATGAATGAGACAATTTCCCTCTCATTGCTTCTCCTAAACCTTAGTGCATCAACGACCAAGGAACTCTAGCCTATAGGTTTGAGATTTTCACTAATACCCGTTGCTAGGGGAAGAGGCATATCATCTTACTAAGAAAAGCTAGCCTATGCTAGACTCAGCATAATTGGCTAACAACAACCTTTTACGGATCCCAGTAGGTCGAGGGTGTTAAGAGAAGCAAGATATTGTCCCTATTTTATTCATTGCCATGTCTCATAAGGAATTTGATCCTACCATGTTCATTACAGGATTGGGGGAAGGAAAGTTATAAACAAGTCACATGGATAGCTAAGGATAAAGGAGGGAAGTTTGCTATAACTTATAGAGGAAAATTGGGAGAGTCAAGCTTAGAGTCTAAGATCGAGCCTACCGTATATGTACTCATATCTAAATCTAATAACATCAACTCTTTTTCTTACGATTTATCTCGTTCCCTTTCCTTTGAATGCTTTGCCTCTAATAATCATGTTGAAAATGAGCAAAGCCTTAACAAAGATTTAATCAGAGCAATGAAGATCATAAGAACTGAAATCCCATAATTAAGGATATAATTATAGTTAACTTGGGCAGGTTAGAAGAGCCTTGCAAAATAAAAGTGGAGGCATCTTTAACCCTTGAAGAGCAGGAAGACTTCACCACACTCTTATGAGAATCCATTGTTGTATTTATATAATTATATAAGGATATGTCAAGCATTGATCAAGATAAAAAGGAACATAGAATTCCGCTCTGTCCTCGAACTAAACTAGTAAAGTAGAAACTTCTCTTGAGTGAAGCCATAGTGGGCCCTAAAGATACAAGATGTGGTCTAAAAGTAATTGGATGCCAGGTTAATCAAGACAGCTCAATGTCCTTAATGGGTTGGGAGATTGTGCTAGTCGCTAGGATAGATGGTAGAGCGAAGACATGTATCCACTATAAAGACATCACTAAGGTTAGCCCAAAAGATGAATTTCCTAATGATCAGTTTTGATGAAGACAAGGTTGGCAAGGGATTCAAGGCTCGCCTTCAAGGGTTTTGAGCCTGTAATCCACTTCTCAAAATTTTGATCATCCCCTTTTTCACCAACTTTTCCTTCTCTTCCTCTCGTACTCACTTGTAGACTCTCTGAATCACAAAGTTGCAATCCACACCAAATTGGGAAGTTGTTGAATGCAAATGGAAGTAGATTAAAGATAGAAGGATTAAATTCCAAGTAAAATCACCACCAATCATTCATAGGTTTTTGTGGGTAACTTTGTCTCTCTTTTTCTTTTTATTGCTTTTATTAGGGTAGATTAATTGTTGATTCTACAATTGATTTTCATTTTATGGTGATCTATTAAGGTGAAGTCTTGTAGATTGATGTTAGTGGCCATATTGAGCCATTGGCCATGTTGAACCATGAGATCACCCTTGTGTGCTTTTGTGTTAGTTTGAATTACGTTCCTTTCTGGTACTAGATTTGTGGTAGTTATATTACTTGTTTATGATCTTAACTGTTCATTATTAGTTTGGTTTATTAGGAGTAAACTTTAAATTAAAAGTTGTTTAATAGCTTTAATTCAATCCTCTTTGACAATTTAGTCACAGTCTCAGTGAATTCACCAATGTCCTTGAGGACAACAATCCTCTCAGTCACGAAAATTGCTCAACATATACCAAGAAGGGGCACACAACACTCTTCTTTTGATGAAGAATGATTTTGAAGTAATTAAAAGTGTCACAGAGCACAAGGCTTGTATAGTGAAATTACAAGCTATAATGAAGATTAGAGTAAAGAACATTAGAATATATGGTGATTCTTACCAGTCCTACTTGCTCGAGCTTACAAAGAATTTTGCTTATGTCAACTATATTTACCTGATAAGGGAGGACAACCAATTTGATGATGTCTTGGTGAAAACAGCCTCTGTGATTAATATCTCTAATGGCATATTGTTGTTAGCCTCATAGTACTTGGAGGATAACTGATAGCTATATCAGAATACATATATAAGTGTTAAGTGCTTTGCGTGACTCAAGAAAAGGCTAAGGAAATAGTAAATGAAGTCCATGGGAGAGAACATGGGCCCTATATGAATGGTTATTCTAGAAAATCATATTACTAATCAACTATGAAAACTGACTGTTACATATAAAGAATTGTCATAAATGCCAGATATATGCCAACCTCCAATATTTCTCTCTACCTTATGTCGCCATGGTCTTTCTTAGTGTGGGGCATTGATATAACTAGAATAGTAGCACCTAAAAGAATGAGAGGTCAGGAATATGTGCTCGTAGTTATAGACTACTTCACAAGATGGTAGAAGTGCCCTTTTATGCAAAAATCACCTCGAAGCATGTAGCAAAGTTCTTAATTAATGGCATAACATGCAGATATAGGGGCACCACATGCGTTTATAAGTGACCAAGGAAGTCCTTTTGGAAACAACGTAGTAGATTTGCTCAAAAAATACAAGATTCAACACCAAAATCATTACCATACCAACCCTTTGACAAAATTAGTGGCTGAAGTGGCCAACAAAAATATAAAACAAATAATATGAAAAAATGGATGCGAATGACAAATATTGGTTCAATAAGTTGCCCTTTGCTTTGTGGGGACATAGAACCCCAGTCCAAACATGAACAGAGGCAATAACTTACTCCCTTGCATTCGAAATGGGGCGGCGTTGCCTATGTAAATAGTCATTCCTTCACTCAATGAAATAACTAAAAGTTAAACCTTAGAATCTAAATAGGCTAAGGTTAGGTATGAGGAATAGGCAATGCTAGATGAGAGCAAGACTGCGAGTCTTGCACAATGTTCGAATATGCCAAGATTATATTTCATGATAATTTAACAAGAAGTCAAACCTAAGGATTTAAAAGAGGGAGATATTGTCATCAAAGAAATTGAAGGGCCAATCTAGCACTTGGCAGATAAATTTACTCCCAATGGTAAGTCCCATATCTCATTAAGATTCTACTTGGAGGAATGGTGAACTTGATGGATATAGATAGGGAAGAGTATGTCCAATACACTACTCATAATCAATTAAAGAAGTATTATTCTTGATTTTAGCTTCCAACAACCCTACCTTTCGTAAAAGGCCCAACACTAGGCACTAGATCAAAAGTGGCATAAGTAACAAAAGTCGAAATGGAAAGGATATAAGCGTGCTTCAGTTTGCCATCATGAATACAAGTCGAATCCATGAGACACTGGTTAAAAAAAGAAGACAGAAAGGAGCACCCTTCTTCTCTTAGTTTAATGCCAGCACTTGAATAACCATCCAGACCATCAAAGATCGCTAAAAGACACAAAACAAGTAGAGAAAAGGGAAGGAGCACTCCTATGTTCCTCTGTCAGTGAGACCCAATTTTTAATAGGGAAAATTACCAACATGTGTTGAATTTTATTTATAATTACCCAAAGTTTCTCTATTTATAAGAGAATGTTTTTGAGTGAGCTTTGAAAAGTCAAAGGAATAAGCTGGAAATTACTTTTCCTTAAGTACCCTCACCCCAACATTTTCCATTTACGTTCTCTCTCTTCTCTTTGCTAATCGAATCTGGGAATCCTCTCTCTACTCTCCGCCACCAGGCACATGAAGATGAGCTATCTACCGGCGATGCCAACGGAAGGCAATTTTTTTTGAAGCTGAAGGGTGGTGACATTGGAGGAGGCTATAACTAGGCCTAAAATAGAGTTCTTGGCCCCTATTTTGTTGCAGTCATGATAGAGAAATGACTGGTGAAGGGAGTTGGGGTGGTTGTTAGATTGTGCCCGCATTAGTGGGTGGTCGTTTTGGTGGCTAGGTAGCCAGAGAAGCAATAATTGCCATGAAGGAGCAACCAACAAACAGGAAATTGCCCTTGCCAGGTTTCATTTAGTTGAGATGAGAAACATGAGGACCTACGCGTGGTTATGCCTAATGGCAGCCTCCAATGATTGCAGTGTTAGTGGTAGTGTTGTGACGTCAAATAATTGGATTGGTATGAAACTCCTTTTTCTACTTTTCACATAATGGAGAAAAAAAGAAAAAGAGGTGAGGATGGGAGTGGGTTTTAAATATTTTTTAAAAAAATGTTATAAATCTTGCCAATGGAATAAGTAGACATGAGAATAGGTTGGTCCAAAAAATAAGAAACAAGATGGAGTGGGAGGTTGGCCGCATGTATGCTCCTTTTCTTTTTCTTAATCTTTTTTTATTTTTGTTCAATCAAATTAGATTATTTTATTTTTTCATTAATATATTCTTATCACGTTATTATTTCTTGTATTATTTTCAATCCAAATGTAAACTGAACTAATGATAGAGAAACGGAATCAATTAATTATTTTATGGCTCATTCGTATTAAACTAATTATAACACACTTAAAATTTATAAATTTTGATAAAATCATACGTACTACGTAGTAAGTTGATCAGAACATAAATCGATAACTGAACCCAAAATAACTAGTTTGCCATATCCCAACATGATTACATAAGACAAAAAATTCATTAGCCTTTGAATTATTATTTTATAACAACTAGTACTATGCTTTTCTTTGGTTTTTATAATATAATATAATTAATCCCGACAATAATAAAACTTGTTAACCTTGTTTTATTCAATGGTATTCCCAGGTAGGGCTATCTCATTTGTTAGGTTGACACATAAATATGAGCCCTCTTTAAGAGACACATGATTAACTAATAGGTTGCTATTTCGAAGCTTCATAATCTATTAGAATCTACCATATGTTTAACATATGATCATCAATTTAACCAACAACGGTTATTATTAGAAGTAAAATGTATTTATTTTTCCAAAGAGAGAATTCAAATACTATTGATATTTGTTAGCACATGAAGTGGCGACATAATATTTATCTTAGTTAACCCTTATTCACCTACTTGTTTTTAAAAAAATTGATATTAGCATTGTGAGTTCATTTATCACATAAAGTGGCTATATAATATGTATCATAATTCTTATTCGCCCATTTGTTTTTAAAAAAATTGATATTAGCATTATGAGTTCAAAGTATATAATTGTGAATTACCCAATTTTGCAAAATTTCGTTCATTTTCTCTAAGAAAACCCCAAAAAGCAAAGCTAATTTATAAATCACTTAACTAACGTAATTAATACGATTTTCAGGTAATGATTTAATTTTTTGTGATTTACGGTTTAGGGTTTTGCTTTAATTATTTAGCATTTAGAATTAGGGCTAAATGCTAAACCCCAAACTCTAAATCAAGAAAATCCTAAATTGCAAATTATTACAAGTAGCGCTTAGGGTTTATAGTTTAGGGTCTAGGCTGTAAGGTTTAGGATTGAACCCTTGTATCCATTATTGGGATTTCTGAGAAGGATTATCCCATTTATCTTGTTAACAACGAATATATTGGTTTCTTAGATGATACGTGGCGAATGTGCAAGAATTAGCGACTTTATTAGTTGCATTTCCGATAAGAAAACAATATTTTTATGTTAACCCGTTGAAATGTATGGCTCTACTTGGGATAACCAGTGACAAATACAGGTTAATAACTTTTGTTTCAAGCATAGGGTTGAACCGTAAACAAAAATCTTTAAACCTTTAAGGTTTACATCTAAAATCTACACTTGAAAATTATGAATTTGAACATAAACCAACGCATAAAACATAGGCAATTGATGCTGATGGAGACCCCTCAAGAAAGTATATTTAAGGCATTCAGATAAGCTTAGATAAATCACATTTAGTAGCCAAAGTCCAAGAAAAGACCTTTATTTCGCTGAGGAACACAAACAGTAGGTTCCTGGTTCAAATCAGAATATAAGCCCGGTCTTGAGTCATTTATTACTTCGACTTTCATGAGATTTAATTCCAATATTTTGCCATGAATTTGAAGCTCAGGAAGTCATCTTTCCAATAAAGCAAGTTCTAAGTCATTAGGACTTCATTTGCCCACCCAAATCAGCCATTAAATCTAAACTATCCAGACTACCCGGTTGAACCAGAATGTACTCGATTTTGTGTGCTTAATTACTTAGGCCTCCTTATGGTTTAAGTTCGATACATTTTGATATTGGGGTTCCCAAAGATCTTATACTTCAGGGCATGTAAAAAGATTTGGTTTAAGTCATGTAAAAATGGGAGAACCAGATCATTTTTCCAAACAGCACAGGCTGGAACCTAGTTTTGACCAGTATGAGCTTTCTAAGGGTTTGGACCATCAAGTGAAGTCATAAATGTTTTATTCTAGTTAGAGGCATTAGGATACATCCAGGGCTTTCCAAGCATATGTAGCAATCCAAATGATGCCCAAGTTTTGCATGGGATATGTAGCATCTAAATAGAGCCTGCAATCTACTTATTTCTGCTCGGTTACACCTAATTGGTGCATTTGGTGGTTGATGTCTTTCCTGCTATCCAATCTAGTCCTAGCAGCATGATTAGACTATTAAAGAAGTCTTGGACACAATCATGGAGGAACCAATTGAATAACCAATGAGAAACAAGGAAGAAAAGGCAGAAGTGTTCTTATTGGCTAGCCGTAAAGCATAAAGGAACTAGCAGCTTTTCTTCTTTTCTCTCACACTTAGCCAGCTGCTTTCCTGCTTAATTGATTACTTAGTAATGAGTTAAGACTTTACTCTTTGGTTTAGCTAGACTCAAAGTTTGTAATTAGCTTAATTTAGGTTATTTTGCACTAAATTAGTTTTCAGTTTTAATTGGGCTAGTTTTAAACTTGATTAAGAGTTTTCCTAAGCATGAAGAAACCTCCTAATCCCACTAGGCAGCCTTGTGAACGTTTCTAAAAGGCTTTAAAGCCTCATTTTGTAAGTATAACTTGATGAATTTTAAAAGAAAAGCTTAAGCGAAAACTCTCTTGCAAGGGTGGATTCTCTTGTGTTGAAGTCCTAAGTGCTGTAACTCTAAGTTAGTTCCTTAGAGTGGTGATCTCTTAGGTCCAAATCAAATTTCTTAGTGGTGCTTTTGCTATATCTAGGGAGCTTTGTTTGGATGAACCCTTGAGGAGTTTGGTGGCGATGATATCTGTATCCATTAATCCCCTTAAGTCTAGATCTTGACTCTCTAGCTGTGGATTTATTTGGGTGAGTTAAGTTCATATCTTTCACTTTTATCTTCAGATTCACTTGTTTACTTTTAAAGTGAGTTTGAGTTCGTCCCTTCATTGTAATCTTTCATGGTTTAACTTATACTCTAAAATTGAGTTTAAGCTTAAAGAACCCCTAGAATTTGTCCATCATGCCTTCATCTAGGAGCTTGAAGAACGACCTAGCCTTAATTAATTTTGAGTATGCTAGCCTTGAAATCCCAAGATTTCATTGCAAACAGGATAAATTCACATGTTGGATTTCTAAGGTGGAACGAGCCATTGCTTGTTGCAACCTTGATGATCAAGAGAAGTTCAAAGTGGTTATTTCAAGATTGAGAGGTTGTGCACTTCAATTGTGGCAGAATTACAAGATTGAAAGAAGAAAGAAAGGAAAAGAGAAGGTGAGAACTTGGAAGAAGATGAGAAGTAAGCAGATTGGTGCCTTTTGCCCACCTGCCTACATGCTTAAACATGTTTCTCTGCTTCCTAAAAGAAATGACTGAAAATCCTTATGTATGGACATCTTTTTTAACAAGGGGAGATCATTTTCACCCCTAAACCCATGCTCTTAGCCCTTTCCCCCCCACAAAAAAAAAAAAAAAACCAAACTCCACAAAAAAGTGTGGCCC
The DNA here is from genome assembly GCA_029747015.1 of Carnegiea gigantea. Lineage (NCBI taxonomy): Eukaryota > Viridiplantae > Streptophyta > Magnoliopsida > Caryophyllales > Cactaceae > Carnegiea > Carnegiea gigantea. Next base: position 71,739 of record JAKOGI010001546.1, on the reverse strand, counting down.
CTAAAACTAGACCTAACCTCAGCCTTTTAAACCCTAGGAGGTGTCTTAAGTGCTAAGGCCTTGGTCACACAGCCTCAGACTATCCCAATAGGAAAATCAGTTCCTCGGCCAAATGGGAAGCAGCAAAGGAGAAAGAGAATGAGGAAGAAAAGAAGGCTTATTTGTTGAAAGATCAAGAGGAGAACCAAAAAGAAGTTAAGGTGAGAGCTAAAGAGGGAAAATGCTTCCTTTCGAGAGAGTTTCAAGTGGTTTTCAAGGAGATGAAGATGAACAAGGAAAGAATATCTCCTATCATAGGTGTATGGGTCAGGATAAGGTATGTTCGTTCATCCTAGCTGGAGAAACAAAGCTCACCTCAATATCTTTATCTCCATTTGAACTCAATGAAAACAAACCACCATAGAACCATGAGCATTTAAACATTCTTCTTACTCATAGCGAACCATTGCTTGTTGTTCAAGATGAGTTCGAAGGTCCATCTCCAAATCATCCGGTAGCCACCCCACTCCATAAACATTTTAGCCGTCTTTTTCCAGATGAACCACAAGATTTAAAGGTCTTTTCCAAGGCTGACTTGAGGGGAGCAGTTTTGAAGACCAAAAAGGACTTATTTGGTTGGTTAGTTATATTTCAGCCTAGCGGAGTTAGGTTCCCACCTGGACCGTGATTATCTAGCAAATTTGAGGGCAAATTCTCTTCAACAAGGGGAGGACGATAGATCCCTAAAGGAAGTATGTTTAAGGCATTCAAACAATCTTAGATAAATCATATTCAGCAGCTAAAGTCCAAGAAAAGGCCTTTGTTTTGCAGAGGAACACAAACAGTAGGTTCCGGGTGCAAATCAAAATACAAGCCTGATTTTGAGTCCTTTATTACTTTGACTTCCATGAGATTTGATTCCAATATTTTGCCATGCGTTTGAAGTCCAGAAAGTCATCTTTACAATAAAATAAGTTCCAAGTCATTAGGACTTCAGTTGCCGACCCAAATCAGCCATTAAATCCAAACTATCCAGACTGTCCGGCTAAACCAGAATGTATCCGGATTTGTGTGCTTAATTACTTTAGCCTTCTTGAGGTTTAAGTTTGATATATTTTGATATTTTGGTTCCTTAAGATCTTAACTTTCGGGGCACATAAAAGGATTTGGATTAAGTGATGTAATAATGGGAGAACTAGGTCATTTTTGCGAACAGTGCAGGCTGGAATTCGGTTTTGACCAGTCTATGTTTTCTGACGGTTTGGACCATCAAATGAAGTCATAAACATGTGATTCCACTTGGAGTAGTTAGGATAGATCCAAGATTCCAAACCATATGTGGCAAACCTAATCATGCCCACATTTTGCATGGAATCTGTGACGTCCAAATAGAGCCTACAATATGCCTGTTTCTTCCCGGTTGCACCTAATTGGTGCATTTGGTGGTTGATATCTTTCCAGCCATCCAATATGGTCCTAGCAGCCTGATTAGGCTGTTAAATGAGTCTTGGATACAATCATAGAGTAAACAATTGAAGAACCAATGAGAAACAATGAAGAAAAAGCAGAACTGTTCTCATTGGCTAGCTGTAAAACATAAAGGAACCAGCAACTTTTCTTCTTTTCTCTCACATTTAGCCCGCTGATTTCTTACTTGATTGGTTGCTTAGTAATGAGTTAATACTTTAATCTCTAGTTTAGCTGGACTCAAATTTTGTAATTAGCTTAATTAAGCTTGTTTTGTGCTTAATTAGTTTTTAGTTTTAGTTAGGCTAGTTTTAAACTTGATTAAGAGGTTTCCTAACCATGAAGAAACCTCCTAATCCCACTAGGCAGCCTTGTGAATGTTTTTAAAAGGCCTTGAAGCCTCATTTTGTAAGCATAACTTGATGAATTTTAAAAGAAAAGCTTGAGTAAAAACTCTCTTGCAAGGGTGGATTCTCTTGTGTTAAATTCCTAAGTGATGTATCTCTAAGTTGGTTCCTTAGAGTGGTGATCTCTTAGGTCCAGACCAAACTTCTTAGTGGTACTTTTGCTGTATCTAAAGTGCCTTGTTTGGGTAAACCCTTGAGGAGTTTGGTGATGGCGATATCTATATCCATCAATCCCCTTAAGTCTAGCTCTTGACTCTCCAGGTGTTGACTCATTTGGGTAAGATAAGTTCATATCTTTCACTTTTGTTTTAGGATTCACTTGTTTTCTTTCTAAAGTGAGTTTGAGTTCGTCCCTTGATTGTAATCTTTCATGGTTTAACTTACACTCTTGAATTGAGTTTAAGCTTAATCCTTGAGAGATACATTAGATGCAGGTATAAATTGATAATGTCAAAAACTTCAACCTAATATTTAGTCAATTGATTCAAATATAAATTGATAACTGAACTCAATATATGTAGCAACCTATATGTCATATGTAATAATGACTTAAGATAATTGACATTCATCACCCTTTGAATTAATATGTTTTGACAAAAACATTTTTCTTTTGTTTGATATAATATAATTAATCTCATTACTTGCTGTAGAAAAGAGTGTGGTTTTTTGCTATTATAAAAGATATATTTTAAGGGCAAACATAGTTTTTATTTTACTCTAAATGATAGTTATGGGTATATAACTCTAAGGACTTCATCATTTAGGGTTCAAGCCTAAGTGCCAAGTATAAAGGTCTAGGGCTTAGGGTTTAGCTTTCCTCGTCTAGGGTCCAGAATTTAGCATTTAAAGCCCAAAAGAGGAGAGAAGTCAGAATACCTTCAACTTGAAACCCTAAACCCTAAATAACAGACAATGATATCAGTTATCAACTTAATTTATAATTTATTGTGGTTTACCTTTGACAATACTAAAATTAATTTCTAAAACGTTCATTGCATAGCACATGCTATAAAATACTAGTCAAAGGACATATGTATAGAATAACCCCTAAATTAAATTTTGGTCATTTTAAATTGATAGTCCCTCTCATAGTGAGAATAAGTGAATGAATTACATTTTATTTAAATAAAAAAGTGTAATCGTCAGAAAGGAACAATTCAAACACTAATAAGCCTTATCACTTTTTCCACAAGTATAATTACATGTATCAAATGAGTTACTTGATGAACCTCTATTTTGTACTATTTTTAGCGCCTATTTGACCCATTTCCTCCCCCGTTTTCACGTTTAATTGTGTTAAGGAAGGGTCAAATCGGCCTCCTTTTGCATACTTTTAACTCATATAACATCTTTCGATATTTTCAGGAACTCTATTGAAGAAACAGAAAGATGAACAGCATTTAGCAGAAAGGAGTGCCAAGAAGGCGAGAAAAGCTACGAAAAAGCGTCGCACGGAAGCCCCGGAGAATCGGACACACGCGACAAGGAAAAAACCGCGACGACCCGACAAACCCGAACCGGCGCCACGTGGCATGGCCTAGCCGTGCCACGCGGCAGACCGTGCCACATGGCACGGTGTGGCCGTGCCACTTGGCACGACCGTGCCACATGGCACGGCCTGGCCGTGCTGTGTGGCATGGTTGTCTTTTTTTCGCCGGGTCCCGCGTTTTCGTCCGGCAGAAATTTGGCACGGGGCCCCCGTGCCGTCTGGCACGACCGTGCCACTTTAGTTGTCGCTGTTTTATCGTGTTTTGGGATTGTAATTCCGGGTTTATTCATTCTACCTTTTCTTCTCTCTCGTTTTAGGCGATTTCTAGGGCTCTTAGGTTTTGCTTATTGTGCTATTGAATTCAAGCTTTGGATCAAAATTTGTTGACGCTTTCGATTGAATATTGTTGCAGATTGTTCAGGGTACACCTTTCTACCCCTTTTTTTCGTTTTAGTTCAAGTTCTATATTCCTTGACATGTTATTGTTCTTGATTGAGATGTTGTTTGAAAACATGTTTAGCGGCTAAATTCCTTAATCTTGGATTGGGCGTAGCCCCTGTGATGTAAATTGGATTGTTAATTCTAGGTTTTTGTGAATTACGCCAGAGTATAATTGAACTCTCACTTAGCATGCCAGGTGTTCGATGAATTGCCTGAGAGGGTTTCATTCATGTTCTTAATTAGAGTTTAGGAGACTAACGAAAGTTAGGTCCTTTACTTAGAGTAGCTTTGTGAGCAATTGAATTACTTGACACGAAAGTAGTTGGGGGTGCAATTGGGAATTTAAATTACATGATCTTGTGGTCTTGTTATTCTAGTTTCACGAAAGTCGACAACTAGGTTAGTCTGATCAGTCTAATGACCTTCGAAAGTAGGCGTAGATGCTTTAAACCGGTAATAATTCCATTTCAATTATCTTACAGGCAGATTCACACGACCTAGTGTATTTTCCAATGAACGTCATAGTGCGGTGAACCCCAATCCAGGATTTTCTTCTCATTATTGTCTTAGACCAAATAGAGTTAGAATTAGTTAAACCAACTTCACTCGACAACTGCCTAGCTTGAGTTAGTCCAATTAGTTCTAGTAGTTGAAACCAAGTTCCCTGTGGATTCGACCCGTACTTGCCGGTTGCTAGCTACAGCTACGCCGTGCACTTGCGGTTAAGTAAAACTGCTAACAAGTTTTTGGCGCCGTTGCCGGGGAACTTGCACCTTTCAATATTAGAACCGATTAGCGTACTCTAGACTAGGCTTTTTCTTTTTCTTTTCATCCCTTCATTGTTTCCCTTCTCCCCTTTATTGTGCTTGAAACTGTTTTACGCCTTGGTAGTGTTGGCTTTGTATGCGCAGACGTAGTCAAAGGCATCAACCACTTGCCCCTTTTGACCCTGAAATCGAAGCCACTGCTCGAAGGCAAAGCGGTGAAAGGAGAAGGCACCAAGCACAAATACAGATGGCCGAGCAAAGCCAAAGGGTGCTGCGAGATTATGCCTTGCCACAAGCATCGGGCGTAACCTCCTCCATCGTTAGCCCCGCCATCGAGGCTAACAACTTCGAACTCAGCCCAGCACTGATCACATTCGTGGAGAGGGAGCAATTCAGCGGGCATCCCTCGGAGAACCCCAACGTGCACCTTCGCAGGTTCTTAGCGAAGTGTGATACCATCAAGCTAAACGGGGTGTCCACTGATGCAATCCGGCTGCGGCTCTTCCCATTCTCACTGCGGGATAGAGCCAGTGACTGGCTTCAGAACGAGGAGCCCAACTCGTTCACCATGTGGGAAGTACTCTCCAAAGCATTCCTCAGCAAGTACTTCCCACCTGGCAAGACTGTCAAGTTGAGGACAGACATCACCTCCTTTGCCCAGCAGGATGGTGAGTCTTTATATGAGGCATGGGAGAGATTCAAGGACCTCCAGCGCCAGTGCCCCCACCATGGAGTTCCCGACTGGCTCATAATCCAAACCTTCTACAATGGATTAGAGCGGTCGGTGAAGATTTCAGTTGATGCTGCAGCAGGGGGTGCTCTCATGGGCAAATCAATCGAAGCGGCAAAGGCGTTGTTGGAAGAGATGGCTTCCAACAACTATCATTGGTCTAGTGAGAGGGCCGCCCCCCAGAGGGGAAGTGGCAGGCACCAGGTTGATGCTGTGACACTCCTAGCGAGTAGGGTGGATGCCCTTGCACAGCGGTTGGAGAAAGTGGCTACCTCGTCAGCTACTTCTGTGGGGTCGTCCATGGGGATCTATGCTGTTTGTGAGGCCTGCGGTGTACAGGGCCATACTGCCGTTGAGTGCTACAATGCCCCTTCTAGCATTGAGCACGTCAACGCCTATCATACCTACACCCAACCTCCTCAAAATAACCCCCACCCCACCTCCTACAACCAGGGTTGGAATCCTCGTCCGAACCCCCTCTATGAAAACCCCAACCCTCACCCTCAAAACCCCAACCAGCCACCCGGTTTCCACAACCGAGCCCCCTACACTCCACCTCCTCCACCTCCTGAACCCACATCTCACCTGGAGAGTCTTATGAAGCGCTTCATAGCGACCCAAACCACGACAAATGAGACTCTCAAAGAAAATATTCAGGTATTGACCTCCAGAGTGGATTCCATGGCCGCCCATCAGAAAACCATGGATATACAGATTGCCCAGATTGCTCAGCAGGTGAGCCACCTGTCCAGATCTCAGGGGCAACTTCCGGGCCAGACCGAGGTCAACCCCCGCCGCCAAGTCAATGCCATATCTACTGTGGGCGCGGGGTTAGAAGAGAGCCCAGTGATGGTTCTCCAGGAGGTAGTTCCGATTTCTGCTTCTGCCGGAACTGAAGGAAAGGAGAAAAACGAGGGTCTGAGCCCTATTGAGGAAACCTGCCATCGAACTATTGATTGCACTTACCGCCCTCGAGGGCCTTTCCCTCAGCGACTGGCATGGTCCGAGCTCGTTCAGCTTGAACCTAGATTCGAGCGATTTCTGAAAATTCTACGCCGAATCTATGCCAGCAGCCCCTTCTTGGAAGTTCTCAAGAGTGCCCCTGCGCAATGGAAATTTTTACGAGAACTCCTGTCCAAGAAGGGAGCATCTAGGGAGGCTTCTATAGCTTCCATTAGCGGCTCCTGTAGTGCGCTCTTGCAAAGGCGGTCGCCATCCAAGCTGCAGGATCCTGGTAGTTTCTCCATCCCTTGCTGTATAGGGGATGTGCAGATTGAGAGAGCTCTCTGCGATCTGGGCGCTAGTGTGAGTATCATACCGCTCTCTCTCTGCAAGAAGCTGCGATTATGGGACCCCACACCCACCAGCATCACTATTCAGCTCGCAGACTGCTCCATTCGGCGGCCTGTGGGCATTCTGGAGGACGTTCCTGTCCAGGTGGGTCAGTTCCTGGTCCCATGTGATTTTATCGTCCTCAACATGGACGAGGACTGCTCTGCCCCCTTCATCCTAGGTCTCCCATTCCTTGCGACCGCGGGGGCAGTGATCGACGTGCAGATGGGTACCATGTCCTTCACCGTTTGTGGCGAGCGCGTGGATTTCCACTTCCCTCCACCCACACAACCTCCCACCCCTGGTGCCCACACCACACCCTCAGCCCCCATTCCTCCTCCTTTTCCACCTGCTTCGAGAGTGGCGATCACTGATTGGGGTGGAGGATCCCATCTGCGATCGCCTGCTCTGCCTCGCCGACCCCCACCGCCTACTACTGCTACTGGCGGACCTCCTCAGGCGATACTGTTGCCTGACTTTAGCCATGGGGAAGTGCTGGCTCACTCGCCATTTCCTTCTTCCATCCCCACACCTCCCTACATCACGCGAGCATCATATTCCTGAGGTAACGGTCAAGCTTAGGACCTAAAACAAGCGCTTCTTGGGAGGCAACCCAAGGTATTTATTGTGCACACACAAAAAAAAAAAAAAACAAAAAAAACAAACCAAAAAAAAAGCGAGTGTGTGCGTGTGTCTCCCCTTTTCCTCCGTTTCCCTCCCCTTGTTTCTTTTCTGCGTTCTTTTCATTGAGGACAATGAAAATCTCAAGCATGGGGGAGTGTGAGCTCGTCGCTTTCTGGTAACATTGTGGGGGTAGGTGATGATATCACTTGCATTCGCATCATTTAGATAGGATTTCATGTCATGCACTTTGTTGTTTTTGCCTTTTTATTTTATTCGAGCATATAGTTTAGAGCATATAGGATTAGCTTTTGCATTCAAAAGGAGAAATGATCGAGTCGGGCGTTCGTAAGCCTCTCAAGTACCATCTCTTACCCTTCTCTTCATTATCCTTTATAACTTTATTGCTTTAGTAGTTAGTTTTATTGCTTTGAAGAAAAAAATTTTTACAGTTTGCGAAAACCCCTCTTGTGATGAGATTGAAAGGGGTGATTGATTGATTGATCATGTTGGGTTGTGTGTTGAGGCGTAACTTGTCTTGGTGTGAGTTTTTGAGCAAATTGTGTTTGTTTTGTCATCTGTAATTTCTTCACCCTGTGTTGCATGCTAGCTACCCCTGAGATTCATGTGGCTTGACTTGACTAACCTTCATGAATGGGACATACCCTAGAGTAAGTCACTTGACTGTGGTAGGTTTACCCGTGAGATTTTGAGCCTAATGACTATTCATTACATATAGTCTCCATTTCCCTTCATGTGTGACTCCTCCATGATGCATCTCTAGAACTTGGTCTTGCTCTTCTTGAAACTGCATTTAGCAATTGCATGTGCCGACATGATTGAGGCGATCTTTATTCATGTAGCCACATTAGCCAGAAAGCCACCCGTTGTTGCATGCTGTCCCTTTGCTAGCCCTTTGAGCCTTTCCCCTAGTCGTTGTTGTTGCACCACATTAATTACACGCTTGACCTGTGTATACTTCCTTCATCCTTGTCAAGGTGTCTAGTGGGGCGATACTTCCACAATGTAGTTGGGCATGTTTGGGGCATTTGATTATCCACTGCGGGCATAATACTAGTGGCTCGTTTTGGGAAAATTGCGAATTAATTTTTGTACTTCCAACGCAATCCAATGTGCATCCTTTTTTTTGCTTCTTAAAAAAAAAAAAACCAAAAAAAAAAAAGTAGAAAATGAAATGAGAAGTTGCAACTAAAACGGGTAGCATGGAAGCTTTTTGCAATAAGCTTGTTGTTTTCTCCTTGAGGTTTTTGCGAGCTTTGCCACTCAATTCGTAAGTTGGTGTGAAGTTGTATCTATAATGCTGAATTGTGGAAGTGTTCCTGCTCACTAGTCTTTGACTAATAGCTCCACTTTCCCAAATTATTCCACTTCTCACCTTTGACCTTAGCCCCATTACATCCCTATTGCAAGCCCTCATGATTGACACATTGCATATTGCATTCTCGTGGTGGAGAGTAGAGAACTTTACCAAGCATATGGTAGTTGCCTGATTGGTTGGAGTATTGAGCGTACCCTTGTTACATATTTCAAACACATTGAGGGGAGTGCTCCACTTTGCCCTAAAGTGAGGTCCTACCAGTCCTGCTTACTCACCATTTGTTGAGGAAGGTTATGTCTTACTATGTGCTTCAATATTTGGGGTGTGTTGTGTGTTTCATTTGGGCAAGATGATTCATGGGTGACATTGCATACATTTTCATTGAGATTATCTGCCGCACCTTGACTGGACTACCTTCTATGCATGATTAGCGTGATTCATCGGCATCCATCCTTTCCCTTGAAGAGGGTGTGTTTAGAGGTCCACCATCCTCCCTGATTTTTCATAAAATAGTCTTGCTTGAGGACAAGCAAGAGATAAGCATGGGGGTGTGATGAACCTCTATTTTGTACTATTTTTAGCGCCTATTAGACCCATTTCCTCCCCCGCTTTCACGTTTAATTGTGTTAAGGAAGGGTCAAATCGGCCTCCTTTTGCATACTTTTAACTCATATAACATCTTTCGATATTTTCAGGAACTCTATTGAAGAAACAGAAAGATGAACAGCATTTAGCAGAAAGGAGTGCCAAGAAGGCGAGAAAAGCTACGAAAAAGCGTCGCACGGAAGCCCCGGAGAATCGGACACACGCGACAAGGAAAAACCGCGACGACCCGACAAACCCGAACCGGCGCCACGTGGCATGGCCTAGCCGTGCCACGCGGCACGACCGTGCCACATGGCACGGTGTGGCCGTGCCACTTGGCACGACCGTGCCACATGGCACGGCCTGGCCGTGCTGTGTGGCATGGTTGTCTTTTTTTCGCCGGGTCCCGCGTTTTCGTCCGGCAGAAATTTGGCACGGGGCCCCCGTGCCGTCTGGCACGACCGTGCCACTTTAGTTGTCGCTGTTTTATCGTGTTTTGGGATTGTAATTCCGGGGTTTATTCATTCTACCTTTTCTTCTCTCTCGTTTTAGGCGATTTCTAGGGCTCTTAGGTTTTGCTTATTGTGCTATTGAATTCAAGCTTTGGATCAAAATTTGTTGACGCTTTCGATTGAATATTGTTGCAGATTGTTCAGGGTACACCTTTCTACCCCTTTTTTTTCGTTTTAGTTCAAGTTCTATATTCCTTGACATGTTATTGTTCTTGATTGAGATGTTGTTTGAAAACATGTTTAGCGGCTAAATTCCTTAATCTTGGATTGGGCGTAGCCCCTGTGATGTAAATTGGATTGTTAATTCTAGGTTTTTGTGAATTACGCCAGAGTATAATTGAACTCTCACTTAGCATGCCAGGTGTTCGATGAATTGCCTGAGAGGGTTTCATTCATGTTCTTAATTAGAGTTTAGGAGACTAACGAAAGTTAGGTCCTTTACTTAGAGTAGCTTTGTGAGCAATTGAATTACTTGACACGAAAGTAGTTGGGGGTGCAATTGGGAATTTAAATTACATGATCTTGTGGTCTTGTTATTCTAGTTTCACGAAAGTCGACAACTAGGTTAGTCTGATCAGTCTAATGACCTTCGAAAGTAGGCGTAGATGCTTTAAACCGGTAATAATTCCATTTCAATTATCTTACAGGCAGATTCACACGACCTAGTGTATTTTCCAATGAACGTCATAGTGCGGTGAACCCCAATCCAGGATTTTCTTCTCATTATTGTCTTAGACCAAATAGAGTTAGAATTAGTTAAACCAACTTCACTCGACAACTGCCTAGCTTGAGTTAGTCCAATTAGTTCTAGTAGTTGAAACCAAGTTCCCTGTGGATTCGACCCGTACTTGCCGGTTGCTAGCTACAGCTACGCCGTGCACTTGCGGTTAAGTAAAACTGCTAACATTACTATTTATATTACATCTACTCATTATCAGATTGTCCGAGGAAGAGGTGTTACATATATATATATACGTATAGATATATATGTACATATACATATACATATATACATATATATGTATATATATGTGTGTGTATATATATATATATATATATATATATATATATATATATATATATAAAAATAAACATATATATATATATATATAAATTATATATATATATGTGGGGTGTGTGTGGTGTGTGTGCTGTGTGTAGTATATATATATATGTTACGTGTGTATATATATAGATATATATATATATATATATATATATATATATATATATAGATATTATATTATAGATATATATATGTATAACATATATAAATATAAAATATATATATATATATATATATATAATATTATATATATATATATATATATATATACACACACACACGTGTGTGTGTAGGTATGTATGTATATATACATATATAGATAGTTAATATTATATATATATATAATATAGATATATACAATATATATATAAGATAATAGATATATATGCACACACCACACACACACAACATATAATATACATCATATACATATACTATACAATGTATATATAATATATATAATATAATATATATATATAATACATATTATATAGTATATATATATATATATATATATATATATATATATATATATATATATATATATATAATATGTGTGTGTGTATATATATATATATATATATATATATATATATATATATATATATATATATATATATATATAGATATATATAATATATATATATATATATATATATATATAACACAAGTACATACATACATATACAATATTTTTACTATATATATATATATATATATTATATATATGTGTGTGTATATGTATGTATGTATATGTATGTGCATATATATATATATATATGAAACAATTAGGAAAAGAGTTTTACCGGTATTCCATCTCTTATCTCCCAAAAAAAACATTTTGTAAAAAAATATTTTTGTTCCATCCCCCCATCTTCTTCTTTTCCAATAAGTGAAAACTAGAATAGGGGCCAAAGCCCCCTGCCCAGCCAATGCCGCCAACCTAAGTCCGGCCACTAGCTACTCTGGCTGTTTATAAATGTAACATCATCGGCTCCCTGACAACTACCAAAAGCCGCCTCCAAGTGCCCCCTCACATTTGCCCTTCTCTTTTTGATCTCAGCTGAACGAAATCGAAGTAGGGCAATTTGTTGTTTGTCGGTGCCTTCCACGACTACTACTTCTTTTCTAACTATACAACCATCCAATCAACCATCCACCGATGCTAGCATAGCCCCACAGCCACCTCAACTCCGCTCCTCTCTCCTTTCTCTTTCTTGGCTGCACGAAGGTAGGGGGGGACTCTGCCCTTTAGGCCTTGTTTTATCATTCTCTAGTTAGCGGCGCCGCTGCTCTGCTCCCACAAATCGCTTCTGGTTAGTGCTTATTGTTGTGAAGCCAAGGAGCGGGAAAGAAGGGGCAGAGGAGTACTATGAGAATATAAAGGGTGGGTCTAGGTGGGTGAGAACGGTATCGACGAGGAGCACTACAGAGACGTAAAGGATGGGGAGAAGGAAGAGCATTGGGGGGGGGGGGCGGGGGGGGGGTAGCTAGCACAAAGACAAGTTGGGGGAAAGAGGGAGATAGATAGGTGGGAATGATAGAGGTTAGAGGGCAAGTTAGTCTCAACAAACTTTTAGTTGCTTTTCCATCTAACGCGGCCCCTCATGAAATAATTTTTAGATAATTTTAAAAAATCGAACACCTATTATTAATTTTTCCTATTTGGCAAGGCTGCCACGGCAGTGGTTGACTACACGTAAAATTTGGTTTAGACTTTGAGAAATTTGATAGAAGGAAAAAAAAATTGAAAATGTTACTTTTTTCTTGTGTTTGGTGTATAGAAAATCACAAAGAAAAAAATATGGAGGAAAGTTGGTGGAAAAATTGTTAGAAATAAGTGACAAAATTTTCTTTATAAAATTATGAGGAAAGTTTCACGAAAATTCCCAACCTCCTCTAATCTCACATTACTAGATGACATCAATATTTAAATTTCTCATTCAAATTCTTGTATTTTTTCCTCAATCCAAATAAGGGAAAAAAAATTAATTTTCTTTCTATTTTTTCCTTCAACTTTTCTTTCCTTCAAATTTTCTAAAGATCAAATGGAGTCTAAGTCCTTGTGGAAAATATAATGGCACTTAGTGTCGTGAAAAAAATGAATAACTAGATCAATCATATTGTCCCTATTATACAGAGACCATAACAGGCCCATTAGATCCATCTAGGTTCGTTTCATAACGATTGCTTTTTGAACTACGAAGGCCCTGAGTTCGTTGCCACAAATTAGAAATTATTCTTTCCTATGCTAGGTTCAAAAAAGGGAACAAAAATCATCGAGAAACCGAAAAAAAAAAAAGAGAGAAGTCCAAGTTTGAGGCCTAGAAGAGCACATTTGAGCTCTTTAATAAGAATACAAGGGGGGTGTCAGGCCTCGTTTTTTTCTGCATTTTTGTGGATGGTCTTGAGGGTTCCTTTCTTTAGATTTGAATCCTTAGCTCTCTTCCTCATGTCATGATACAAGTCATCTATTTCCTTCTCCCTTTCGTACCTTTGCTACAATGTTCGCACCTCAGTTGCTTAGGTCTTCTACTTCTGGCACTGTCTTTGTTGTCTTCGCGTCAGGTTCCACCATGCATGGGTTACATATTGGTTGTGCAGCGCGATCATGGCACATGTAAGATGGGTCATTGCAACCAGTATTCTTCCCAGGTCTTGATTGGGTTCTTATTGTTTTACAAGCATACAACGGGAATACGACCAAGAAAAAGGATTCTTCCATATCTCCACATCGCCTAACTAGACATCTAGGAAAAAAACGTGTCCCTATGGAAAGTCCAATGAGATGAACCTGGGAAGTGTGCCTGCTGCACATTACAAATTTCTCTAGGCCCCCAACAAATCGACCAGCGGATAGGGGGCCTAAAATAAAAGACCAACTTTGCCACGGACTGAATCTTAAACAATCTCTTCCTTTGACATAAATTAGCAGCCGAGTAGGTGTCAATGTTCTGTGGAGCCTAGGTCAATCAGAGAGGTTCCATCCGCCATATTGACATGAAAACTAAATAAAAACTAAAAATAGCGAAAACAAAAGGGGAAATATAGAATAAGGTGTGCTCTGCGCCCCCCCCCCCCCCCCAAAAAAAAAAATTGAATTTTATAACTGGTGGTGACAGGGGTCTACCCGAAAAGTACTGATAAGGATGGCTGCAAAGGCGATCCAAGCACGCAAGGGTCTCCGCCATACTCGAAGGCATGGGCGTCTTTCCATGTAGTACATGCTTGACGATGTTTAATAATTTCACTGGATACGATCTTCGGAACCAGCAACTAATAAGAACGCGCAAATGAAGCATAGCACTAGGCGCCAGTGCCGTATGCCCATGACGGTTCTTTAACGCTTGCCCCAATCCTTTTCTGAAATATGTAATCGAGGATTTAAAATCTACCTCTTCTCCATATAGGATAGCCGACTGATCCTCTTTACTTATTCCCAAGGGATTTGAGTCGTTGGTAGCCAGCTTCATTTATGATGATCCCAAACAGGGGGGTAATACAAAGAAAATCTAAGATGGCACAAAACACATCGATTAAGGGACAGAGCTCCCGATATCCAATTCAGAATACATGAAAGTTAGGATGCAAAAACTTCATAGTAGGCCTCAAAAAGTCCCATGAGATCTTCACCTAGTGAAGGCTGAGTAGACCATTCAGAGAAAAGATCTTCAGCTCCTACTTTTCCTTTGCTTTCAAAGATTACATCTGTACGACAAGTGATTTCTCAAACGGCATTTAACAAATAAAACAAATGCGAAATTTTGCCCAAATCCTTTGTTTATAGTTGCACCAAACAATTAAGCGAAACAACATACCAAACGATGATATGGAAACTGATTCCCACACCAGCAAGGAGTACTGAGTGGGCTTTTGGCATTTAGTTTGGATTAGCTTCTCTAAATAGTTTTGGCGACAGCTCTGACTGAAAAGGAAAAGATTTCCTCTCTAGCAAGGAGCACATACGTGTCCTACATCAATTATAATCTGTAGATTGAACTACAGACTCAGATTACACTAGATTACAGTTTTCTTTCTTCAACAAGAGCATATTGATGCTTTGGCCTAATCCAAATAGGAATACAGGCATGCTCCATTTAGTTTGCAAGTGGGACTCAAGTGAATTACCACCTTATCAGATCTACCCCCACCCACTTATGGCGGAACAGATCTTTTCCTAGATTATACATGAACTTATATTATTCAATTTTCAAATAAAATTCAAGTTACTTAGGGCTGTAGAGCTCTCGTGCTCCTTGTTAAGAGCATATTCGCAATAAAACAATTAAATTTACATAGAACTTTTGCTTAGAGTTTGCATTGCCTTCTAGCATCTGTATAAGCGTACATTTGTGCACAAAGATCTACATAGCATGGTGTATGAGTTTTTCTCGTTACCAATGAACCTCGCACTATTTTCACCAAAGAAGGAATTAGGAGTCGCCTGAATAAAAGAGTCAACATGGACTGAAGATCAACTTGGGCCAGCCTCAAATTGGGAGTTTCCTTCTGGGGGCCACGAATGTTGTGATGGCTCATCATAAATTACTCTCGGAGAAGTAGCACTGTAAAACACGAAGGAAATGGAAGACGACGGACTCCGAGAATTGCAGACTCGAAGCAGTGGAATAAAAATAAGAGACATTACTAATAGGCCAGAAGTTAGCCTAAATTTTGGCCCAAAGATTTATTACTGAGGGCATGTTGGGTAGAGGAGAAAATTATTTTTTCAGAAAATCATTTTTCATGAATAATATTTTCCCCAAAAAAATGATGTTTCACTTACGTTTTCAGCTGATTGGTAGAATGAAAAATCATTTTTTTTTTTCACTTCATTTTTTGCTATTTGATAGAGTAAAAACCCCCCGCGCTCATTTCATTTCTTTTTACCATCAACCCCCTCCCCTGCTCACTGTTCTAACCCAGCCAACGAATTCTATTTCTCTCTCCTCTTCAAAATCAAACCCAAAACACCAGCAAAAAATATGCCGATAATAAACTCAGAAAAAGAGAGAGTCAACATTAATGAATCTCAATTTTTTCACTATTTTCAGGGATTACCAGGTAGAATTTGAGTTATATTAAACTGATACTAAAGAAAATGGTGAACGGAAAGATGACGGGTGTCTCATATTGCATAGTTCTTGGAAAGGGCAACAGTAATAAGGCCAGAGAACTCAAGTAGGAATTATAAATATTTATTATGAAAATCATCGATGAAGATGATGAAAATGAAGAAAAGGGGAAGAACGAGAGACAAAATGAGAGTGAAAATAGAGCGATTTTGGGCACAATTAAAAGAAAATAGAATTAGAGTCAAAATTGGGCAAGGAAGATCGGGCCCAGAAAATCAATTTCCCTACTTTTTCAAGGAAAAATAATTTCCTTCATATGGTGTAAAATGATTTTCTCCTGAAAATGATTTTGCCTTCCATCTTTTACCAAACAGCGTAAAATGGAAAAATTATTTTCCTGGAAAATAATTTTCCTCCATATCAAACACACCCCCAAAAAAAAGAGAGAGAGAAAAGATGGCTTAAAATGTAAGAGAAATCTAGATTTTTGGGTTTTAGATCAAAAAATAAAAAACGAAGGTTAAATTTTATTTTTTTACAAAACCTCCCCCCCTAGTTAACCACGTATTTTGATTTCCCCATCCATGCATAGACTTCACCTTCCCCAATTCTTCCTCTGATCAGTGTCCAACCCACCACCACCCAACTGTCGTCGCCATCTCGGCCACCTCCGTGACATTGCCGGGCTACTGTAGCCACCACCACTTGTCACTCTCTCCTCCTGCTCCTCCTTTAGTTGATTCAACAGTTTGGGAAGATAAACTCTAATCTCCCCTTACTCATTTCCACTCTTTGTTTTTACTCTTAATTTGAATAAATAATTGTGTATTTCTAGCTTGGTTAAGTGTTAATTTGTGGGACATTATAGTATTTATGGTGATTTGAGGATTTGAGGGAGTTAATATTACGGGATTTCAAGGAAGAATTATCCATTGAATAGGGGTTTTGAGTTTATGCTATTGTAAGTTAATTGAATGAAGTTAAAAGTGGTTTTTTGATTACGCTGAATGAAACTAAAGGTTGATTTTGGGTTGGTGTTGGATGCGGCCATGGGAGTTTAGAGAGGTGCAAGAGAAGGAGGAGGAACAAGGCTACTTGGGGGATTGTAAACCAAGTAATTAAGTTGATATGAATTTTTTAAGTTTAATTTTGGGAAATTTAATGGTGATCTAATAGAAATTTGAGTAATAATAGTGATTAAAGGAAATTGTGAAATTTGACTCTCGTAGTTTGAGTTAAATGGAAAAATTAATGGGTTGGAGATGGTGTTGATGGTTAACAAAGTGTTTTGCAGCTTCAAGAGGAGAATAGTGATTGATATACGCTTGAGTGATTGAGAATGACATATGATCTTGTGTCAAAAACGAATAAATGGAAAACAAAGTACATTTGAGACTTTAAAAGTAAGCACTCCTTGATTCGGAGCCAAAAGTATGTTCTTGACACCAAAAATAAGCTTGCAACCACAAACTGAATTTGGCTAATCCAAACACCTTTATGGAAATGAGCAAGTCCCTAAAGTCAATAACGATGTCACATCAAAAATAATGATAATCACAATAACAATATTGATAACAATAATAATGGTAAGAGTCATAGTATTGGTAATGATAAGAACATTGGTAATAATAATGTTAATGAAAGAAATAATAATCATAAAACCTGTAATAACAATGATAACATTGATATTATTAACTATAAGAACAACGACGATATTAAAAAGGGAGGGGAACAATATAGAAAAGGGGAAATAAAATCGATTTGTGTGCTTATGTAAACAATTGTGAGTGCATTGGTAATTAAGAAAAGATACCAAAGCGAACTGTGAATTATTTATTAAGGTGCTAACGAACAAAAATTATTTAAAACTTTGCTAGCCATCCAAATGTGTATATCTGGAGCAGTAACAAGGTCATTTCCGTCATTGTCAAGCCATGAACAACTAGTTTACAAAGGGAAGAGATTATAGAAATTTCAGGTATTTTTATTGCCTATACTCTTCAAATATTCACATATTTCTCAAAATTATACAATTACATGTAATATTCATACAATGAATCAGTCTAAACAATGTTTTGTTACCTAATTAAATGACTCCCCATTAGTTATTAAGTATTAGGGCTAAAGCACTTTAGTTCACCTGCATGCGTGACCTTAGCTCAAGTTTCCAGATCGGCCTACGATTTGTACACCTATCTAAATTATTACATCGGGCGTCAATAGGGGCTCCACTTTTAGATAATAACTGTCAAAGTAGTTTTCATCGCATTCTTTTCCACTTTAATTTTTCAATGTATGGAGATAAATGTATTGGGCTTCGGCTTATGCTGCCAAATATTTTTGTGTTTTCCATTTTAGCTAAGGAATACTTGTCCCTAGCAACTTCGGTGAAGTAAAATGTGGAAGAAAGGCTTGTGACCCTCGCAGTTTAAACTCCAGTAGAAGCTTATAATGGATTTTTGACATAGCATGAGGACTTCACAAAGCGTAAAAGTCACACTGGGTTATATTTTGAATAAGCGTGCCAAATGTGGAGTCATGAGTAGCATAATCTGCCTATATTCTAGTTGCATTGTAGTTCAAATTGTAGTTCGAGGTTGGCTTGAATGCTTTGGGCTTATAGGACTTATTAATGTTAAAGTAACCTAGCTAGAGTTGTGTAGTTGTTAAATAGGCTTGTCTGACTTAGGACGGAGTTAAATGCCTCTAGTCGTTGAGATTTCCACTGTAACTATGTTATTGAATTATGCGAATTAAGATAATTATGTAATGAGGGATGGGGGGTATCACAGTTATGGTATCAAATCTATGTTTATGGGCCACTAAGTTGTGCAGACTAGTTAAATGAGAGGTTGACCATGAATTCATGCTTATGTGTGCATCATAAAGATTCTTTGATAAACATTTACCTAGCCTTCCGTCTTTTGTGTTAAGGTTAAGGACAGAGTTAGGTAATGTTGTAAAATCCCACCAGTCTTTTGTGTCAAGGTAAGGACATAGTTAGGTAATGTCTCGAAATTCCACCATTAACAGAGTGAGGAAGCATTCGGTTGACCTCATGGTAATGTACATATCCTAGAGAAGTTTACCAAGCCATAGTGATAAATACATGGTGCTTTGGGATTACCCATTTGTTTGTGAGGAAGACTTTAATCTAGAGGTTTCATTAAGACACACAGACATACTTAAAAGCTTAGGCATGGTGATGTTTAATATACGATGCGAGAATGTCATTCACAACTTCCTATGAGATTAAGATAGCATTAAATCATATCTAACTTTCTAAACATGGGCAATGCATTATGTTGCAATAACTCCGCATTGAATCCATGTGAATAGTCATTGAATTGGTGTACCCATCCTGTGGCCTATCATACTATCATAGGTGATTTGCAATAATAGTTTACTTCAAAGAGTCATGTGTTAACAGTCCAGCAGCTTATGCTATGCTACTTGATATTACATGGATTGTATGTGGCAAGGTAATGTGTTCCACAAAGGAAGTTGTTATTAAATAGGTTTGCAGATTATGTGAACTTCATGTAGGCAACCATAAGCTAGGTGTATATAAGTCATTGCATCTTAAAGCATGTTTTATCATCACAGAGATAATGAAGAGGAGAAGGATATTTAGAGGTGGGTTGTTGGTTGACATTGTGACTTTGGCATTGACTCAAGTTATATAAGTAACTATGCCTCAACCATGGCAACAATGAGTATTGTACAATTTAAAATGCATAGAGAAAATCCCTTTCAAGGTTAGGGATTGCATGAAGCCATTAAGCATATAATATCCACACTTATTATGAGGCTAAAACAAACCCTGAAAGCAATGGGTGTTGTTAGGTCGCTATGCTCATTAGATTGTGAAAGATAAATTAGGTGGTGAAAAAATTTATTTTATGTGCATGAGGTGATTGGGCAAGAAAACTATGTGGGGTTAACAAGGATTAGATAAGAAGATGGAAAGGGGGAAAAACAAAGAAGAAGAATAGAACGATATTAGCGAATAAAAAAAAGAGTCTCATTCCTTATCTTATCGAAAATAAAGGCTCTAACTTATAGGGATCATAGGAGCATGTTGACATTATGTGGAGTGATAATCATGAGGGGTAATTTGAGAAAAGTAATGAAGAAAAAAGGAGGAAAAAACAAAGAAAACTAAGTGTGAAAAGTGAAAACACTTAGACGTCGGATTTATCAAAGAAGAAAGGATGGTGGTTCACAACTTCAAGCATACTTATTTAGTGGAAAATAATTATTCGCACAGGAGGAACCATAGGTAAAAGCTTAAAGATGTGTTGTATATGTGTACAGATTCCTTACTTTTATGAACCAAAATTCTAGAGGCTAACGAGAGGACAAGTTTCATGGATAAGGTTTAGGGGATGAATTATCTATGAAGAAGTATGATACAAGTAAAATGGTTCTATGGATTGAACTTTAGGCACTTGAGGTTGAGGCATGACAACCCATAGTTGTAAGGAGTTAGAAGTGGTGACTCATGTATATATTGCATGGACTTTATAGGATCATTACTAGTGAGCTTATACAAGTGAGATGTCAAATTCAAAAGCATATCATTGAGACACAACCCTAGGTACAACAACAAAGGATTATGGATCCATAAGATATAGGAAGTGTTAACATAAAAGTTAAAA
Organism: Carnegiea gigantea; assembly: GCA_029747015.1. Taxonomy (NCBI): domain Eukaryota; kingdom Viridiplantae; phylum Streptophyta; class Magnoliopsida; order Caryophyllales; family Cactaceae; genus Carnegiea; species Carnegiea gigantea. Next base: position 51,268 of record JAKOGI010001546.1, on the reverse strand, counting down.
ACCCAGGTGACTTGCTTCTAAACGTATCAAGCCTATGTAACTTTAGCTGCATGAGTCTTTATATTGATCTAAAAGGGTCTACAGTGACCTTTGGCCAACTAACAATAAACCTTCTTTGTAAGATACCATTACATAATTGTAAGTCATTGCTAGGAATTTTTTACCTCTTCGCTTATAACCTAGAGCTAGCCACAGCTACAACATGGAATAACACAATCTAACCTCTCCTTGCATAGTCGTATTAACCCTCATTGCATTATAAAATTTTTTTGAATGCCTTTACAATGCTCTGTTATAAGTCTTTGCCATTTTTGAATTACCTCATCACAATAGTCTTTACATGGAATCCCCATCACCAAGGTGAGATATATCACTCCGGCTTTCAGTAATTATCTTGGCTCAGGTTACTTCTTTGTCATCATCCTTTTAGTAATAACATTGCCATTTTGGCTCATGGCCGACTTTGATTCTTATTATTTCGTTTTTCTATTGCGTTTAAAAGGATGTTCCCCTTTCATGTAAGTGAGTTCAAATTAAGTATGCTGATGACCAGAACTACCCCTATCTGTGATGCTTCAAATCTCATTTCTTACCACTTTCTAGTGTTGCTAAATATATGTCTTTATGAGCCTAACTTGAACTCTTATGGCAAGACTTTGAATATAAGATCAGCTTATTCCTATATGATTTGTTGAATCCCTATTTGTTCATCTATAAGCTCTTCATTCGATTTTAGAACTTTTACTCTCACTTTACTTTGCTGATATTCAAGTGTAAATTAGGGACTGCTGTGACTTTTCCTATTGGAATCATATAAACCTAGATGTAGATTTCTACGTGCTGATGCAAGCTACCTTTATTAAAGTCTTGTTTCAAGTATTTTAATTTGATCACTACAGATAGATGATCTCATCATCTACATTTGAGCTTATATGTTGTACATACTATTTCTTGTAATTAACGATATTCAATTTGCTCTTCAACACTTAATCATCACATAAATCATCTATTTTTACTACTAGGCTGGCCTTTAAATTAACATGAGATGTTCTTGTTCCTGCGTAACTGATGTTGGGACTATTTGACCCTTGTTTCCCTCCATTTGTGAATTGTTTATGCTTACATTTATTTCCATTCTATCTTCCTCATAGTACTATTTTCAATATTCATCATTTCAAAATATCCCATCCGTTCCTTTCAAAATATTACATTAGCTACTTTCACATTACTTTCAGGTGTTAATTTACTTTTCACTTAGTCATCTCAACTTGTTTATTGGCATCATCTCCTCATTGTTGCCTTTGCTCGTGATCTTGAACATTTGCTTAAAGGATCCTAACTGACGTATGAACTTTGCCAACTAGTTTGTCTTTTGTGTTAATGATATTCCTTCTGTCATTTCTTATATTTGTTCAATTTGCCATATCTTTAAAACTGGCCTTCTTCCTATGTTATTTAAGTTCCCCCTTTTCATCCAAACTCCTGGAATTTACTAAATCCTCAAGAGTGCTCGTACATTCTTTTCAGCATGGCTCACCATGTTTAAGTAAAAAATTGTGATGCGTTAATAGTTAAGAAAAGATGTCAAAGAGAACTTTAATTATTTATTAAGGTGCTAACCAATAAAAACTATTTAAAACTTCATTAACCATCAAAATGTGCGCGTTTGCAATAGTAACGAGGTCATGTCCATGATTACCAAGCCATGTACAACTAGTTCATAAAGGGAAGAGATTTTAAAATTTTCAGGTACATTTATTGCATGTACTCCTTAAAAATTCACACGTGTCTCAAAATTATACAATTACATGTAATATTCATGCAATGAATATACGTGGACAATGTCTTGTCACCTAATTAAGTGGCTCTAATCAATTATCAAGCATCAAGGGCTATTCCCTTTAGTTCACCCGCGTGACCTCAGCTTAGGTGTCCTGATTGGCTTAGGAAGTGTACACCTATCTTAATGATTGCATCAGACATTGACAGGGGCTCCACTTCTAGATAATAACTTGCAAAGGAGCTGTAATCACATGTTCTACCTCTACTATTTTTGAACATATGGGATAAACATATTGAGCTTTGGCCAATGTCTCCAAATATTTTTCTATTTGTGGTTTTAGGTGAGGAATAAGTGGACAAACTTATCTGTAGAACTCAAGTGAAGTAAGAAGTAGAAGAAAGGCTCGTGACTCTTGTAGTTTAACGATGGTAGAAGCTTACGGTGGATTTTGGCATAGTATGAAGACTTGACAAAGCCTAAAGGTCATAATGGGTTATATTTTGGATAAGCATGTCGTATGTGGAGTTATGAGCAGTATAATCTAGCTATATTCAAGTTGTGTTAAGTTAAATTCTACTTCTAGATTGACTTGAATGCTTCAAACTTGAGACTTGAAAATGTTAAAGTACCCTAGATAGAGTCCTGCTATTGTTAAATAGCATTGTCTGACTTAAGACAGTGGTAATGCCTCTAGTCATTAAGATTTCCACTGTAACCATGTTACTGAGTAATTCAAATTAACATAATTAAGTAATTAGGGGCACTACAGTTGTGATATCAAAGATAGGCTTAAGGGCTGATGTGAGTTACAGGGTGCACATAAGTTGTGTGCACTAGTTAAATGAGATGTTGACTATGAATTCATGTGCATGCATCATAAGGATGCTTCAATAAACATTTACCTAGCCTTCAGCCTTTGGTATTAAAGACAAGGGCATAATTAGGTAATTTCTTTGGAATTTCATTATTAACAGAGTAGAGTGAGGAAGGATTCAGTTGATCTTACATGAACGTATGTGTTCCAAAGAAGTTTACCAAGCCATTGTGATAAATCTATGGAGTTTGGGGTTATCAGCTTGTTTGTGAGGATAACTTTAATCTAGAGATTTCAGCACGACAAAAGAACATACTTAAATGTTTTGGTGCGGTGATGTTTAAGATATGATATGATTAATATAACATTAAATCACATCTAACTTTCTTATGGGATTAAGATAGCATTAAATCACATCTAACATTCTAATCAGAGGCAATACATTACATTGTAATAACTCTATATTGAATCAATATGAATACTCATTGCAATAGTGTACCCATCTAGGGTTTTACCATACTATAGTAGGTGACTTGTAATAATAATTTACTATATAGAATCATGTGCTGACGGTCTAGTAGCTTATGGTATGCTACTTGATAGTATATAAATTGTATACGTCAAGATAATGCATTGCATAAAGGATGCGTTGTTATAAAATAGGCTTCCAGATTCTGTAAACTTATGTAGGCTACCGTATGATAGGTGTATATAAGTCATTGCACCTTAAAGCATGTTTTACAATCATGGCGGTGATGAAGAGGTGTAGGATATTTAGAGGTGGGTTATCGGTTGACACTATGACTTTGACATTAACTCAAGTTATACAAGTAACTATGCCTCAACTAAGGCAATGCTTAGTATTATACACTTTCAAATGAGTAGAGGAAAATCCCTTTTGCAGTTAAGATTGCATGAAGTGGTTAAGCCTATAATATATGCACTTAGTATGAGGGTAAAACAAACCCTAAAGGCGCATAGAAATCACTAAAGGTGGATCTTAGTGCCAAGATATTAATTAAAAAAGATAAGAAAATGGTATGAATATTTCTTTACCCATTTCTGGTGGTTTAGGTAATAGGTGTTGTTGGGTCAAGCTACACTCATTAGATTACGTAAGATAAATTAGGTGGAGAAATTTTTTTTTTCCCCTGTAGTGCATGAAGTGATTCAATAAGCAAACTCTTTGGGGATAGCAAGGATTAGACAAAAAGAGGAAAAGGGAGAAAAAATAGAAGAGAACAACATAAGTGAAGAAAAAAAGTGTCTAATTCCTCAACTTATTAGAAATTGAAGGCTTTAAATTATTGGAATCATAGGTGCATGATGACGTTATGTGCAATGATAATCATGAAGTGGTAATTTGAGAAAAGTAAATGAGAACAAAAAGGGGAAAAAGGATAGAAGATGAGAGTGCAAAGTGAAAACACTTAGATGTCGGATTTATCAAAGATGCAAAGGTGGCGATTTGCAACTTCAAGCATACTCATTTGATGGAAAATAACTATTCCGAAAGGAGGAGCTGTAAGGAAAGGCTTAAAGACGTGTTGTATATGTGTATAAATTCCTTTTATATACTAGGAATTCTAGAGGCTAAAATTTATATTTTAGCTAATGACAGGATAAGGTTTGGGGGATGAATGATATATAACGAAGTATTATATAGGTACAATGGTTCTATGGGTTGAACTCAAGGCACTTGAGGTTGGGGCATAACAACCCATGCTTGTACGTAGTTGGAAGTGGTCACTCAAGTATATCTTACATGGAATCTATAGGATCACTACTAGTGAATTTATAGGAGTGAGATGTCAAATTCAAAAGGGTATTGTTGAGACACAACCTTAGGTACAACACTAGAGGATTATGGATCAGTAAGACATAGAAAGTGTCAACGTAAAGGTTAAAAACCTAAGCAGCCTTCTTTTAAATGTATCAAGCCCATTCAACTTTAACTGCATGAGTCTTTGTGTTAATCTAAAATAGTTTATAGTGACCTTTGCACAGCTAACAATAAACCTTTCTTTTAAGATACCATTCATAATTGTAAGTCCTTGTTGGGAATTTTTAACCTCTTTGATTACAACCCAAAGCTAGCCATAGCCACAATATGCAATGACATAATCCAACTTGTACCTCCTTGCAGTGTCATATTAGGCCTTGTGTTGCAAAAATTGTTTGAATTCCTTAACGATAATTTGTTGTAAGTTGTCCTTTCAGTAATAAGATTACCTTTCTTGCTCATAACCAATTTGATTATTGTTATTTCATTTTTTCTACTATTTGTGGAACTATTGCATTTAAAAGGATGTTCCACTTTTATGGAAGTGAGTTCAAATTGATTATGTTGATGACCAATGACTATCCTTATATGTGATGCTTTAAATCTCATTTCTTACCCCTTTCTAATGTTGCTAACTATATGTCTTTATAAGTGCGATTTGAACTTTTTATGGCAATTCCTTGAATATAAGATGATTTTATTCTTACATCATTTGTCCAACACCTATTCATGCATCTGTAAGCCCTCCCTTCGGTTTTATAACTTTGACTTTCATTTTGCTCTACTGATCCTTAAGGATAAATTGTTAACCATCATCACTTTTCTTCTTATAATCACATAAACCTTCATGTAGAGTCTTACGTAATTGATGAAAGGTACCTTTGTGAAAGTCTCATTTTGAATATTTCAATTTTCAATTTTTATAGATGGATAACCTCATTGTCGGAACTTGAGTTATTATGTTGTACATAATATTCCTTGTAATTAACGATATTCGATCTACCCTTAAACAAGTAATCATCACATAGATCATCTGTTTTTACTATTAGCCTAGCCTTCAAAATAATATCAAATGTTCTTGTTCATGTGTAATTAATATTTGGGACTATTTGAGTCTTATTACCCTCCATATCGTGTTTGTGTTTACAATTGTTTCGATTCTAGAAGCCTCAAAGTACTATTTTTATCAACAATCATTTTGAAATATTCCATATGTTCCTTTCATTAAAATATTACATTAGCTATTTTCACATTACTTTCAGCTACTGATTGACTTTTACCTTATTCATTTAAACTTGTTTACTGGCATCCTCTCTTTACTATTACATTTTCTCTTCAACTTGAACATTTACATAAGGGATCCTAACTGACATCCAAACTTTGCCAACTAGTTTTTCTTTTGTATTAATGCTAACCTTCTACCATTTACTATGCATTATGAATTCCATTTGTCCAAATAAAGGAATGAAATGCATGTAGGGGCGCCGAATGGACGTTAAAGACCAATCTCTCCAAAGAAGAACCAAGAAAGAGAGAGAATTCCCAAAAACAAAAGCCTCTAATAGAGTAGATTCAACACTTATAATAGGTAGCATATAGATAAATTAACCCACCCTCTAACCTTCTAAACCCTTAGCACCAAGGATTAGGTTAAAGGGAAGACTTAAATCACCACTGTCCTAAGAGAGATAAAGAATTTGAGATATAAGGAAAACCAATCTTTAAGCTCTCATTGGGTCCATAAATACCCAATGAGAGTAGGAATTAGTTTTGTATGAGTGGGGCAAATGGAGCAATTGGAAGCTTACGAAATACCCTAAGGAAATAAATCAAGATGCTTAAGATAATTACAATAACTATGAGCTGTAGTTTCTTAAGGCTCATCCTCCATCTTCTAGAGAGCCTTGAGTGGCCATTACCCCTCCAGTGGAGGTAATGCCAATTGTTAACTCTTCCCTTGTGTGTGAAGAATCATCCCATACTGATTAATCTCTAAAATTATAGCTGTAACCTTCCCAATTAAGGCCGTAATGAGAACCATGCATTTTCGAGTCCTGGACTAACCCTTACTCGATATTTAGCCTATAACATCCTCAATACTTCGTACTTAGTGCAATTTAAGACTTGTTAGAAAATAGACATTCAGGGCTTTCCATCCATATATAATTTATAAAAATTAGAGCTTATTAGCCTGGTTAAATTTGGAATAGAAATGAAGCAAAATATTCTGCTAGAAACTAAAAATGAGCTAATAAGGTGGTTTTGGGAGGACTAAGTGATGAACGCTTTATCTAGGATTAATATGGGCCAAACCACCTTTGCTGTCCCTGATTGGGCCTTCTTAAGGGCGCCAAGTTGATAGGGGGACCTAGTCCTTGACCTACGGTTAATATTAGGCCAACTTAGTTGATGACCATTACTAGTGAGAGTAGTCCCAAGCTCGGGAGTTGCTCTGCATCAACCCCTCCCCCTTGAAGAGGATTTTCCCTTAAATTCTTAGAATTAAAATTCTTTGTTATAACCCTTGCATGCCCTTTGCCATTCCTGGGTTTGATAACACCGAAGGTGCTAAGTACTCCTCTCCTCTTGAATACGTAGGCATCGTTGAAGATCTTTTGGAGAACATCAAAACATTATGTGGCTCTCCAACGCCTCATGAGCTGATTGAAGATCTCAACATACTCAACACAAGATATCTCAAAATCATCATACTCATGAGACGTGTAGCTTGTGGCTTGATCACTTACATAAGGGTCTTCTCCAACACCATTTTAATGGGTAATGGGACATTGGGGACAGATTCTTTTGGGATTTCATGCTCAAGCTCTTGGCAAAATATAAGGGGGAAAGGTTTTACTCCCTTACTTGTGTTTGGCTTTACCATTAGTGAGGTAATTCGAGCTTTGCTCTTGCTAGTGGCACACTTTTCCCTTGTTTCACTCTTGTGGGAACTTTTCTCACTTCCTTTCCTTGGTTTAGCTTTGTGAGGTTCGGGTGGAGGTAAAGGGGCCAATATAAGGCTTTTACCATTATACTTGAGTGTATAGGTCGTAGCGTGTCCATCACACATGACATGGTTATCAAACAACTAAGGCCTACCAAGTAACAAGTTACATGCACCTATAGAAAGGATGTCACATAATGCTTCACCACAATAGGGACAAATTGAGAATAAAATAAGAGCTTGCCTCGAAGTAGTTACCTTATTAGTTGGCCCTAACAGTTGAAGAGTGTATGAAGTATGGTGCTCCATAGTGGGAATTTAAAGCTTGTCTATGAGTATGCTGGGGGCCACATTGGTGCAACTTCCACCATCTATGATTAAATCACAAACCTTACCTCTAATGGTGTAGCTTGAGTTGAAGATTCGCTACCTTTGGCTATCTTCATGAGGAGCCTTTGTGACATGCAGGGACCTCTTGATCAACAACAATTCTCCAACATCAGGGGTCACTAAGGTAGAACCATCATTTTTATCATCTTCTTCACTTGATTCTTCCTTAGTAGCTCGAATCTCTTCTACCTCCCAGATGGTAAAGGTCTTTCTATTGGGAAAATCAGCTTAAAAATACCCACAATGATGACACTTAAAACATTTCTTTCCTTCTAACCTCTTAGGAGGCTCACTAGCAATTCCCATGCGCTTATCAAGAGCTTTGATTTGAGGGGGTGGGGTTTCACTTTCAATGTGAGTAGAGGGAATTTTAGTTGGGGAGGTGTGAAGGGGCTTTCTACCCTTAAATTTGCTTTTCAATTTTGATAGTTAGGTGGCACACATCATCAAAGGTTAATTAAGGTTGTCATTCCACCTTGCTAGCAATCTTAAGAGATAACCCCTTAATGAACCTCACAATCTTGAGTTCGGGTTCTTCATCCAAGCGAACTCGTGTTTGGAGTTGTTCAAACTCTATAATGTGCTCTTGTACTTTCAGATTCTCTTAGATGAGAGAAGTGATCTTGAGGTAGAGTTCTTATTTATAAGAAGGAGGTAGAAATCTCTTGTCTATGTGCTTCTTAAGCTTAGACCATGTCTTGATTTTGGATTTTACTTCTCTAGCCCTACTCCTTCTTCAAATGTTCATACCATAATGAAGCATACCCCTTCCTCTTAAGAATGTCCAACTTAAAGGTCTTCTCATCATTATAATCTTTAAGTTCAATGATCCTTTCAAGGACTTGAACCCAATCAAGATAATTCTCCGGGTTAAGATTGCCATCAAAATCTAGAGCCTTAACTTTGAGATCCCGAAGATCATCCCTTCGATGCCATAGTTTTCTCGGTCTTTCTTCCTCATCATCAAAGTCTTCGTGGGAGGAAGAGTATTCCATGTCCATAGGGCGAGCGTTGTAGCCTTGTTGGTAAGGGTTTCGTGGAGTGGACTCCCTTACTTGTGCAACCTCTTGAGTGAGCTTCCTCATTTGCCCTTGAAGCTCTACAAGGCCCTGTTTGTGCTAAAAATGTGTTATTTTTACAATAGTTTTATACCCGATTTATGCTCGTTATAATTGTAAATTTTAGATTTTTATTTGATTTGATTTTGTTTTGTAGGTATTGAATAAATTTGGGAAAATGTGAGAAAAAGATGAAAAAATGATAGAAATGAAAATTCGGGCCATGAAGGGTTGAAGTAGCAGCCTAAGAATCAGCTCAACCGTTCCTTTTATCCATCATCTAAAAAAAAAAGAAAGCAAACAAACAAAAAAAGGGAAAATTAAATTGAAAATAAAACACCCCCAGCCCGCGTGCAGCTTACATGAGCCGACCCACCTTTTATTTCTCATAATCTCTCTTTCTCTCTCCTCACGGGCTTTGAAGAAACCCAGACCATGAAACTCAGAGAACCCTAACTTCCTCCCCCTACGCTCATCATCTCATCTTCATCCTCTCTCCTTCTTCGACCACCATCTCTCTCTCTCTCTCTTTCGAACACCAGGACACCACAAGCACCATCTATGCTCCTCACATCGCTAGCTTGAATCATATTCACCATCCACCCATGCCAGATCTACGATTTAGATGAAGAGGGCTTAGTGTAAATCGAGCTAGCGGTGCTTTTGGAAGATGTTAGGTAACAATTAGAGTTTTCTTTTATATTAGGTTTAGTTTAAGCCCTAGGTTTAATTTTAGGTTTAATTTTGTTTTTCAGTCATTTGAAATTTTAGCTTTAGGTTTACTTGTGCAACCTGTTGAGTGAGCTTCCTCATTTGCCCTTGAAGCTCTACAAGGCCCTGTTTGTGCTAAAAATGTGTTATTTTTACCATAGTTTTATACCCGATTTATGCTCGTTATAATTGTAAAATTTAGTTTTTTATTTGATTTGATTTTGTTTTGTAGGTATTGAATAAATTTGGGAAAAATGTGAGAAAAAGATGAAAAAATGACAGAAATGAAAATTTGGGCCATGAAGGGTTGAAGTAGCAGCCTAAGAATCAGCTCAACCTTTCTTTTTATCCATCATCTAAAAAGAAAAAAGCAAACAAACAAAAAAAGGGAAAATTAAATTGAAAATAAAACACCCCCAGCCCGCGTGCAGCTTACGTGACCCGACCCCCCTTTTATTTCTCATAATCTCTCTTTCTCTCTCCTCACGGGCTTTGAAGAAACCCAGGCCATGAAACTCAAAGAACCCTAACTTCCTCCCCCTACGCTCATCATCTCATCTTCATCCTCTCTCCTTCTTCGACCACCATCTCTCTCTCTCTCTCTTTCGAACGCCAGGACACCACAAGCACCATCTATGCTCCTCACATCGCTAGCTTGAATCATATTCACCATCCACCCATGCCAGATCTACGATTTAGATGAAGAGGGCTGAGTGTAAATCGAGCTAGCGGTGCTTTTGGAAGATGTTAGGTAACAATTAGAATTTTCTTTTATATTAGGTTTAGTTTAAGCTTTAGGTTTAATTTTAGGTTTAATTTTGTTTTTCAGTCATTTGAAATTTTAGCTTTAGGTTTACTTGTGCAACCTCTTGAGTGAGCTTCCTCATTTGCCCTTGAAGCTCTACAAGGCCCTGTTTGTGCTAAAAATGTGTTATTTTTGCCATAGTTTTATACCCGATTTATGCTCGTTATAATTGTAAATTTTAGGTTTTTATTTGATTTGATTTTGTTTTGTAGGTATTGAATAAATTTGGGAAAAATGTGAGAAAAAGATGAAAAAATGACAGAAATGAAAATTTGGGGCATGAAGGGTTAAAGTAGCAGCCTAAGAATCAGCTCAACCTTTCTTTTTATCCATCATCTAAAAAGAAAAAAGCAAACAAACAAAAAAAGGGAAAATTAAATTGAAAATAAAACACCCCCAGCCCGCGTGCAGCTTACGTGACCCGACCCCCCTTTTATTTCTCATAATCTCTCTTTCTCTCTCCTCACGAGCTTTGAAGAAACCCAGACCATGAAACTCAGAGAACCCTAACTTCCTTCCCCTACGCTCATCATCTCATCTTCATCCTCTCTCCTTCTTCGACCACCATCTCTCTCTCTCTCTCTTTCGAACACCAGGACACCGCAAGCACCATCTATGCTCCTCACATCGCTAGCTTGAATCATATTCACCATCCACCCATGCCAGATCTACGATTTAGATGAAGAGGGCTGAGTGTAAATCGAGCTAGCGGTGCTTTTGGAAGATGTTAGGTAACTATTAGAGTTTTCTTTTATATTAGGTTTAGTTTAAGCTTTAGGTTTAATTTTGTTTTTCAGTCATTTGAAATTTTAGCTTTAGGTTTACTTATGCAACCTGTTAAGTGAGCTTCCTCATTTGCCCTTGAAGCTCTACAAGGCCCTGTTTGTGCTAAAAATGTGTTATTTTTGCCATAGTTTTATACCCGATTTATGCTCGTTATAATTGTAAATTTTAGGTTTTTATTTGATTTGATTTTGTTTTGTAGATATTGAATAAATTTGAGAAAAATGTGAGAAAAAGATGAAAAAATGACAGAAATGAAAATTCAGGACATGAAGGGCTGAAGTAGCAGCCTAAGAATCAGCTCAACCTTTCTTCTTATCCATCATCTAAAAAGAAAAAAGCAAACAAACAAAAAAAGGGAAAATTAAATTGGAAATAAAACACCCCCAGCCCGCGTGCAGCTTACGTGACCCGACCCCCCTTTTATTTCTCATAATCTCTCTTTCTCTCTCCTCACGGGCTTTGAAGAAACCCAGACCATGAAACTCAGAGAACCCTAACTTCCTCCCCCTACGCTCATCATCTCATCTTCATCCTCTCTCCTTCTTCGACCACCATCTCTCTCTCTCTCTCTTTCGAACACCAGGACACCACAAGCACCATCTATGCTCCTCACATCGCTAGCTTGAATCATATTCACCATCCACCCATGCCAGATCTACGATTTAGATGAAGAGGGCTGAGTGTAAATCGAGCTAGCGGCGCTTTTGGAAGATGTTAGGTAACAATTAGAGTTTTCTTTTATATTTGGTTTAGTTTAAGCTTTAGGTTTAATTTTAGGTTTAATTTTGTTTTTCAGTCATCTGAAATTTTAGGGTTCTTATTTCCCTTTCGATTTTTAGACTCAACTTCAACCTTTAAATTCATGTAAATTGATTTGATTTCATCAATTATGAATTGTATTTGCAAGGTTTAGTTATTTTAGGCTTTAAATATTGTGAAATTGGTTCAACTTGGTTAGTGAATTAGGGCTTAGATTCATTCTCATTCATGTGATTTTCAAATGTCAGATTCGGTTCTTCTTGCTCGTAATTTTGTTGATTTGGCTAATTAATTATAGTTCTCAGTTGTAGTTGAATTGTTTTTAGGGTTGAGCAATTACGGAATTCCCCCTCCTTGGTTTTTTTTTCCCTTCTACGAATGCTCTGCTTCAAGCTTTCTGTTTTGTTGGTGCTCGAAATCTGGGCTATTGCACGGGTTGTTAGTGTACTGGAAATAAGGGGCAGTCGCTGGACTATGCTGAGCTCATGGGGCAATAAAGCTCCTAATTCTTCTCCTTGTTTCAGTACTACTGAATAGCTTAGAATCCCCTCCCCTATTTTGGTACTATGTTCAGTTCTGCTTAAGGCAGTTTTAATGGTGTTTTGTTGTTCTGTGGCTTGATATGGTTCTCATATAATGCTCACTTTAAGTTTGGCTTAATTGTTTTTCTGGATTTATAACCTTGATTATGTTTGTGGTTGCATTCTCTTTTGTTTCTAATAATATTAGATAATGGAGTTCATTCCTATTTCCAACTTAAGAGGTTTAGTTTAGATTTTCATTAAGTTGGATTATGGATTGTGTTGATCCCTGGATTATTTTGGTCTTGATTATGATTGAGTATTAGATTTATCCTTTTATGTGGTTGAGTTTGGTCTTAATGTTTTATCTAGGTTAAAGAATATTAAAGTTTGCAAATATTTAGGGAATATTTAGAATTTGATTTGTTTATGAGCTTTAATCTCAGTTATTCACTATTTTAATTAATTTAGAATGATGCTAAATTAGTTTAATTTTGTAACTAGTGACCTTAATCTCATCATTGTCCATGAGGAGACGACCCTCAAGTACTACAATGGCAGTCATATACTTGCGGCACTTTAGTTTACATTCAAAATAACCCTACAAATTTTTGGTGCCGTTGTCGGGGATGACGGCATGAGATTAGGTCATGTTTTTATTTTCATAGCTACTTTCTTATTAGTTGCATATGTTCTATCTTACTTTATTTATTTCATTATTAATTGTTACTTAGCTTGGTCATACTTGGAAATTCCCAAAATCTTAAAAAAATAAATTAGAGAAGCCTGAAATCCAAAAAAATTAGAAAACTTATGGAGAGTGAGCTTCCTCATTTGCTCTTGAAGCTCTACAAGGGCCCCACCTATATTATAGGCTTGCTAGAGAGGAATGTTCGAGGAGTGAGAAGGATTGCCCTTACTAGTCATGGTTGATAGAAAGGTGTAAGGAGGAAAAAGTAGCGGAAAAAGAGGGGAGGCATGGGCGTGCTGAAGGAGCACGGGGTAGGAAAATAGTGAAAAGGGAGGGGGCACGATCATGCTCTATAGCATAGGGGGTCGTGCCAGATCTCTACAACAAGATTTAAGAGTGTAGAAAACGGGCACAGTTGTGCTACGCAGCATGGGGTGGCCGTGCCAAATATCTGGGTCAAATTTTTAAAGTGTGGGATTTTGGAATGTGCACGCCAAGCGACACGGGGTGACAGTGCTAAATTTCTGGTTTCGTATTTTTGCCCCATTTATGGAGTTTTAGAGATGTGTTTAGGTTGGGGTTTATGTTTGGGCTATAATTAGGTCTTTGTAGACTAGATAAGAGATTTAAAGAGAAATAACTAATGACAAAATAGTTTAGAAAGAAGGAAACTTTAAGCAGTTCTAACACATGGATGGTTGGAATGGATGCTTACCAAGAGATAGGATCATCGTGCTTTGACAAATTAATCATGGTGAATTCCATTTGTCCAAATAAAGTAATGAAATGCGTGTAGGTAAGCCCAATGAATGTTGAAGACTAATCTCTCCACAGAAGAACCAAGAAAGTGAGAGAATTTCCAAAGAAGAAAGCCTCTATGGAGCAGATTCAACACTTACAACAGGTAGCAAGTAGATAAATCAACCAACCCTCTAACCCTCTAAAGTCTTAGCACCAAGGGTTAGATTTAAGGGAAGACTCAAATCACCACCCTCCTAAGAGAGATGAAGAATTTGAGATTTTGAGGAAAACCAAGCTTCAAGCTCTCATATCATTCATCAAATATGAATGTTTCATGAAGGTAATTAGGTTCATGAATACCCGATGAGAGGATGAATTAGCTATACATAAGTGCAGCAAGTGGACTAATAGGAGGATTATAAAATATCCTATGAAAATAAATCAAGATACTTAAGATAATCGCAATCATTATAAGTTGTAGTTTCCCACGGTTTATCCTTCATCATCTAGGGAGCCTTGAGTAGGCACTACTCCTCTAATAGAAGTGCCACAACTTGTCAGCTCTTCCCTTGTGTTTGAAGAATATCCTGTGCTGATTAATCTCCAAAATTATAGCCGTAACCTCCTCAGTTAAGCCCATAATCAGAACCGTGCATTTTCTAATCCTGGACCAACCATTGCTCAGAATTTAGCTTATAACTTCCTCAATACTTTTGAGTGTGATTCAAGACTCGTTAGAAAATAGACATTCGGGGCTTTCCATCCATTTATAATTTTCAGAAATTAGAGCTCATTTGCATGGTTAAAGGAGAGCTAGAAATGAGGCAAAGTATTCTGCCTGAAAACTGAAAATGAACTAATGAGGTTCAAGGAGGATTAATTGGTTAACTCCTTATTTAAAGCTACTACTAGCCCAAGCACCTTTCTTATCCCTAGTTGGACCTTCTTAAGGGCCTCAAGTCAATATTGACCTAGAGGGACCTAGTCCTTGACCTAGGGTCAATATTGGGCTAAGTTGCTTCATGATCCTTGCTACTGAGAGTCGTCCCAAGCATGGGAGTTGCTCTGCATCAATTTCTCATACTTATTCGATTCACCATATCTTTAAAATTTGTCTTCTATCTATGTTATTTAATTTCCCCTTTTCATTCCAGACTTATGAAATTTTCTTAATCCACAAGAATGCTCATACCTTCTTTCTAGTATGGCTTACCATGTTTCTAAAACTTGTTGCTAGATATGAAATACCTTTCTATTCAATTTTAAATGGTTGTCGACATTCCAACACTTTAAATTTTCATCCTCATCTAATTTATTTTGCTAAAAGCATATTTATAAATATTTTCTGCACACCATTTGTCCAGGTAATAAGTTTTTATATCTTGTTTTGGAGTGAAAATGCATTTCGACTCTCACTAGTGTGGATGGATGTTGATTGTTGTAATCCGATAATTTCTCTTGTATTTAAAATTCTATTCCTCATAAATGAATTTGAACCTTCTTTATTCAGTCTCCTTGTTGTACTTAAACTTGCTTCGTACAGGCAAGGGAATACTCCTTTCAGTTCATTTTAAAAGAAGGCTAAGACATTCTACACTATGCTTGTCAAACCTATCCATTGCAATTCTCATATTGATTGTGACAAAAAGGTCACCTTTTCAAACCTTAGTTGTAACTCTTTTTATTATAATTCAGTTGCTAAACTCAAGTGTAACTAAAACACCAGTGTATTATAAAATGGTTTAAAACTCTTTCCTTCAATTCCCTTTGGTCGTCATTTACTACTCTATGTTGTATGCTGTGATTATTCTATTCCTTATGATATTGGTACTGTAATTATGATTTTGACATTTAACCACTTCTTGGCATGACAAGTGTAGAAAAAATTTACCATCTTGCTCCTTGGATGGTCTAAACAGCTTGATTGAGCACTGAGAATTTTCATTAAAAATTTCTTGTAAGTGAATAATCTTGCCTTACTATTTAGATACTCTAATCTTTTCTTATTTGATGAAAAACACAATTTAATTTATAATTCCACATTCTAACTACCCATACTTATTCAGATGGAATACTTATCTCTACCATTTATATGATTCAAGAGATGTCGTATATTTGTTGGTTTCTTTTGTGCTACATACTTGCAACCATTCTTCTTAGGGTCCTATATTTTTGAATTTTTGATACACTTATAAATATCCTTATTCTACCTGTCCTATGATAGGATCAATCATTTCTAATTTTGTAGTTTATTCTGATTTATGAGTAATGATTCACTTAGTTACCATTTCTATTACTCTTATCCTTGATCATGTTCATCCCTAACGCCAAATTTAGATCTAGCAAACCTTTGACTAGTTTGGTGAGGGAAGGTTAGGAAACAAATCAGTTAGAATTGCAAGACAGAATACAAAATATCCCTTCAGTGTTAGCAAAAAGGGACCATAGACACAAGTAATAGGATGACATCAAATCTTAGGACATAGCCAATAATTTGTTTCTTAGTGGGCATCTAATACACCATAAAATGAGGACCCTTTTAATAAGGGGTAGAATCTTAAATGATGTTTAGTTGGACTGAGTTAGATGAAGCATTAATTATTGAGGTCGGTTTTAACACAAGTATCGACTAAGGAAGTAAGAAAGATTTAAGAACACATTAAGGTTTTTCAAAGCCAAGAAAAGAGCTATGCCTACAAAAGAAGGAGATCATTAAAATTTCAAGTAGAAGATAAAGTATTCTTAAAAGTTTATTGAGTTGAGGGTGATAGGAGGTTCACTGTCAAAGTGAAAATGAGCCATAAGTACATCTTGCCTTCTAAAATCATTGAAAAGTTAAACTTAGTGGCTCATAGATTAGCTTTACTAGCAGAACTTGGGTATATGCATAGTGTTCTCCATGTTCCATAGCCTCAGAAGTACGCCCAATGTATGCCATTGTAATAGGGCTTATAGAGGTTATTGAGAACTTGATTTATAAGGAGCATCCTATGCAAATACTTGATTATAAACTTAAATAACCTCGTAATAAGAGTGTCTCTTTAGTTAAGGTTCTAACAGCTCATCAAACCTCATCTGAATGTATATAGAGACGAAAGAGGATATGAGAAATAAGTACCCACAATTGTCTGAGGTAAATTTAGGATTCCTTTCAAATTTATATGCTTCAAGGACGAAACTTACTTTAAGTGGGGGAGGCTGTAATAGCCCGAACCCAATCACTATTAATTACTTTTGTCAATCTCAGTTTGACGAAGTTGACCGTTGCATTTCATTTCAGCATTTGATATACAAATGCAATTATAGGTTGAGACGACAAAAGTGGCCACGAAATAAAAATTAAGCTTTGCTATGTATAAAAAACATTTAGAACTTATAAATAAACAGATAAATAAGTAAAGTTCATCCTATTTAATAAAAGTTTATAAAGATTGTAATTTTCATGAAATATAGATAAATAAAACCATAATATGAATAAATGAAGTATTAATGACTATAAAAGGATATGTTAATCAATTGTGTAAAGCTTATAAGTTTTTTTCAAATAAACCATAGACACATTACTAATAGCCTAAAAGTTAGCCAACTTTTGGGCCAATGATGTATTAGTGAAAAAAAAAGAAAAAGAAAAAGAGTGCTAAAAATGTAAGAGAAATCTAGATTTTTGGGTTGGAATTAGATCAAAACAATTAAAAAAAAAAAAAAACTAAGGTTCAATTTTTTTTAAGAACCTTCCCCCCCCCGGCCTTTGCTAGTAAGGCACGAAAGCCGTTTTTGATTTTTCGCAGTCATGTAGAAACTTCACCCCCTTTTCATTCTGTTTTTTCTCCAACCCTGCACCACCCAACTGCCATGTCTACCACCATCACCTAAGTTGCTTGCGTGCCACCGACGGAGCACTGCAACCATTGGTACCGGCAACCCTCTCCCCTCTAACTCCTTTTTTAATTGATATAGTGGTGGTCTGGGAGGGTAAATTCAAATCTCCCTCACTTATTTCCACCTTTTTAGCTCATAATTTGATTAAATAATTGTGTTTTGCTAGCTCAATTAAGTGTTAATTTGTGGAAAATTATAGTATTTTTGGTGATTTTGAGGATTTGGGTGAGTTAGTGTTACGGGAGTTCATGGAAATATTAGGGATTGAATAGGGGCTGTGGGCTTGTGCTCTTACAAGTTGATTGAATAAAGCTTGAAGTGGTTTTGATTATGTCGAATGAATCTAAAGGGTGATATTGGGTTTGTGTTGCATGTGGCCATGGGAGCTTAGAGGGGTGCAAGATGAAGGAAAAGGAAAAATACTATTTTTGGGATTTAAAACCAAATAAGCTGACATGAATTTTGAAGTTTAATTTGGGGAAATTTAATTGTGTTTTCATGAAAATTTGAGTATTGTAGTAATTAAAGGCAACTGTGAAATTTGATTATTGTAATTTGAGTTAAATCAAGAGATAAATGGGCTAGAAATAGTGTTGATGGTTAACTAAGTGTTTTGCAACTCAAAGAGGAGAATGAGGATTGATATCTGCTTGAGTGATTGAGAATGACATATGTTTTGCATCCTAGATTGATTACATAGAAAACAAAGTGCATTTGAGACTTTGAAAGTAAGCACTTCTGGATTTGGAGCCGAAAGCATGTTCTTCACACCAAAAATAAGCTTATAACTGCACACCGAATTCGGTTAATCCAAACATATTTATGGATATCGACAAGTTGCTAATGCTAATAATGATGTAACATCTTAAAATAATCACAATAAGAATAATAATAATAATATAATAATAGTAATGGTAAGAGTCATGGTAATGGAAATGATAATAACATTGATAATAATAACAATATTAATGAAGGAAACAATAATGAAACTTATAATAACAACGATAACATTAATATAATTAATTGTAAAAATAATGAAGATATTAAAAAGGGGGAGGGAAATAACATACAAAATGGGAACCAAGATCGATTTGCATGCTTAAGTGAACCATTGTTATGCATCGATAATTAAGAAAAGATGTCGTAGAGAACTATGAATTATTTATTAATGTGCTAACTAATAAAAATTATTTGAAACTTCACTAACCATCAAAATATGTATATTTGAAGCAGAACGAAGTAGAACGAGGTCATTTCCATCATTATCAAGCCATGAACAACTAGTCTATAAAGGGAAGAGATTTTAAAATTTTTTGGTACGTTTATTGCCTATAGTCTTCAAAAATTAACCTGTTTCTCAAAATTATGTGATTACATGTAATATCCATGTGATTAATCTGTTTGAACTCTATTTCATCAACTCATTATGCGCCCCCCAGCTATCAAGCATAACAGTTTACGCCCTTTAGTTTACCCATGCGGCCTCAGCTCAGGCTTCCTGATCGGCCGAGGAGGTGCACACTGATCTCAATGGTCAAATCACACGTCAAAATGGTCTCTACTTTAAGATAATAACTTGCAAAGTAGTTTTAATCACATTCTCTCCCTCTCTTGTGCTTGAACTAGAATGAATTAAAATGGGAGCACCAGCTAAATTATTCT
This sequence comes from Carnegiea gigantea, assembly GCA_029747015.1. Classification (NCBI taxonomy): domain Eukaryota; kingdom Viridiplantae; phylum Streptophyta; class Magnoliopsida; order Caryophyllales; family Cactaceae; genus Carnegiea; species Carnegiea gigantea. Next base: position 31,941 of record JAKOGI010001546.1, on the reverse strand, counting down.
GCAAGGTTATTTTATAGTGTGAGGATAAATGTATTGGGCTTTGGCTCATGTTTCCAATTTTTTTTTTTTTTTTTTTTGTGTTTTGTGATTCAGGTGAGGAATAAGTGGACAGGCCTATCCCTAGCACGTTGATTAAAGTAGGAAGTAGAAGAAGGGCTCTTGACTCTTGCAATTTAACGATAGTATAAGCTCCCAGTAGGTTTTAGCATAACATTAAGACTTCAAGAAGCCTAAAGGTCATATTGAGTCATATTTTGAATAAGCGTGCCTAATGTGGAGTTATGATTGCATAATCTAGCTATAATATAGTTGCGTTATAGTTAAAATCGTAGTTTTGAGTTGACATAAATGCATTGGGCTTATTGGGACTTGTAAATGTTCAAGTACCCCAACTATAGCCGTGTACCTGTTAAACAGCCTAAGATGTAGTTATGACTTACATAATCCAGCTATATTCTAGGTGTTAAGATTTCTGCTACACCAAAGTTGTTGGGTAATTCAGATTAGATAACTAAGCAATAAGGGATATGGAGCATTACAGTAGGTTTGCATTTGAGTGAGAAAATTATGGCGTATCCTCGAACGTAAACACTGATGTGGATTTTATGTTTAGTTTTAAAACCCCATTTTACTTGCAAGTTCACAAGGTTAATCTTAGACTGGAGAGTATAGTGATGTGGAGCAAACCACGAATATCGGAATTTCCTCTAAGCTAAAACTATTGTCCAAATAAAAACAACGATGACCTTTGAGAGTTGGACTCAAAGTCTTGAAGCTCCAAGGTTATTATTAATTTAAGGCCTTTAAGACCATAAGTAAGAAAGGAAAAGGATGGATAGGCAAATTAGCAGCCCTAAACAAGGAGATTAGCCACTCTATTCTTTCCGAAACCACCTCATTTGCTTATTTTCAGCTTATGGGTAGAACACTTCATCTCACTTTGAGATCATTGTTGACCAACGAATGAGCTTTAATTTTTGTAAATTATACATGGATGGAAAGCCCCGAAAGTCTATTTTCTAACAAGCCTTGAATCCTATTTAAAATCCAAATATTTAGAAGGACATAGACTATTAACCAACCAACGATCAGCCCAAGGCTGGAAAAAGCACGGGTTTGATTATTAGCTTAATTAAGGGGGATACAGCTGTGATCTGGGAGATTAATTAGCGTAGGATGATTTTACACACAAAGGGAGCACCTCTCTTGGTGGAGTAGAGCCTTCTCAAAGCTCTCCAGAAGATAGAGGATGAATCTTGGAAAATACATCTCATCTTAATTGTAATTATCTTAGAATCTTCATTTATTTGTTTAGGATATTTTGTACACTGCCTATTGGCTCACTTGCCACACTAACGTAACAGCTCATCCTACTCCTATTGGGTATTTATAGATCTAATTACCTTCATAAAAATTAAGAGGTTAAGACTTGTTGAATGATATGAGAGCTTAAAGCTTGGTGCTGTTTTTTTCTCAAAATCTCAAATTCTTTATCTCTAAATAAGGGTGGTGATTTGAGTTCATTCCCTTAATCTAATCCTTGGTGGTAAGCGCTTTAGAGGGTTAGAGGGTGGAGTGGTTTAATCCAAATGGTGATTTAACCTTTGCCCCACATATATCCATTTGACTATTTTTGTTACTAGTTTTCTCAAAATCCACACCCCAAAAAAAAAAAATTCTCTTTTGCTTGATGGTTAATCTTGGCTTCAAGTTGTAATCGTGTTGGATTATCACTGTTATTTTGTGGTTTTTCTCTCTCTTGGGTCTTGGGGGAGGTTGGTCCTTATATTTCTCTCCTTTATTTGGTAAAATGAAATTCAACATGCATCAATTGGTATAGAGCCTAAAGGTCCTACTTTTGGTTGATTTCTCCTTAATAAGCACCTTATTATCCTATAAAAGAACCCCACAAAAAATAGCCTAAACACATGTCGCAATCCAAACACATCCGTAAACTTCACAAAAAGCCGACACAAAAATCTGAGAATTTTTTGGGACATACATGACCTTAGTCAAACTGTGGCTATATACCACAGACTATGGCAGATTTAGTTACCCTGTGGTGTGTTGTTTTCTCCCCTCCTTACCTCTGTGGTAACCTCTATGACCTATTTAGCCCTTATTTTCACCTTAAACCCTCTTTCCTTTTGTTTCCCCAAGCCCTTTTCACCTTTTGTTTCCCAATAGATTTGGCCATCCTTGATCTTAAAGTTGTATTAAGAAGACTTTCAAGTTGAATAGCACAAATAAAGAAAACCATGGAAGAGCTTCCTTGCTTTGATGGTATTAGCTTGGATCCTACCATCTATTTGAGATGGGTTCAAATACTTAAAGATTATTTTGAGGCTAAATAGTGTGCAATGAAAAGAATTTCTGGATTGCTACTCACAAACTCCGTGGTTATGCCTACTATTAGTTTAAAGACCTTAGGAGGAAGAGAGCTCTTCCAGGCAAGTCTAGCATCAAGACTTAGAGCAAGCTTATGAGATACATGAATCAGAGATTGAACCTAGATCAACTCTTTGAAGAGGAATCCTTAAAAGAAAAGCCCAGTGTTCCTTAAGAGAAGATCAAGGTTCAAGAAGAAGAAGAGCCTATCATGATTCAAGAGGCGGTTAAGGAAGAAAATGAGATCAATTTGGATCTTGAAGAAAAAGAACTTGAATCAAAATCCAGCTTGGAAGTTGTACTACCTATTATCCCTCAATCTCACTCTTATCCTCTCCATTTTCGCAACTTGAGAATTGAGGTAAACATCACTAAGGAAGTACTACTTTCATTTCAAATGAGCAAGTTGAGGAATAAGGCTATACATGATATGTTTTCCATTGATGCTTCGTATCCATTTCTTGGGAGACCATTGAAATTTTGGCCCCAAGATTGTTTTTCATGAGAGAGCTAACTTCTATGACCAAACTCTTACTCTCAATCTTGCAAATACTCCTCAATCTCAAACCCCACAAAAATCAAAGCTTCAAACAAAAAATCATTTGCCCTTCCAAGCTAAATGTAAAACTCTCACCCTTGTTGGCACAAAGATCATTCGACTCCTTTCCTCTCAAAAGTGAGTTTCCACAAGTCAAGCTTGTGAATGATAAGGGAATCCCTTTTAAGATGAGTTGTGATGAGTATATTTAAATTTTCAATAGGCTCATAAATGTTAGAAATATCTTTCATCCCGTTGGAGTATCTCCTAAATCCTTCAACAATTTATACATGTTCAAGAAGGGTGGTATTCTTAGCATAATGAGTTTTCTTAAACTCAATGGATGTAACAAGTTATCAAGAGTGGTATACTTGGATTACAAATACAAGGATTCTAGGTTAAATCCTCTTCAAAGGGGAGAGGCTGATACAGAGCAAACCACAAAGACCAAAATTTCCTCCAAGCTAAAACCATGGTCAAAATAAGAGCAACGGTGACCTTTGGGAGTAGGACTCAAAGTCTTGAAGGTCCAAGGTTACTATTGTTTTGGGGCCTCTACGATCACAATTAAGATAGGAAAAGGATGGATAGGCACATTAGTAGATCCCCAAATAAGGAGATTAGATACTCCATTCCTCCTAAAAACACCTCATTAGTCATTTTCAATTTTTAGCTAGGACACTTCACCTCACTTTGAGATCCGTTTTGACCAAGCAAATGGGCTCCAATTTTTGTAATTATAATGGATGGAAAAGCCCAAAAATTCAATTTTCCAACAAGCCTTGAATCACATCTAAATGCCAAGCACTGAGAAGGTTATGGATTATTAACCAAGCGAGGGTCTGTCCAGGGCTGAAAAAATGTATGGTTTTGATTACGGGCTTAATCAGGGAGGATACAGCTACGATCTTAGAGATTAACTAGTTGGGGAGATTTTACACATAAAAGGGAAGATTTTCCAAGTGGAGGCACCTCCATTAGTGGAGTACATCCTTCTCAAATCTCTCTAGAAGACGGAGGATGAATTATGAAAAATACAGCTCTTCTTAATTGTGATTACCTTAACATCTTGATTTATTTTTCTAGGATAGCTAACAAGCCCCTTATTAGCCCATTACCTAACAAACATAACAGCTATTTTCCCTCCAATTGGGTATTTATAGACCTAATTACCTTTATGAAAAATAAGACTTGTTGAATGATATGAGAGCATGAAGCGTGGTGCTTTTTTTCCCCTCAAAATCTCAAACTCTTCATCTCTTAAAGGAGGGTGGGGATTTGGGTTCATCCCTTTAATCTAATCCTTGGTACTAAGGCTTTAGAGGGTTAGAGGGTGGGGTGGTGTAATCTAGGTGGTGGCTTAACCTTTAGCTTAGATATATCCCTTTGATTATTTTTGTTACTGACTTTTTCAAAATCCACTAAAAAAAAAAACTCCCATGCTTTATGGTTGATCTTAACTTGAGGTTGAGATCTTGTTGGATTATCATTGTTATTTTGTGATTTTTTTCCCTCTTGCGCCTTCTTGGGGGACGTTGATCTTCATCAACATCCTTTGGGCTTATCTCCTTAGATTTCTCTCCTTTATTTAGTCAAATGAAATTCAACATGCATCATATAGGTGTTGATCCCAAGAGGAACAATAATAATTTTTTAACTTAACTTTCCAATTATAAAGAATAATTCAAGTGAGGAGTTCAGTTATCAATGGGATCGAAGAAAAAAGAAAAGCTAACGAGTCAAGAAGGTAGACAGTAATCAAAGAAGAGAAAGATCTAGGACTGCAGATTTCACCAATGACACAGATATTGTATTAGTAACTCAAATAGGGGTTCAATTAGTCTCTTGTTCAAGGTAAGCTACAAGCATTAGGCTATCAATTAAAATGACGATTACACTTATCAAATGATATTAATTATCTAATGGTTTTGGCATGAATCATTCTTTTTCGACATAACTTAATCTAGTTTGTATCATAAATTATTCAATTTTAATAACTATAATTTTAAACCCAATTGTGCTACATCATATTAGCCTACAGGGTCTAATATTCATTTGAGATAGAAAATTAAACCATTGTAATCAACATGAATAAATAATGGTATTAAGATGTATAAATAGATTAATTTCAAATATAAACTCAAAATTATGCAATGTAAGAGATAAATATAACCCCAAAAGAAATTAGTAAAATAATATTATTATCAAGGATCCATCTTAATCTTAGATATGAGTAGTTTAGCTAGTCATAAAAAACACCATTGAAGTTGGTCTAGCCATGCTCTCAAGATTGGCATATTTCACTTTCTAAACTCCTCAACCCAAATGGTTGTCTTGCAAGAACTCTCTACTCTCTAAAAAAAATATGGAACATGGAAGATGAGAGAATGGACAAATGTTTAGATGCTTGGATGAGTGGATGAATGAATAGATTCAATCTTGATCCCTTTTAAAAATGGAAATAGAACCCCTTTGGTGCCAAAAAATTAATGAGAAATTAATTTTAATTAATTCTTGGCTATGATGTTGCATGAGAAAAGGCTAGTCATAAGCTAAAAATTAACATTGATTAATTTGCTTTGACTATGTTACTTAGGGTTGCTCAAAAATGAGAACGTAGTAGCTAGGATCTATTACAGTTGAATGGGTGACTTGGTTGGACAAGTCAAGTTGAAACAAATAGACCCAAATGTGAGGAAGGGAGAAAGGGACAAAAGTGGGGCACTCGGTGCTTGATGGGCAGCGGAGCTACGGAGCTTCAGTCTACGTCACCTAATTCGAGGTGAAAGATGCCCAAATTGGGCTGAGGAATTAGATGGAGAGTAAGTGAATGACAGAGAGACGCTACACGGCTTGCATGCTGGGCAATTGGGCCAAGCCTAGGCAGAAGGGAGAGAAGGGGGCAGCTTGGGCTGTGGTTGATGGACCACATCTACTACTAGACTGCTATGCTCAGCCCAAATCATCTTCCTTTAGCAAAATTACCATCTTATTTCATGTTATCACCATCATCTATAAAGATATAAAATTATGCTTTATTATTTATCTAAGAATATATTTCAAAGGCTAAAAAGTATGTAATATATAGAGTAAATTTACATATAAAATATGAATTATCAAATGCGTCCCTAGAAGGTGAAGACTAGAATTTCGAGGGTCATAAAGATGGAGAGGCATTGCAGAAAGAGGAGGGGTTTCTGAATTCAAGAACATCAAGATTTCGAGGGTCATAAACTATGGATGAAATGAAAACTCAAGACATTCTGAATTCAAGCACATCAAGATTTCCATATGAGTAGGGGTTTCCCCCTCTCTTGGTAGACTGATCTAAAGATTAAGAAGTAGAGCCCATGGGCTACCCTACATTGATGCACAAGTTAGCACTAATGAAGGAAAGCGTATTATGGAGTGACACAGAATGACTTACCAAATAAGTCATAATTCTTTGGAGGAAAGTGGCGTAGTCAATATCGTGGTTTAAGTGAGCCACAAAAGTTGTTCCCATTATCATTTCATTCATGTTCCTCCCATGTTAGCCTCCTCAAATAACACATTAGATGAGGTAAATGTTGAGCATTGAAGGGTGGACACTGGCTTAAGATTTGGGGAAATACTCCTTCACCCAAATACCAAACAAAGATAAGGGGTCCTCAATATAGATTCGATGACTAGTGTAGTAATTGGCCGCTCGTATCTCTCACAAAACATCATAATTTCACTATGGTTGAGAATTTGTCTACATAATGAGAGGAGCATCAAGAAGAAGTCTAGTCAATAAAAAGTAGTCTTATCATGATACTTCTATCACAATCAAAGAATCAATCCTATTAAGAATATCTTGAAGGCACTCCGCCCTAAACTAATGATGCTTGTCACTCGTTTTACTCGAAGAGGCCGGGGTAGAGAAAACATGATGAACATTTGACACCAACGCAAGCCTCAAGAAATACAAGTAAAACGAAGACGACAAGGAGAAAAGATTCGTATTAGAAATTATGTCATTTGCTAGTCTGAGGTGAAAAAAGGCCGGGATACCTCAATCACCTTACATAGCCTGGCGATCGAGAGGCAAGTATTGTGCTCCCTCTGAGTTTTGGTGACTTGGGAACACCTTATCGCATCCCACACATCAAGGTGACATTAATCGACACTCCCGGCTCAATTCATAAAGCCTGTCTAAACCCACCAGGTTTACTGGATAATAGGAGCAACAATTATTCATCAGGTCAACAAAAATGGTTGTATGTAGAAGTGCTAAAAGTATGCGAAATTGTTGATTTGTAATATGTTGGTCCAAAACTTTAGTGCTCTTAAGCACATCAAAAAGTGTAGAATAGCAACAGTTGTTCTTACTCAATGGTGAGTCAATAAGCAGCCCAAAAATAACTATAAAGATACTATGGCTATCAGAAAAGAGAAATATCACTACCAGATACCCTACTTGGTGTGGAAATCATAATTAGTGGACCATGTTATTAGAACATATTTAAAAGGGTCAACATTCTGTGACAACTATTTTAAGAGGACTGTTTACTGTTTTCATTTTTATTTTTATTTTAGTCTTTAAACATTTCATATTTGCATTTTAGACCCAATCCTTAAGAACTTACTTTCAAAAGTCTAAAATTTGCGCATGTATAATTTTTCTTATATGTACTACTCGAGTCCCTCTTCCAACTAGTGTCAGAGCTACATAACCAAAAATAATTAAGATAATTAGGCTAATTAATAATTAATTAAACTAATTAACTGTGATTAATACTTGATTCATCACTTGCTTGCCCTAGTCCAAATTATTCACACACTATTCACTCACCGAAAGGAATTTCTTCAATAGCACCTTAGTTAGACTATATCACTGATATAGTTTTAGAAGTAAAAGCAGAATTAGCTAAAATTAAGACTTAAGTCAAGGAGCTTAAGAGGCAATTATTTTTAATTCACATTTCTCTAGTTAGCGAAGTCAGGCATTGCTGAAAATCTACTTCCAATATTAGTACTCCATTTCAGCATAAATATCATTTCCAAAACCCAAAAAAAAAAAAAATCCATTTCCATTATATGATATAAAAATCGGAAAAGACATAAGAGAAAAATTAGGTGAAAAATTCACAGAAAAAGCAGAAAAAGAAGAAGAGAATGGAGTATAAGCATTGTACTCTAAGGAACTACATAATATGTTCAGGAAAGAACAAAATCCAGAAGAATCAAATAAGATCATGAGAGCCATTAGTAATAAACATGATTTGTTATCTGATGATAATGAAGAAACTAATAATACCCAATTAGAGGAAGACACATATCACTGGATGAACCTAATCAAGCGAGAAGATCTTAATGTTGTACCTTTAAAATAAATTAGAAGAAAACCGGATAAAAAATATGGTAAAATAGTTGTTGAAGATGAGATTAATGAAATGAGAGAAGAACTCGACTTAGGGGAAATAGAGACCAATCTGGTTAACAATGTTGTCCCTAAATATGAAGAATTTGGTAAACCTTCTAGAAGAAATACTTGTTTTATAAGACTTAGACACGTTCCAGTAGGATATACAATCAAGTTTTCCTTTCAGTTCGTCCTAAGGAAAACTACAACCATTAAAGAAGTTGTCCTTACTCCAATTAGCCAAACGGGATACATCTTAAACACAGATGGAGCTCGTAATAGAGAATAAATATTTGAACATTGGAAAAGAGGCACGAATAGTGTCTTAAAGCTAAATACTACATGGACTGCAATAACTTTTCTAAATTACTTTGAATATAGTTTTCTGGCATTGCAGCTGACTGGTATGATTCATTAAATGAAGACGGTGAAAATACGTTAAGAATGATAGAAATACTAGCTGCAACGTTCAAAAATATGTGCAAGGAAATTGAAACTAAATTTATCGAAGCTAAACTTGATTCTGAAGAAAAAGCAAAAGAGTTGCAAAGAAAGATTAATAATATAGAATTATGAGATACAAGATATCTGAAAAATTTTATTGCTAAATTAAGTCAATATTATTACAAAATTAGGCATAATGAAACTAATCTTGATATGTGCTATGACAAATTGCCATATCTGATAAATTCCATAATTTATGAAAAATGTATTGCATGGCTTAAACAAGCGGATGTCATTGATACCCTTAGTTCACGAATCTCTTATTTTAGAAAATGGATCAATGATCAATATCTTGATCTCCAAAAGAAAAAGAAAATTAAGAAATAATTCCTAACTTGTTAGGATTCTCCCCACCAATGGGGAAAGGAACTGGAAAGGAGAAGAAAACGAAAATTTTATAAGCAAAAGAGCTTTAATAAGCAAAGGGGAGAGAAATATAGAAGAAAGTATTATAACAAACAAAGTCCTAGAAAACGAAGAGTTTTTTATGAAAGCAGCTTATTATCCAGCATGGAAAAACAATTGTAAATGCTGGGCATGTAGAGAAATAGGACATTATACTAATAAATGCAAAAATAGAAAGAATAACAAGCTTATTAAAACCTTTGATAGCCTAGATTAAGTTGAGCTTAGTGAAGATAAGACATTAGACCTAGCTCTAATTAACAATAAACGGATTGTTCAAATTACACTGGACAATGACTATGAAGAAAGTGATTATGAATAAACCAGTCATATAATGAAAAGTAGCTCAATTAGTCTTGATGATCTTCAAGGAGAAGAGTTTGTTGTAGACCATGACAACGAAGAAGTCAAAGGAGATTGGGTTCTTCCCATAATTCAGAAAGACATGATCTATAAAAAAATTTATTTTTTAATTAAAGATTCAGTCTATATGCAAGATGATGGAATGAGATTTAGAAACAAATATTGTGAGTATGATCTAGGAGAAGTTAATCTCATTAACTAGGAAGTTATCTTTGGGTATAACAAATACAGAAAGTATAGGTATATCCATATTGGAGGTGTTCAACTTCAAATTACTCCATTATAGTATTATGGGAAAGATATTAATGTTTACGCTTTGCTCTGTGATATGAAGCATATCAAATTTAATAATTAAATTATCGCAGAGATAAAGACCAACTTATGTAATGGATCCACATGATTCAATTGTTGGCCTGGATATTACGTGAGCCTAAAAGAAGAATTTACTAAAAGCCTCATATCCCTTAAGATAAAAATAGTTGGAATGGATATGAAAAGATAAGGATATCCATTAAGGATATTTTGAAAATTATCCACGGATTGCATAATACTATAGATCCAAAGACTAAGGTCACAATGATAAAGGTGGGAAAATTTGAAAGTCCTATTCCTATGCAAAAGATCCAGAGGATTAAATCCAATCCACAGGAAATAAAAATTGATCAGTCATGGATATCTAGCTTTGCTAACCCTACAAAAATCAATAATAAAAACGTGATAAAAATTGATGAGAATGGTAAAATTACTATTAAACCCAAATTATTAAGAAGTATGAGTGCAAGATCAGAATAGGAAGAATGATCTTCATCAGCTAAAGAAAAGCTCAAAGAAGATGATATAATTAGTATGACGAGTGAAATGAGCAGCGCGAGTTTTCAACCTGTAAGACATAATATAGACAGAAGTATGAGTCTAGAAAGGAAAGTCATTGGGTATAAAACAAGAACTGTTAGTGAGCTAATTTATGAGGATAAATTAGTCAAAAATATGACTGTAGAAAAATACTGTGAAGTCACTAATACAAATCCTAATAGCATCTATATCCCAATAAACGTATGCTTAGAGGGATATAATAAATACGAGTTATGTGTCTTCATAGATAGTGGTTGTTCTGTATGCTTTGAAAAAAGAACATTATTTTCAAAATTTATGTGGAAAAGAGCCAAAAATTCTTTACAAGTAAGGATAGCGGATAATAGTATTATGAGTCACAATAAAACCATAGAAGGGTTATCTATAGAATTAGGAGGAGTTCAATATATTATACCCGTTCTATGAGCTACTGATCAACCATCTCATGATATGATAATTAAAAATAATTTTCAGAGACTATATTTTCCATGCACACAGACTATAAATCCAATAATATTCACAATAAAGGGTTACTCAATTCCTATTGAAAAATTAAGCAAGGCTTACACTCATGAGAAAATTGAGTTCACAAGCAGCTAGTGTAGTGAGAAGGTAATGCCTGCACAACATGAGATAGCACTAACAATCTCACTACTTGAGTTATCTACTAAAGAGTAGATTGCTGAACAACAAGAGCAGTCATGCAAAGAACTCTATTTATGATAATCCACCAAAATTTTGGGATAAAGATAAGACATTTGCAAAAATACCTTGTTAAATCCAGGATATCTAGGATTTGATAAACAAATGGTCTATGCACCCCAGGATATCCAGGAATTTGATAAACAAATTAAAGAACTTCTGGATAAAGGATTAATCAGAAACAGCTGGAGTCCTCACACCAGTCCTGCTTTCATGGTAAGAAATCATGTAGCAGAAAAAAGAGGAAAAGCAAAAATGGTAATCAATTACAAAAAACTTAATGATAATACTATCTTTATTGGATATTACATTCCTAACAGAATAGTCCTTTTCAATAGAATTCAAGGAGCCTCTTAGTTCTCAAAAATGAATTGCAAAAGTAGTTATTGGCGAATAAAAATGGATAAGGAAAGCATTCCTTTACCTGCATTTAGTGCCCCACAAGGACATTATGAATAGATAGTAAAGCCGTTTGGTATGAAAAATGCACCTTAAATATTCCAACAAAGAATGGATAACATCGTCGGAGACCTTAATCACTGTTGATCAGTTTACGTTGATGATATCCTTATCTTTTCCAAAACCATAGAACAGCACAAAGATGATGATATTATACTTGGTAAGAACAAGTGCATTCATGCTAAATAAGAAATTGAGTTCTTAGGGTTAGAGATAAAAGCTGGACAAATCATCATACAAAAGCATAATCTGGAAAAAATATAAAATTTCCCTAAAAAGATTGAATATAAGAAATAGTTAGAAAGGTTTGTTGGATGCCTTACCTATGCCTCATACTTCATTAAAGATTTAGCTAAACTAAAAAAGCCATTGCAGTAAAAACTCAAGAAAGAAGTAAGTTGAACATGGACCCCTAATGATCCGAAGATTATTCAAAACTTCGAAAGGATTTGTAAAAATCTTCCTATTCTTAATTTGCCTAATGAAGGAGATGATTTAATTTTTGAGACAGAAGCCAACAATGAGCACTGGAGTACGGTACTTAAAATCAAATAAGGAGAAAAACTCTGCAAATATTACAGTGGAAGTTTTAATAAGGGAGAATGCAACTATCTCATGATGAAAAAAGAAATCCTTGCAGTTTACTACTATCGTCGTAGTACTTGAGGGTCATCTTCACAGGGGCGATGGAAAAGATTAAGGTCACGATCAATAGAATTAAACTATCCTAAACAATGAAATAGGCAAAACTAGCCATTAAACACAAGAGTCATGATATTAGTATGAGTTTTATTCATGGCTGGAATTTCTAAGGAATTCAACCAAAACTCATAAATTAAACAAGGAAATAAATAAACTTGCAACCAAAAAGGCATTTACTCACATCAACTAATCAACTAGAAAGATGATTACAAGTAATTGGAACCAGATAGAACAAAACTAAAATAGGACTAAATAGGGCAGCAATAGAGAACAGATTTAGAGAACAGAGCCAGTAGGCAAGGAATAGGGGAAATCAGGGGCTTAATTCACTTCCCATGTGACTAGCCCGGCTCATCAATTGATACTCACTCCCCGCACTAACACAACCAAATGAGACTACAAAATAGCGAAATAAGCAACAAAGACAAGTAGAAAACTGAATCAGAGCATACAACATCCAACGAAAATATATCAAACACAAATCAGAAACCAAAATCAGAGAAGCAAGGGAGGGAAATTTCAGGATTTTTAGCAACATTTACCTAAGAGCATTACAAGAGATAGAGCAAAGAAATCAAATCAAATCTCGTGGCAATGAATGGGGTGGAGTGGAGCTCCAGTAATGGCAGAGACCCATGAACATCGAAATAGGGCACCCTAGCCCCGAAACAGCAAGAGCAACCCAGAATTCAAAGCCACCATCAAATACTTGACCCAAGCTAACAAGATCAAAATTAATTACATAGAACTCCCTAAAAATCGAACCTGGGAATCGACAGAGAAGTTCGAAGATGAATAACAAGATCATGAAATTAAACCCTGAAATCTCAAATCTAATCTCAATTGAAAACTTTAAATCTAAACCCTAAATTGAGCCTAAAAACGTGAAACTAAAACCTAGAAGAAAACCTAATTACTTAGCTTAAATTGCTACTACCTCCAATTTATAGTCGAACCCATCCTCCCTCGGTCGTCGATCTGAGCCATCGTGGACAGTGAAGATGCTGGCATCTGGCGTGCTATGCTAACGCTGCGTGATGTTCGATGGTGGTTGAGGAAGAAGGATATGGTGCTGTGTGGTTGGAAGAGAGATAGGCGTTCGACGAGAGGGAGATTGAACAGGGATGGGAGGGAATCATGTTTCTGTGTTACTGAAGGCCGAGAGAGGAGATAGAAAATGAGAGTATTAAGGAGAGGGGAAGGGAAGCACGTGACGCACGTGTGAGGGGGGCTGGGTAGATTATTTAGGTGTTTTCCCTTTTTTTGGATTATAACAGAAAACGGGCTAAGGATTTTGGGTCGGGTTTGAGTCAATCTGGCCCAATGCTTCATTTTCGACATTTTTTCATCATTTTTTCGCATTTTTCCCAAATTATTAAATACCTACAAAACAAAATAAAATCAAATAAAAATCTGAAAATAACAATTATTTTGAGCATAAATCAGGTATAAAGATATCGTAAAAATAGCATATTTTAAGCACAAACAAATACCCCCACACCAAGATTTTGCTCATCCTCGAGTAAAGCAACTAAAGTACCTAAAAAGAAACCGAAAATAAGAAAAAGAAAATCCTAACTCACTGTCGTAGAATCACGGTTGCATTTAGCGTATGCAACAAGCCCTTTAAACGCCTCGGTCTCCCAAGTGGACGAGTGAGGTCTCGTCAGGGTTTTCAAGTTAAGTACCCATAAAAATTATTTCAAAAACAAAAGAAAAATATTTTGGGGTTTCTCAAAATATGAACATACATACAAGTAATGGGGAAATCTTGTACATAATCCAGGCAATGGCAACACCCTAGTAACCAACTCACAAAAGTATCTACAAATAGAATGTACAATCAGAAGATATCCAAGTCAAAAAAAGCATCCCGACTCTCATTTTTCGACCCGCACTCCATGTGCAATGATATGTACACCTTGGTGCATGTGCTAATGTGTATCAACTCTTATGAATCACGTTGCTAATATTTACACGATTCCCGTTTCCCTCCCTAATTGCCTTATTTTCTCTGTTTTTCCTTTTTTTCTTTTTTTAAAGATTGATAACGCACACACCCTAAACCCGCTCGACTTACAAATACTCAAGCCTTCCCTAAAAAGGGGTGTTATTGGAATGTCCAAAGCACTTATTTCATTGCCCAAACAAATGTGAAATCAAGTAAACTACCACATATTTAAGCCAATTAAAGATATGAAATAAAGATAGTAGCTATGAACATTGGTGCCCGGTTTTTTATTCGCTTTTCTATTTTTCGCTTTTTTTCTTTATTTTTCAAGAGCTCAAAAGGCAATTTACACAAACAAATGGTTCACATGCCTTCTTAACAATAAGACCCTAAGAATTGAGGAAAAGGTGAGCAAGATAGTACAAAATCACACATACTAGACGGGGTTATTATGAAAAATCGAATCTACATCCTCAACTAAGCATCTCATCGTGCAAACTCTATTCACATATAACTCAATAACCTAGCACATGGGGTCACAACCGCCTAAGAAAGCACACAAATCCCTGAAAGAAAAACAAATTTTTTTTCAAATTTCTGAAAAATATATACAAATGGGCACCTTACCCCACACCAAAACTTCACAATGTCCCCATTATGGGAACTAAGGCACTAAAAAGCAATCACATTAACTATACAACCGTAAAACCACAACCACGAATATATACAAACTAGGACACGATGAAAATCAAAAACAAAACTAAAAACAAACACCAGCATCTTCTTCTAAAACAGAACCAAAAATCACCAAAACAAACCAAAACCTAACTAGAAATTACAAAAATCAAAATCAAAATCATAAAAGAAAGCCAAGACAAACATGAAACTAGAAATCAAATCAAAATCACCAAAATCACAATCAACCAAGAAAGTAAAACCAAACCAAACTAAAAGCAAAACAAATCAAATCAAAATTAGACGAAAACACACATAATCACTAAAATAAACACAAAACCAAAACCAAGGACCTACTAAATCCCAAACTAAACCAAAAGATACCTAAATTGAGACAAAAGACCAAAGAAAAGAAAAACAAAATGGAAGACCAAAACAAAGTCACTAAAACATCAAAAAGAGAACAAAAAGAAACTATTAAACAAAAACTACACCCAAGAAAAGCCAAAACTTGCTAAACTAAAAAAAAAAAACAAAACACAAAACCAAGGAAACAAAACAACGGAACTAAAACATACACAAGAACAATCCTAGATACCCACAACTAACAAATATTCATAAAATCATAATACAACGAAGGGTGATCATAGCCAGCGCGGCTCAAAAAATCCCAAATTGCTCCTTAAGATCGATCACCCATACAATCACAGTCCTAAATATCTACAACTAAGTACAAAAAGAATAAGAGAGAAAAGTTAGAAAGATCATACTAGGTCAGGTGCAAAAGTACACCTAAGCTATGCCTCCAGAAATCTGCTTGGCTAGAGGTCTTTGGAGCATCAGCTATTCCATATTAAGCTGAAAAGTACTACTCAAATCAAAACCAACCAATGCTCGTAGTAGCTTATCAAACGATCGGGCACATTCCTCGTAAAAATAAACGTAGTCAGAAACATAAGGTATAACCTAAATAAATTGCATAAATGCAATGCAAGTCAAGACCCTTTTGAGCTTATCAAAGCTTTCAACCCAATCACAAGAGAGATGTATATATGTCAAATCAGATGCACAATTCAATGTCCTAATGATGTGACTATATGAATGCAAGGACCATCGAGATTGACCTGAATGACTGAAATGAAACACAACACCTCTAAAAGGGGAGGGGAGAGGACCAAAACAAAGCTAATCGAAGGAAATATGAAAATCAGAGCTCAAAGGGCAGCCTAAAGTCAATTCCTGCATCTTAAAGTGATCCTTGAGTCTATCTGTGTCATTATCATCAAGAGTCTGATCCAAATAAGGAGTTTCAAGCACAAAAGTCTCAGACTATACAAAAGTAGACTCGGGAGGGTCTAAAAGTAGGCCAATAAGGATAGGGTCAAAAAAAACGTCTGATATTCAGCATGTAAATCCACATCCAAACCCAAATCAACATCAAATCCACATGAAAAAGATTCATATTCTATAAAAAGAACGTCATCATCAAAGGCCAAAATAGTGGGTTCAGTTACCTCATCGCATAACTCCTATTAAATAGCTTCTTATGACTCATCCAAATCACATGGCTCAACTTCAAGTGTGATGCTTATATCTAACTCACTAACAGTATCAGATTGTTCACCCACCTTAAATTCACAAGAGTAAGTAAAAGGGGCAGGTAGGTCAACATAAGCTAGGACATCTTCAGTAACATCCTTGGGTGAGCTAGTGAGGGATGCAAGGTCTAGTGATAGAGATGTAGGGAGGTCACTCTCTTGTTCTAGATTAAGCAAAGGCATGTTTTCATTCAAGTGGGGCCTAAATTGATAAGAGGGATCAAAATCATCATTAAGACTAACTGCAGGTTCAGGAGATCCTAAACTAGAGTCAGGCCCACTACAATTCTCTCTACTTTGATTAAAACATTGAGAATATTCAACAATTCTCTTTTTCATTGTCTCTATCATTTGATTAGTCAATTCATTAATCTTCCTTTCAACACTTGCACATGTAGCATCCACATAAGCACGATAAGGGCAATGACAAGCAGCATGATCTGAAAACTCACAATAATCGCACAAAATCGGAGGCATGTAACAATGAGATGGGTCATGTGAATCTATAAAGGGATCCTGTAGGCAAGGTCCAACAGGAAAAGCAGACTCACTCTGAGTTGGTTAACCAAAATTATTTCTAGCTTGTTCAAACTCGTAAGTGTTCCAAGCTAGTTTTTCAAAGAAATCCCAAACCTCATCTTGAGTTTTAGATAATAATTCTAGAAATCCCAAACCTTATCTTGAGTTTTAAATAATAATCTTAGGACACCGCCAGGACAAATGGACTCAATATAACCCTAAGATTCCGCATTTAGACCTACAATAATGACCTCACAAATTTTCCATTTCTCAAAATGTTGATTCAAGTGAGCTCGACAGTCATTAAGTCGCGATAAATAGCTCCAAAAAGGTTCATGCTCATATTACAGGAAATGAAAAACTGGCATTTGAAGTTTTTAAGGTTTTTGAAGTTTTTTAATTTTTCGGTTTTCAAGTTTTTCTAATTTCTTTTCAATTTTAGGCTTTTCTAACTTTTTTTTTTAGATTTTTGGATTTTTTCAAGAAATGAACTAAGTTAAGCAACACTAAATAACAAAATCAAGAAAGTGAGATGAACCATGTGCAACTAATAGGAAAGTAACAAAGAAAAAGAAAAACGTAACCCACATCTCAAGCCGTCATCCCTGGCAATGGTGCCAAAAACTTGTACGATAACTTTGAGTGAAAAATAAAGGCCGCAAGCGTACGACTATCATTGTAGTACTTAAGGGTCATCTTCGCAAGGACCATGGAAGAGATTAAGGTCACGATCAACAGAATTAAACTATCCTAAATAATGAAATAGGTAAAACTAACTATTAAACACAAGATGATATTAGTATGAGTTTTATTCATGGCTAGAATTTCTAAGGAATTCAAGCAAAACTCATAAATTAAACAAGAAAATAAATAAACTTACAACCAAAAAGGCATTTACTAACATCAACTAATCAACTTAAAAGATGATTACAAGTAATTGGAACCAGATAGAACAAAACAAAAATAGGCCAAAACAGGGGAGCAATAGAGAACAGAGGCAGCAAGCAAGGGAGAGGGGAAATTATGGGCTTAATTCACTTCCCGTGTGACCAACCCGGTTCATCAATTGATACTCACTCCCTGCACTAACATAACCAAATGAGAGCTACAAAATAGCGAAATAAGCAACTAAAGACAAGTAGAAAACTGAACCAGAGCATACAGCTTCCAACGAAAATACATCAAACACAAATCAGAAACCAAAATCAGAAAGGCAAGGAAGGGGAATTTCGGGATTTTTTACAACATTTACCTAAGAGCATTACAAGAGATGGAGCAAAGAAATCAAACCAAATCTCGTGACTGTGAACGGGGTGGAGTCGAGCTCCAGTAATGGCAGAGACCCATGAGCATCGAAACAGGGCACCCTAGCCCCGAAACAGCAAGAACAACCCAGAATTCAAAGCTACTATCAAATGCTTGACTCAAACCAACAAGATCGAAATTAATTCCATCAAACTCACAAAAAATCAAACATGGAAATTGGCAGAGAAGTTCGAAGATGAATAATAAGATCATGGAATTAAACCCTAAAATCTGAAATCTAATCTCAATTGAAAACTTTAAATCTAAACCCTAAATTGAGCCTCAAAACATAAACTAAAACCTAGAAGAAAACCTAATTACCTAGCTTCAATTGCCGCTGCCTCCAATTTAGAGCCGAACCCATCCTTCCTTAGTCGTCGATCTGAGCCATCGTGGACGGTGAAGATGCTGGCATCTGGCGTGCTGTGCTAGTGTTGCGTGATGTTCGATGGTGGTTAAGGAAAAAGGATATGGTGTTGTGTGGTTGGGAGAGAGATAGGCATTTGAATAGAGGGAGATTGAACGGGGATGGGGAGGAATCATGTTTCTGGGTTACTGAAGGCCGAGAGAGGAGAGAGAAAATGAGAGTATTAAGGGGAGAGGAAGGGAAGCACATGACGCGTGTGTGAGGGGGGCTGGGTAGATTATTTAGGTGTTTTCCTTTTTTTTGCTATTTTTTAGGTTATAAAAGAAAACAGGCTAAGGATTTTGGGTCGGGTTTGAGTCAATCTGGCCCAATGCTTCATTTTCGGCATTTTTTCATCATTTTCTTGCATTTTTTCCAAATTATTAAATACCTACAAAATAAAATCAAATCAAATAAAAATCTAAAAGTAGCAATTGTTTTGAGCATAAATCAAGTATAAAGATATCGTAAAAATAGTATATTTTAAGAACGAACACAGTCATATGAGGAATTGAAAAGCTCTTAATCTTTTTAGCCGCAAAACCTTTTCTTATTCGAACCGATTGCAAAGGAATACCTGGTATTGTAAAAAAGAAATTATCAAATATGCAAGCGCACGGGTGACTCCTACATTGGCAATTATGGCTTAACCAATTTTCCTTGCCTACTGAACATACACACGGATTAAAGAACTCTATAGCAGATACTCTAATTTGAGGACTAGCCAATGGTGATCATCATAGTACAACTCCTACCAAAAAAGGAGAAAATTCATAATGAAATGTCATTACTATTAGAACAGGTTTCTCCTTCTAGTAAAGTCCTTATTGATAATTTGGCATTCTATACAAAAAGTAGATCACGTTTTGGTCCGCTATCTTCTGCCTACCTTATAGCCTAAAGATATTTTCTTCTGGAGTTACAAGCTAAATACTTACAGTGTCCTCATGATAACCAAGAAAAAATACGGTCTCATGTCCATGAAAAATGGTTCAATGAGTGGTATGTAGTCTGCATTGACTATTATCATAATTATTCCTATGATATTTGGGAGTCTTAGACTACAACGATCTACTTTCTTGATAAGTCTAGAGTTGTGGTGCTAGTTTCCTAGCAAATTCAATCTCTCAAAATGACCCCGTCATTAAAGCGCGGGAGTACGATGGTAGTTTACTTTATGAAATTTCTAGATCCAGAGTACCTATATTTCTCAAAATTAACCAAGTTTCAAGAATGCATGTTCAGAAGGATCCATTGGATTCTAACATCTCCTGATGGTTCAACAAAGATTCCAAATAATCGATGCCTATATGTGGAGGTACATTATGCACCAATCAAGTATGAAAATGAAAAAGTCAAACCAGCCCATTATCTTATTCAAATAGTTGATTTTGATGACCCTATGATCAATGACAAGAATGGAATCTAGAACAATGCGAATTAGTTATTGATCCTACTTTAGCAAGAGCCATTGGATTTTACATTTATCATCAAAGTTGGAGATTGATTGAACGAGGGACCATACTAATACATTGTGGAAACATTACTTTCACTTATCATAATGACTTTAACAAATATATGAAGGTAGAAGGAGCGATGTCAAAAGATGTCTTTGATCATCTCTTTGCTGTTAGAGCCGAAAAATACTTATCAAAAAAAGGAAAAAATAACTTCTTGAATTATTTGAGAAATGGGATCCAAAGCATCTTCAATTTAATGAATATTTTGATGATTATCTAGATGATGATGGTCCAGAAGATATAATTGGGGATGAAGGCATTCAAAATCTCAGTAATGAAGACTAGTCTTGCCATCATTAAAAGCTCTGAAAAGTGGTTGCTTTATTATTGTACTATTTTTGACAAGTGTCAACTCTGTAAAATAAGGTAGTCTACTATAGCCATGTGAACCTAACTGTAGCCATGCTTAATGTTAGTATGTACCTTAGCCAATAGGGCATCCTATGTACCCCCATTCCCTTTACAAAAGGAGAGGTTGAGTGCTGAGAAAGGACATGGTCACTTGAGCATTCTTGAAGGAAAGAGAAGTCAGGATTCTCCTTTTCTCTATGCAGCAAGTATTGAATGTCAAATTCTAACGAATTTAAATTTGTCAAAATTAGCACTTAAAAATCTGACATGAAGTAATTGCAAAAGAGCCACTCAATATTTTACAAATGTAAATCCAAGTAAGGTCTCTAAAATTCAGACCCTTTCATAAATTTTAAAAAATTAGATCACCCATTTACTTTTCCAACATTTAAAAAAGAGAAATTTACAAATGGGTCATGCTTCAACTTGCTTGTAACTAGGCCATTTTTTTTGCAACAAATGAGTGTTGCTTTTGGAGGGAAAACCAAATGGGGGAAAAAGCAAAATAAAGTAAAATGACCACAATGCCCTTAATGAAAATATCCCACCCTTTGTACCTGACTCACTTCCTTTCTCCTCCAAAACCTAGAAGCAAAAGAGGGAGTAAAGGTAAGGAGAAAGAATGAGGGTTTTGTGTGGAGTTCAAATTTGCACTCTCTCTCTGTCTCTCAATCTCTCTCCAAAGTTGAATGTACTCCTAAATCCGGGAGTAGTGAGCAATTGTGCATGAAAATTGAGGAAAATCTTACCCCAATTGTTGAAGGCAGCTTGGTTGTGGGAGAAGAAGGGGGCGACGCAAGGTGCGTACCTATAGGTGGGAGAAAGCTCAGAGGGAAGATGGAAGTGAGCTTGCAGTGTTTGGTGATGGTGGAAAGCTGACATTGGAGGTTAGCCGTAAAGTTTAAGGTAGAGGGGCTTGGTCATGTGACGTTGGTAGATGCCTTCAAGTGGAGTGATAAATATAAGGTATGTTAAATATTGTTTGTTTTTTACGATTTTAGTATCTGGAATGACATTTTGGTGAATGATTTAGCGTGTAGGAAGGGTAACTGTCTGAGATAACATGTGTGTCATGTTGTTAGCCACTGTTCACCAGGGTATCATTAATATTGTTGCATGAAAACCCAATTGCATGGGTGGACATATTGGAGGGTGAGGTAGGGTGTTCTTGTCATGAAAGAAAGATGATGTAGTTGACACTTAACAGTGAATGAGAAGGGGGCACTATAGAACCAGGGGAAAATGTGGTGTTAACCACAGTAAGCGTAGTGTAATGAATAGGTAGACAGACAGCAGTAGTGTTGGAGACTCCTATTATGTAGATGTGTGTAGTGGATGATGCATAATTCATTGCACTAACCAACAACTATTATTATTTGACGTGCAGGGTTATTAGGAAGGTAGTCGACCCATACAGTGGCATGGCAGTTGGTGGTGCGACGTCTGGTAGAAATGGATGGAGACGGTGTTGCTGTGGGAGGCAATGGTGGTGGCAGAGAGGTAGTTGTTTATGTCTTCTGGGGGGTGAGTTGGACGATGCTGGAGGTGGAAAAGTAACGTATATAGGGGGTTGGACGGAGTGTATCGTGCTGAAAGAGGATATGGGGTTGGAGAAGCTGCGAAGAAAGGTGAGTGAGATAACCTGTAATGATTTGACTGTGCGTAAATTATGGTACAGTTTAAAGTACGACCGAGGGATGGTAATGGAGTTGGAGGGGGATGGTGATGTGAGGATTTTTTGAAGGGGAATGATGAGCATGGGTATTTGTACGTGGACGAAAGTGATGGGCTGAAAAGGCACACACAAAAGGCAATGCGGACTTGTGATGATGGCGTCATTCGTGGGTAGCGGCAGGTGGGTTACATGTGAATACTGGTATGATGAATGATATAGGTGAATATGGGTAATGACAACAAGTTATTGACATGTTACTTTTTTATTTATTTTATTCGCAGGGCGGCTGTGAGTGAAAGCGGCGGATGCATTGATGATCATCCACAAACCAGGCTGAGAGTTAGTGGAGAAATAATTGAGATGTTTAATGATGATGAGATATTAATTGTGTTGGAGGATGTGGGGGAGGACATGGCAGCGGCAGAAGGAGGAGAAGAAAGCAGCAAAGGTAAGGAGGTGATGAAAGAAGCAACGCCAATGAGAGCGTGTGGCACGGTCGGGTCTACAAGTGCAAAGCTACTACCGTAAGTTGAGCATATGGAAGAAGTTAATTAGGGGGGAGGGGTAGATATTCCAATCTTCTGAAGTGTTTCACCAAGTAATGTGCAAGTTTGCAATCGCGAACCACTTCAGTTATCGATTTGAGCGAAACTACAAGCAAAGAATTGGGGTCAGGTGCGATGCAAGCGATTGCCCTTTTTACATATGTGTTAGAGGTGGGAAGAACACGCAGGTTATGTTCATAAAAGATTTTGTAGGACAGCATAAACACAGTGTCGAGAACCTATGTCAGATGGGTGTGTGGGGGAGAAGACGTGTTAGAGCCGAGCTCCTTGCACACCTGATTTAGGGTGAGGTGAGGTTGTGTCTGGATTATGCATCGAGGGACATTCTGTAGGATCTGGAGTTCGAGCTGGGGATTCGGCTGACATACATGCAGTTGTGGAGGGCAAGGGAGTTTGTGCGCATGATGGTACTTAGGAGGCCTGTTGATCACTACAAATTATCACCCTGGATATGTGCGGCCATACTCAGAGCGAACCCGGGCTCAGCGGCATTCTATGAGGTAGAGGGTTCGAGGTTTACAAGGATGTTTATGCGTATGCCGCTAATGTGAATGGGCTCAAATTAGGGTGCGGGAAGATACTGTTTATCAACGGGTGCCATCTGAGCAGACCTTACATAGGACCCCTGCTTGCTGCGTGTGAGTTGGATGCGGATCACCTCCTCCTCAATTTTGCATATGGCATAGTATGTGGTGAGATAATTAAGGAGTGAGTTTGGTTCTTGGAAAGAGTAATGGAGTGCTTGGGTGGTCTAAAGCCGGTGATCATGTCAGACAGGCACCTTGCCTTACTCGCTACGGTGGCGCAAGTATGTGGTAAGGAGTACCACAGCTACTGCTTACATCACCTGACGGAGAACTTTTTGAAGGAGGCAGCAAAGCATGGTATCCGAAAAGAAGCAACGAAGCAGATAATAAAGGAAATGTTATGCAGAGTTGCATATGCTCCAACAGCGGCATAGTACAATGTCGTATTGGAGGAGCTGAGGGGGTACAAGGTAGAGCTTGGTGCTTAGGTGGACGACAATGAGCCAGAACAATGGGCCGCTTCGAAGTTTGGGAAGGAGAGGTGGGGCAGAATGAACAACGATGTTATAGAAAGCTGGAACAATTAGATGAGATGACTACGCCGAGAGAATCGAGTAGAAGTTGGCTGACACTTACCAAAAGATGGGTTGTATTGCAGCTGTGGAGTGCTACAGTTCGATGTCAGGGGAATACATTGTGGAGCTTACCAACAGTCATAAGTTAGTGGTGAAGTTGGGACAACAAACTTACACGTGCAGGGAGTGGCAAACGTGAGGTATTCCGTGCTGTCATGCGTTGGCTGTGATAACTAAGGCGAAGTTGTGGGTGTATGACTACGTGCACCCGATTTATAAGACTACGACCCAACAAATCATATACAACCAATTGGTGCACCCAATGGAGACACACGACATGGGAATAGTTGATGTAAAGACGGGGCGGGTGGTTAGCAGGGATGAGCTTGATGACGACTACGACCGCTGCATATTACCCCTTACCAATGGGAGACAGCCGGGTAGGCCACCGTCGAAGGATAGGGAGTCATAAACGTAGGGGACAAGGTCTCGGAGGTGCTCCAAATGTGGTGAAGTTGGACACACGAGGCACACTTGTCGCAATCCTCGTGCCAACTTTGATGCTAACTATGAAGGCGATGTTGTGGAGGTTGAAGATTTATTGGATGGCTCATACGTTCCAGGTTGTTGAACCACATTAGGTTGCAATCCACAGATGTTCGCAATTGACAGATAGTTTTACACTGTGCTAATATTGGGTTGTCAGCTATGAGCACACCCCCACCCCTGTTTGTGATCAAGTACATTGTTGCATGTTCCCCGGTGTCAGGCAACCTGAAATTTTTACCCGGGAGGAGGCAAATGTTCACTATGGTAAACCATATTCTGCAACCGGTAAACCCATGGGTAACTATCATACTGCAGTCCTGCCACTTTGACGTTCTGATCATATTAGATTCTGAGCTGTCACCACACCCCCACCTATGCTCAGATTTTAATGTGTAATTACATTGGTGCATGTGCATAGGGGGCTGGCATGTTTACCCCTATTTGTGTGTTAATGATGAAGTACGACTGTACATTGTTACGTTCTATCAGGTAACCTGCTTTGTTAGCCCAGCAAAAGGCCGATGTTGACCGTGGCAAACCATGGTCTGCATGTGGTACATCCCTGGAAAACTGACAGATTATAGCTTGGGAACTTTGGCATTCTGCTTTTACTGCCTTCTCAGCTGTCAGCACACCCCCACCCTTGTTTGTATGTTAATGTCAGCACGAGGCCCATGTTCACCGTGGTAAACCATGGTTTGCAAGTGGTACACCCATGGAAAACTGATAGATTGCAGCTATGCAATCTTAGCATTTTGCTCAGACTGCCTTCTCAGCTGTCAGTAGCCCCCCACCCCTGTTTATATGGTAATGTGCAAGTTCATTGGTGCATGTGCATGGGGGCCTGCTAAATTGGCATGTTCACCCTGAAGGAGACATATGTTGACTGTGATAAAGCATGGTGTGCAAGCCGTAAACCCATGGGAAGTGACAGACATGGTCATTCATGAGTACTTTGTGTCACCCAAACACACTAGCGGGACATATCTGGGAGGCAGAGAGGTGTGCAAGTTACGAGGGTAATTTACTATGAGGGCGACAGTGATGCGGTGCACGTGGAAGCAATGAATGTGCACCTAGAATTGAATCTGGAATTTTTGGTTCATGCAATCCCATCCAATATGTAAATAAATAAGTTTATATTGTAAAATGGAATATGCAATGAAAACAGCTATATACAAGATGGGTGGAAGGAGTACTTATACTTAACTTGGTATTGACAGTCATGCCCCGAACGTACCGTAAATATACGAAGATACCAAATCTACCAATCACAGGTTGTGTTGCAATTGCTGGGACCCAGAAGCGTTGTGCGTTGCACAATATATTGGGGAGGCGATGAAGGAGTTGACCGTTATGGTTACCGGGGAGGCGATGAAGGAGTTAACCGTTATGATATAAATGTGAATGAACTGTGTACCTACCACCCAGCCAATTGTTGGCTGCCAGGTTGCTACAATCATATCAATATGCAGATCCTAATGTCACAACATGGTTGGAGTGTGTGGGGAGCTGAAATGGTGAGGGTGCACAGCTTTAATGGTCACCCATCCCCAATTGCATACTTATGGTGTTCGTGTTATGAACAAAATGTGCAGTCGTTATTTCATTGCGACGGGGTGCATTAAGTGATATGAACAAGTAGCCCTGTTTATGGTGGCAAGTGCAGAACTAGTTGGCGGAATGAATGTCACTTTAGGGCAAGGATCCCCAATGAAAATGTTCTCCTCGGCAACGGTGACTGTGTCCCGTGGTTAACGGTGAGATGATGTTGGCAAGTGGACAGAATTTAATGCGAGGCGGGTGTAAGAGGAGTTGTACAAGTAAGAGTAAAGTCCTATCATCGAAGGAGGTGAGCAAGTCATGGTAGGATCGCCTTCACATCTGCTTACTGCGACGATGTGTGTTGTTCACCACGTTCAGGTTCATCACAAATAGGGGGACTTAGTGAATGGTGTACACACTAAACCAAGTATAACATTTAATGTGGCGAACCACTCCATATAAGAATTAAATGTACAGTAGGGGTTGGGGTGGTTGGACATAAGGACTGGCTCGGCAATTAATTGCCTTGAAGTTAACCGTGTTGGCCTTATAAAACACAGTGTCGGAGGAAGGAGTACTTAGGGTTGGTATTATTGTGTACGTTGTCCTCCGAAAGTGGGAACTGAACATGGGTGGCCCATTAAGACGAACGCCCACCACTTAGACATCTGGAGGGTTGGGATCAAGTCGGAGTGACTTCAGGAACAGTGTAAAGTATTACTGCAACTGCGGCTATGAAACAGTAATGTATGAGACGGATAACAACTACAGGCGTCGTTACCTTGTTTGTCCACTTGAGGTAAATTTTAATTCTTTCATTGTTGACCCCTTCATTTTCAAGCCTCTAGTTGTCTTCTACAACTCCTCCTCTACAGGACTCACTTGTGTTGTTCATGCCCGTCCACGGACGACCGCATGTAGAACGAATATGCCTATCAATACGTAGTCGTGGTGGACCCCGACTACCCCAAACAAGCGAGAGATGTAATTAACTAGCCTATTGAGGAGTTATGAGAGGTTTGGGATTTGGTGCGCACAGAACGAAACGATCACCACTTCATCCAGGAAGAAGATTGGCAATGGATTGGAAGGTGAGGGTTGATGTGCTGAAGTTGAAACAATGGTATGCAATGTTGGTTGTGCTGAACATCGTACTTGTCATTTTGGGGTTATTAACTTAACCATGTTTTAGGAAGCTATGGTTATGTAATTTACTGCTTCATTTTGACGTGGTTGAACTTGTGCAATATGGTAGAATGCATATCAAATTCCGCTGTCCGACTAATATAGGCAACCTTTAATCGAATGTTATCAGTTGAGGCTATTGAACAACCAAGATTCTATGTTTAGGGCTGTAAATGTTGACATGGAACGCAACATTTGTATGTGCTAATTCCATGACTTAAATAAATATATGTATGTAATGAAGTAAAGGTAAATTTAACAGAATTACACACAAGGAGCAGACATGTGGACACCCACATTAGTGTACTTGGTGCCGCCAAAATGGGGGGGGCCACCTTTTCCACTCCAACGTAATTAAGTTCAATGTTCTGATGATGCAAGCATGATTTAAGGAGAGATGTGGCTTACTGAGAATCATACATTACATGCAATGATGGAGAGGAATTGGCGTATAAAGTTGGCGCCCATTCCACCTCCCACACCAGCCTACCTCGTTTATCGAACCGCTCACAATATAAAACTTATTTCCACCCACCCACCATTTGCACTTAATAGACCTCCATAACTTCCCTGCTAACCACCGCATAAGTAGGCAAAGTGAATTTAATTTAAAGAAATCATAAAGGCCAGATGGAGTTCATCGACCCCCTTGCATCGGATGCTTCATCATTAGTACAAGGCCCATGCATGGGACCTCGTAATAAGGTCATATGCAGCACCATGGTCACCATAGTATGCGAATATGGTAAGCCTGCAGAAATTATTGTTGACCTACATGTCCCAAGTATGCGCCATGCAGTTTGTCAATAGGTATACCATACTGAAGTAATTTGTTCCCCACATTTGATTATATTAAGACTACATTTTACCTTTAGTAACTGTCGCTTTGTATTTGTGGAGGATGTGTGGTCATGACGTCTGGTTGAAGCGTAGTCGGCCAAGGCATGACAAGGCCATTATTATCCGGAGACCACAGGCATTCGTAAACAAACTGAAGGCAACGTTGCTGAAGAAGGGACACGTGGTCAGGGCTTCAGAGAAAATAAACACGAAGTTGGCTGTTGCTGTGTTATGTGCTCAGCGACGGTGCAAGGCATGGATGATTATGACCGCAATAACGTTGCTGACGTTGTTGACCATATTCGCTCATATCATTAACTAAAGATGGAGGTAGGACGACTTTTTTGGGTGTGGATGGCGTCAGACACCATACTCTGGTAAGTATCTTCCATATATACAGCTGGGGATAAGTGCATCGCTATTTTGGGTACCCTATTTGTAAAGCACACAAGTGGACATATATGAGATTATGTTCCAGGGTCCGAATCAGGAAAATAATGTCGTCTATATCCGCCTTTTTACATGAAAGTAGAAACTACTACGTACATAATGAACCCCGCCCCATGTTCTGTGTACAGTCGTTTTGCTTTATAGTGTCGGTAGGCAATAGTTGTTCAAACTATGTGTGTATATGGTCCTCTGTATATTGTAAAAATGCAATTATGTATGAAGTATGAACTTAATTCCTAGTTGTGCACCATATTCCATAACCTTGGATGTACTGGTAAATGCTGCTCCTCACATCGGCTAAGCTGTGGGATGACTACCACATTTACCCAATTTGTCCACCACGATTAACAAATAAACATGCCCCGATAGACAAATACAGTAAAGGAATAATGTGCATGTAGGGCAAAATAAAAACGGGGACAGTGGTTACCACAGTTGACGACATAGGCACAGGGTCACCAATGCGTACCACACTATGACATGTAGGTGACCATGGCAAACGAGATCACTTTACCAGGTGAACTGAACAGTGATTGAAGGCCACATATGTACCCCAAAAAGGGAACTGCTAACAATAAACTAAATACACATCCACTCGTTAACACCGGCCACAACATAGCCACAGTTCTACCAAATACTACCACAATGTCGCAAGTACACTACCATGGTCAACCAATATACATATCCACCTTACCATATATAACAAGTACGTATATAACAAACCCCAACACACAGGTGTGGGATGACCACCACATTCGTAGAAGCTGTCCACAACGGTAAACCACTACACATGTCCTGGCAAACAACTAAGTAGTAAATGAAGGACAGACAAGTACGCGAATTGGCATACTTCCTCACAGTGAAGTACATGAATAATGGGCAACAACGCAACACATCGAGCTACAATACACAAGGTCAGTAGGTGAGGAAGGCAATTATGGCAGGACGGCCACGGGGAAGTTCTATATGGTTCCCCAAAGGATGTCCGCCAAATACTTGTCCCGCAAGGTTCGAATATCGCTCTAGTTGAAGCACATCGTGCAGCCAGTCAGTGCGAGAAGGTATATGAAGATCATCACAAATACGCCACAGTCATGACCACTGCAAAACCATTATCATTGTCGGAATGTTAGTGTTTCTTGAAATCAAAGACAGCGCATACCATATTTGTAAGTGGATATCCTTCACGTACTTGTCCTGCTGAAAGCAATCCAGGCTTATAAGCTCCCACGTGAGAGCATTGGTGTAAATGTCAATCCTCATCACCGCGCGCGCAACGGCCACTTTCTACACAATCAACAGAGGTCGTTACAGGAAAAGCGGGGAAGGGACATTAACGTGGAACGGTGAAGGGAATTGATCTTAACTGCCCGATTGACCAATATCTTTCGCTCATGCTTGTCCTTTGCTTTGCTTGGAGGCAGAGAATCATACACACACATACATTGGCATCGCAAATCGGCTTGTAGCAGGAGCCAATGCCTTGCGTGGTCATCAAACAACAGGACAAGCACCTGCGTCGGGTGCCTTGTTACAAGGTACAGTTGAAACCAGCGTAATTTAATCACAGAGCCATACACGTACCTAGGAGACACTCTCCGACATATGCTTAGGCAGTACGGACAGAAGCATGTACCCGATGGCCGCCAATTTCACCCGAGTCTACCACAAATGCATTGGGGCAAAGAATGTGACAACCAACAATGGAAATATAACGGTGGGCATAAAAGGGACACAGGGATCGTAACATCATTGTCACATACTAGCTCAGTCGTCTTCGCCAAAAGTGACTGTCAGCACCATTTCGGATACAATCTCTGCCACGTCGTGAGGAGAGAACTGTAATAGTCAATCGCAAATCCATTGATGCAATAGTCTTTCGCCTTGTCGCCCAGACCATTATACGGCATAACGTTCGCCAAGTCCTTAACATCGATCGCACAATGTTGCTTATCCCGCCTTTAGCTAAATTGGAAAGCCTGCAAGAGTTGGAAACAAACATAGCATGTTAGTCGTACCCTACCTGTTGGGGTTCATTGCACTACGCAAATGTGCACTCAATTGCATATACTATTAAACACGAGCACATACCACTGATGGGAGTCCCGGAAGGACTTGCAACGTCTGCAAACATCACACCGGAGTCTCTCGTCATCCGCGGACAAACATGCATCAAGTAGTTCCTCACATCCTTCAAAGCACACGCCATAAAATGAAATTCGACATAGACATACAACACGGACGGTATCAAATGTTGTATATAAGATTCGAAGCACCGTCATACTCACCTGAACCTGAAGCCCACCTTTTAGGGGGAGGGACACAGTCTCCACACTTGCTTGAGATAGGGTACGTCGCTATGACTGATGAGGGGTAACCTTCGCTCTACCAGCGGTGCCCGGACCTACCCTAACGACGACAGTGGATGGGGTACCACCCACGCGCGCTTTTACAATACAAGGCAGACCGAGAATGGTTGGACGGGTTTGATGTTGTTCACAACCCTACATAAATTTCAAACATAACACATCAAATCCTCACCACCACTTTGAAAAAAACATACAAAGGTAGAAGTGAACACATATAACAAGTTCATACATATATATGTAGACATATGTGCAGACATATGCATGGCAGTCTCGTATGTGTATAGCACGCGTGCGCACGATTTACCATGGTAAACAATGGTAGCATACCGGCAGATGTAGGGACGCAGGAACGCATGCAGTTTTACATGGTACACATAGACATACATGTACATATACACTGACACACCAACATACACACATTCACATTCAAATCTACACCGGCACAAATTTACATTCACACAACCATAAATGTATGTATGTATGTACGTACATACACACACACACACACACACACACACACACACACATATACATACATACATATATATATATATATAGATATATATATATATATATATATATATCTATATAGTATATATATATATATATATATACATACATACAACATATACAATGTACACATACATAATATATAATATGTATATATATATATATATATATATATATATATATCTATATATACACATACATGTACACATACATACATATATATATATACACACACACACAAGCTTATATAATATATATATATATATATAATATATATATATATATATATATATACATACATATATATACATATATACATACACACATACATATATAAATATAAATATATATATATATATATATATATATATATATGCATAAAAATATGTATGAGAGGATAACCTATATACCACAGGGAAGCGAAAGGTATACCATGGTAAATTAAGGCAGAACACAAGCACACACAGGCTCACATGCAGGTTTAACATAACCTCCACATAAATATATGTGTGTATATATATATATA